>KL198117.1:0-76232 GCA_000697705.1 Botryobasidium botryosum FD-172 SS1
ACTTAGTAAATTACTAGAATGTTTGCCAGAGGTATGCCAGAGTACAATAAAGTACTATGTGTAACCTCTGATGAGCGCTCCACAGAGTTATCCATAGAAGGCTAACCCAGCTATATAATGCTCTGTGGAGTGCTACACAGAGCACTATAAAAGCAAGGTAGGCCAATTATGGAGTACAATAGGAGCATGTTAAGCAAAGTACAGAGTGCTTGTAGAGCACTATAAGAGCATGCCAGGCTGAGTATGGGGTATCCATGTAGCCTTTGTAGGTCTATAGTACAGCACTGTCCTAGGGAGCCTCATGAAATTACACATCTTAAAAATGAGAAAGCTTCAAGGCCAAGCAAGCCATAAATCCCTTAATTGCTTGATTTAGAAATACGGAATTTCCAAGATCGTGCCGACAGTTTGCTATGGCGGTCTTTGAGATTTTTTTGCTTAGTTTACCATGTTGCGTGTTATGTAATGCTCGACAAGCCAATCGGAACTTCCGGCTAAACGTCCACCCGGTGTCAACCAAGCTGCAATAAACAACAATTGCCACTCGCACGGTCCATGTACACGTTTACGGTTTATCAACGCTCCATCGATTCGCCATCGTGGCCTCGATATCCCCAACGTCCACGCTCGGTTTTCGACATTATGATTCAGCCCTTCTCGCCTTTCAAACCCCAACATATATCGCCGCGGCTCGCGTCCAGGTTAATATACTTGCTGCACATAACGCATCTGCCTTACATCAATAGTGATCATCTAACGCTCGCACCACGACACCTACCACATCCACATTCCCTGCTTCAAACGACAGCCCAATACGCTCGCACTTCTTTGACAAATTCACCGATACTACGCAGCTACCGCGCACGGCAACCAATCGCAGTAAAACCCGCCAAACTCGATTTCCACCCATTTTAACATCTATGAGTACATCCAGCGAGCTTATGAGCATCCCCTATCATCATTTAGGTTCCCTGTAGCACTCCTTCAGTTTCTCATGCGCTCCCTGGCTCCCCTCATTTATGCCCGCCGTGATGATAATATCAATGGCCACCGACAACGCCAGGTGCGTATCATACCCGACCACTCAAGTTTTTTTTTAAATTTTTTCAACCAGCTTTCTTCCTTCGTCTCAGCCTACCATACTCGCCCATCAGCCCCACCGTCGTCCACTTGTGAGGGACAGCATTTAGTATGTCATCTGCTCTCGCCCCCCGCTCTCTGACCGCGCACTCACGGCTCACCTTATTGCAGACTTTTGTTGTTGTTGATCCGCCCCACCATCCTCTCAATCTTTTGCACCAACCCAAGATCAAATTCATGGCTTAGCCATTCCCCGTTAGCACACGCACGTATAGTGGTTACTCTACTCTTTTTTTGATTGTACATATTATTTGGAGCAATAAACGCGCCGCTCGTACCCAGCCATACGTTCTTCCTAAACAGATGTGGATGGGCTATGTTTTGATATAGTACATGCAGCTGGTAGAAGTACTATATAATCCAAGTGTGCGTCTATGTAGAAATATATAGTCCAAGCGTGCGTCTATGTGGAAATATATAGTAAGTGTACGCGGACTAGAGTAGTACTTTATAGTGCCAATGAGCACAAGCTCTGGGCTACTATAGCCTATATAAATGCCGCTAAGCTATGGAACTATATAGCCTATATAGCCTATATAGTTCCCCATAGCATTGTTTTTTTTTACTGATGAGTACGCTGCTCCCGCGGAGGCTTCGTCACATAGTTGATGATTCGAGAGACTCGCGCGTTGATTCTGCAGCCGTATTGACGTCATTTAGAAAGTACAGAGGCCGGTCTCCAAGTGCAGGCGATGAGACAAGCCAGTGGATAGGTGGTCTCATTGAATAGATGCAAAATGCGCGATCGCGCGATGTCAGAGATGACCTGAAGCGCGTCGAGGACACGTCTCTCAATGCGCGTACGCGGGTGAAGCTCCGCTTTAATTTCAACTCCGGTTCTAACTGCAAAAATCCGACTTATAGCCGCACTCAATTCTGTTTTTCCCCGGTGTGTTTTTTTCAGGGTCTCCTGGGATGGGGCAGTGCGGCTGTTTGACGAAAACTGCTGTGGAAATGAGCGTACCGTTTTTGAGCGTGTTTTCGACACGATGCCCAGATGCATCCGGTAATATCCATCTCTCGCTGAATATGTAGAGAAAATATCAATTTCATACTATTGTGGACAATCTGGATATCTGTAGGGCAACAGATCATCACCATGATCATGAAGACGAGAAAAGACGATTATAGTACTAGCACATTTGCTGAGGCACAGTACTCTAGGGTTAGCACTACTTCACTACACTTGAGTCGGATTTGAATCGGACTCCGAAATCAAGGGGAGAAAAACAGGAAAAACACCGTTTGAGCTGTTTTCGTGTTTTTGAAGAGAGGCCAGGGGGAGGACCCTTCGAGCCGCGTCTCTGGGAGCGGCTGTGTCCCTTTTCGTCCTGGGCTTGTGGAGCCATCAAAAAAAACGGCCGCGAAAAAACGGAATTGAGGACCACTTATGCTCCCCCCCACAGCGGGAGCGTACCTTTATGGCACGTGGCACACGTGAGCGAACCGCATGGCTGGGGTCTAGGCACGAGACTAGTGCACCGGCGGGGTTTGACCAGGTTGGCTGACTAAACCGGCGCTGCCGCCGGCGGGGTTTTAACCTCGGTTGTCCTCGAGCTGAAGAAAAATGCATTACAGCGCTGTGCACAATGATACGGAATCTTGTTTTCTTCGTTTTTTGATGTGGGGCCCTAGGACCCTCAAGCTCACTCCCCTTTCCGAAGGCTGCTGGATGGGCCGCGGGCTCAACCTTACATAATGAGTCGAGCACTGACGCGGCTCATGAAAGGACCCCGGGTTCGGAGTTGCGACAAGCCCGACACGCACGACACCACCAACAGCACGCAAGGTCTCATTAATGGTTCGTCAGATATCGACGGACCTGAAGGACTGCATTCCAGACCTGTGTCGTAACCAGGGCTACGATGTCAAAGCTATATGTAAACTACTCGCCATCCAGAAAACCTTTGTCATCAGCAAAACCGTGTGGTGCCAGTATTAGCTTATGAAAAGCAAAAAGATTGTGTTTGATTATAGATTACTCCAGGCCTAATCGTGGCATAAAAGCCAGGATATGGCATCCCATAGCGTAGATAGGAGAATAAGGCGTCCAAGTGACTGTAAGACTTTGGATTATACACAAGTCAACCACTACGTACATGTAAATATAAGGTTACCGGGCATGTATATGTTGCTGCAAGGCTTGTGATGTCCTTGCATGCAATTATAAGCTTTACTGGGCTATCACATCCCATCAAAAGGTGCATGCAACTCGGAATGCTGACAAAACTCACATGGCATACACGCTGCTTGCCATATTTCTCGCAGTTATAAGCAGCTTATAAGGTACCTCATAAGCCTTACGTACCCGATAAGCTCTGTACCGCCAGTACCCCTTGTGAAGCTTATAAGCTGCTTATATGTGCAATCAACGCACCCAGGTGTTTCGCTGATGGTGTACTTATAAGGTCCTTCAGACGTTTTGGCAATATGGCGCAATCCATGGCGGATGTTGCATTCTCACACCCATCGACATCCACTCCATTGAACCACTTCTATCACAAAATCACATAATGTATATTGACAAGATCCAAGAGCAACTCCGTATAGGTACGCTGCGGGCTTCGTGTCTTGTTCACCTTTCCAATAAATGTGTTCCCACCCGCGCACTCGAGCGGAACACGATATGTGAGTTGGATAGAGAACGTAACATCCCTAACCAGGAGGGGCTCCAGGCTCAGACTGCAAGACGGGGGTGACATAGCGCGAGCGCGAGGGGGGAGTTGAATCAAAGTAGGCGTTGGTCGGACGAGCAGTTTCGGGGTCGCACTTCTGTTGGATTATGTAAACATCATGCGCGGCGCAGAGGCCGGTTCAGCACGTCTGAAAATGGAACTAGCCCCAAGGGTCCTAGGGCCCACATCAAAAACGAAGAAAACGAGATTCCGTATCATTATGAACAGCGCTGTAATGCATTTTTCTTGCATAACGTTCGAGCATACGCATGCACACACATAATTCCGATTGATAAGCTTACTACATAGTGAACTCCGAACGTTGCGATATCACTTCCGCATCTTGACTATCAGCAGACATCCCCGCCAGCCACAATATTCGACTGAGGTTTTATCACCATCAAATCTACATGTGCTTGTCAAAGATGCTACAGAAGTCTATATCAATATCATGACGTGGTTTGCTGCAGCATTGCTATCATCCAGACTCGCGCTTAAACTCACGCACACGTCCTCGACCGTTTGAACAGTATGATTACTCGAAGTGCTCTTACGCACGCTTCTAGCGCACGTACCCTTGGATCCATCTACACTTGGATGGTACTTGAAGTTTGAACTATTCTCGTGCACGTTTATACGCACATGCAAGGATATCATACCTAGAACTTGTTGGCGCACGCACACGGCTATCGCGCTCACGTATGCATATGTCTGGCACCCGGGACATGTGTACGCCCGCGTGCCATGATGATGCGCCCTCCTGCACATGCGACAGTAAGACACATACGTATGTATATATGTCTTTGCAAGCAAACAGAGGGCGAAAGGGCGGCAGCGAGTGAGCGGAGCGAACGAAGCTCCGCCCGGTCGCCCTTTCGTACTCGAGATCTTTGATATACATCTTCTGATCGATTAAAAGAAATACAACATCTGCATCGTGTTGAGCTGATCCAAGCACTAGTCTGAAATATAGGCTACATAGCAATCCATGGGAATAAAACAACATGTGCACCATGACATTATTACTACATAATGATTCGTATGATCATGCTCATTTTCCAGAGGGATCGGGGACTGGCGCGGGTGCGCGCCGCTACGATTATAACTAACGAGGGCTACTTTTGCATATCTACTCTGCTCTGCTTCTCCATACGTACGTGCCTCGGACTAGTACTAGCTCTGCATGCCAAAGAAAATTCTCGCTATTGACCGCTCCGGAATAATCAATGAGATGGTACATTTCAGTAAGGCACATACAGGATCTACCCGCGGAAGTTCATGTCCTTGAAGTGTCTCCCAGCTCTGATGTGCGCAATCAACACTTCTTTCCATTCCGACACGACCGCAAAGTGGAGCCCCTTGATCGAGCCAAAAGGTACCGTCTGAACTGCCAATGGGGAACACTCGACCATTACAGCGGCCACCTCGCCCGAGGATCGCGCTTGGTCGCTATTCCGTAGCGCCTGCAGCTGCTGTAACGACTCGGGCCACGGATCTTTCCACGATTGCGCCTCTGCAACCGCAACAGGGTATGCATCCTCGACGGCAAAGTATTTGCGCGCAGACCCCTCATGCTCATCGTTCGCGCATGCACGCAGTTTCAAGTAGAGGACATGCGATCGCGCACGGGAGAGGTCTTCGGGAAGTCGTAGCGCGTGAATGCACGTAGTCATCAATGTCGTCCTGTGCAGCTTGATCCACTTTTCGAGTCTTTGGTCGAGCTCGTACATGGAGATCCCGTCTGGAAGCCCTAGTCGCTGTAGAACTCCAAGCGGGGTTCTCTCGTGCTCCTTTAAGAGCGAGCCTAGCGTGGAGTTGTTCTGGCAAGTCGGTTTGTGCGTCTGTGTATGTATGCCGATGAGATCAGTTTCGCGTGATGGCGCGCCAAGAGCCCATCCATCACCTTCCAATGTGCTACCTGACACTCTTTAGAACAGTACTTGGCCGCCTGTATGTATGATTTAAGCTGACCGATGAGCTAGATGATAGATAGATTCACATACTTTGCAGCCTGCGCATTTTGAAAGTGGCTTTTCGGTTTGCCTCGCATAGCAATTATCGCACTTGCAACATAAGAGAACGTCCCTCAGCGATGGATGGACGTTGTACCGAATCGTATGTTACATACGCGACTCATTTCATGGCGCTCTTTTCGCAGCTGCTCGGCGTTCGGCATCGTGAAGTGCTGAAGTCTCTTGTTTCTGCGCGTGTGGTTTGATCGCCGAAGCGTGTAAAGGCAAAAAGACACTAATTGCCGTGTCGCTCATCTCCATCGGCCGATTGGCCAAAAGATCTCGGCGGCGCTGTCTCTAAATACGAGCTCATGATTAGTATTCGCGCGCAAGATTCTTAACACGGCGCCCAAGGAGAAGACAGAGAACATTTCTGCTCCCAATTCTGACGATGCAAGTCCCTTTTCCTTGCTTTGCTCGAATTTCGGTCCGCTCTGGACGAATACAACAAAGACCTGCCGGAAGGCCTCATCGCTCTCTTGGCAAACTATACACCAAGCTTCAATAAAGCAGTTACAGTATGGCGTTCTTTTTTGGTCCTCCGAATATATGTTCGCAATATTGCACTGCGCAGCATACGTTCTCCGCTGTCCAGCGTGGATGCGACTTGGCTCACTCAGTTAGGGATTTCTTCAAGACCACTCCTTCTTACGGCGAAGAAGGATCTCCTAAGGTGTAAAGGTAGCGCTGAGACTGGAGGTCGATTGACGATGAATGTGCCCCAAAAACATATAGACGTGGCTCGTAACCATGTCTCTAGTATCTACTGTAGTATGCCGTCGTCCCCGTTTCGGCCTCTCTCGAAAATCTCATATAATTTTTATTCAGACAGAGGCTGGATGCCGAATATTGATTCGCATCATTTTACTCCGTGTTGTATCTATAGTGCTACCTCCGTCAGTATTATTCCCAAATCCCTCTGAATGCAAAGAATTTCTGATGGGCACGGCGGCCATGCTCATGGCGGCATAGTGGACTTTCTCCTCACCAAATTTCTCGCGCAGTATACGGGTATGCCTTCATCTTTTGCTTGCTTTCAACCATTTGTCTTCTTCCTACAGATTACTTACCAAGCGATCTTACAGCTGCACTCATGAATCCTACATTAATCGAGGGTCCAATATCTTTGAAACCATGGGGAATAGCGCACGAACCGCTCTTCCTCAAGCAGCCTTAGCGGCCACTATGTACTGCAAGCACGGAACGAAAGTATGCGACCTTGGTTCGATGCTGCTCCCTCATTCTAATTTCTAAAGTCCTTCGTACCTTCAAAGTCGCCTATATATGGTATGGCTCTCGAGTACTACGACTCAGCATTTAGCAGTCTTCTGTTTCTTTCTTGACATCAGTACCTTGTTACTGTCATCTTGGACAATGCGCCTCCGTCAGGGGCATTCCGTCGCCCTTGCTTTCTCCAAGGCCAAAGAGAATGCTGCTTCGTCATCCAAGGTAAGTAGCTCTCAACCCCAACGCTGGATCTCCTTGACGCACGTTGACGGCAAGGCTAACTTCTGCTGTAATCAGGGTAGTACATCTCGGAAAAATCATAGACATACAAGGCCTACCCGCGGAAATGCATGTCCTTATAGTGACTCCCAGCTTTGACGTGCGCAATCAACACTTGTTTCCATTCTGGCACGACCGCAAAGGGGAATCCCTTGAGTGAGCCGAAAGGTACTGTCTGGACCGCCAATGGCGAACACTCGACCATTACGGCGGTCACTTCGCCCGTGGATCGCGCTTGGTCGCTATTCCGTAGCGTCTGCAGCTGCTGTAACGACCCGGGCCACGGATCGTCCCACAGCCGCGCCTCTGCAACTGCGACAGGGTACGCATCCTCGACGGCAAAGTATTTGCGCGCAGATCCCCCATGCTCATCACTCGCGCATGCGCGCAGTCTCAAGTAGAGAACATGCGACCGCGCACGAGAAACGTCGTCGGGAAGCCGTAGCGCGTGGATGCAGGTGGCCAGCAATGTCGTCTTGTGTAGCCTGACCCACTTCTCGAGTCTTTGGTCGAGCTCGTACATGGAGATCCCGTCCGGGAGCCCTAGCCGCTGCAGAATTCCAAGCGGGGTTTTCTCGTGCTCCTTTAAAAGCAAGCCTAGCGTAGAATTGTTTTGGCAAATTGGCCTGTGCGCCTGTGTATGCATGGCGCGTAAGAACCAGTACGCATGGTGGCGCGCCGAGTGTCCACTCATTACCTTCCATTGTGCTACCTGACACTCTCTAGAGCAGTACTTGACCGCCTGCATGTATAGTGTAAGTTACTTGTGAGCTATATCACTGATGAATTTACATACCTTGCAGCCCGCGCATTTATGAAGTGGCTTTTCGGTTTGCCTCACATAGCAGTTATCGCACTTTTCCGATATAAGATGGTGTTACTCAACAATATGAATGGATGGGACCGTATCATACGTACACGGCTCATTCCATGGCGCTCTCTTCGCAGCTGCTCGGCGGTCGGCATCGTGAAGTGCTGAAGTTTCTCTAGTAAGTGCTATAGCTAGTGGTAGTAGTGGCGCAAAGGCAAGAAGATATTAATTGCTGTGCCACTTCCCGATATCACCGCTACTTACATACAGTTACAGCCGGCCCGCCCAAGGCCCGCTACATACTTACTTACAAGTTACTATACTCTGCTGTACCACATACTGTGGGCCGCTGGCGAAAGACCAGATATAGGGAAAAGCGCGGCGCTTCTCCAACTACGAGCTCATCTACTCGCACGCAAAATCCTTAACATGGCGCCAAAGAAAAAGCAGAAGCAAAAGAAGCTACTTACCCGCTCCCAATTCTAATTTCTGATGATGCTAAGTTTTGCTCGAATTTCGGTCCACTCTGAATGAATACAACGAAGATCTGCCAGAAGGCCTCTTCAGCTTTCTCAAAAAACTAGGCGATCCTATAGATGCACTCATATATTGGCCCTCTCACGCACTGATGCTTTGGTTTAGAATCAATGCAATACGTGGCTGCGTCACCGGCGGAGAAGTGTGGATTTTTTTTACATAGTTCGTAACCATGTCTCTACTATAGTATGTTTTGGCTCTCGTTTTGGTTTCTCTCGAGAATTTCATATAACCTTTATTCAGATAGGAGCTGGATGCTCAATACTGATGAACAGTGAACATTATTTTACTCCATGTTCTATCTATCATGAGCGACAGCGCTACCTCCGCCAACATTATTTCTAAATCCCCTTAACGAGATGGATTTCTGATGGGCATGGCGGCGTAGTGGACCTTCTCACCAAACTTTCCACACAATATACCTTCATCTTTTGCTTGCGTTCAGCCATTTATCTTCTCTACGGATTGCTTATTACTACGCAATCCTACAGCTGCACTACATTGATCGAGAGACCGATATCTTCTATCATCCTTGAAGCCAATAGGAATAGCGCGCGGCGAGCCGCTCTTTCTCAGCCAGCATTAGCGGCTTCCACGTATTGCGAGCAGTATAAGTACGGGTTTTCCCTCGTCTGAATCTCTCATGCATTGATGTTTTGGTTTAGAATTAACGCAGTACGTGGTCGCATCACCAGCGGGAAAGAGTGGATTTTCCTCATTTACGAGTGTGCAGAACACGGAGGGATAGTGTGCTCTTCCCCGGAGCTGAAACTTGAGCCGGATATGACTGGCCTTTCTGTCATAATTGGCGTCCTCCTTGACTGGGTACGCGAGCACATGCATTTAGCCCATGGTTTTGACGCTTTATTGGATCACCCAGGTAAATAAGTGTACAGAAACTGCGCAAGAGTATTTCACGTGTGAATCCTTGGTTACGGGACGAGGTATGAGACCTTGGTTTGATGTTGCTCCCTCATTCTCAAGTCCCTCGTACCTTCAATGCTTTCATATGGTGTAGCTCTCAACACCAGAATCATGCTACTGTCATTTTGAACAATGCGCCCTCCTCAGGGGCACGTTGACGGTAAGGTTGTAATGTTCTCTGTATCCATACAAGCATTGAAATGGAACTACGGTATATATACTTCATCAGGCAAACGTATCCGGTTTGACTGCTATATGGTGATGCGGAAGCACCTCAAATCAGTTTAATTAACCTCATCCGTCCCGGCGGGAATGTATTTCGTTCGCGGGGCATTGAAGGGTGGTTTTACGCCCCGTGAGATTGTATGTAGTGGCTGATATCCGCCAGACTACTCGGAGACTCAGAGGTAGTAGTTATCACGTTCGTAAGGGCGTTTCCGCAGCTGCGAATCATCCGGGTGGTTTGTGGGAGAACTATCATTTGTGTGAAGTTGCTGAGGCTGCATTGATGGGCGAACGGAACAAGGGGCAACAATGAAGGCGCATCCACGTGATACCGCGCAGATATTAAGGCCAAAAGAAGAGGTCGACATGGTTACAGTAAAGGGGAGACGATAATCGGCCTTCGTTAAGGGGACTATAGGGAGCTATAGCCTTTGAACTTGAACCACTTTGTTCTATATTGAAGCACATGAGGCGTACCGGAGACTGAGGCGACCGAGAGCCTTTGAATTTTGAAGCCGATGACTCGATCGCCATCCCGGCATGTACTTATACAGCGCGTTGGCGAAGCAGATCACGTGCAGCCAGCGCCACACCACAGGCGCACTCTGGCAGCAACGATGTTTGTGAAAAAAGTAGCCCTCTCCACTCTTCCCTACTAGGGTGAAGAAGCTCTAGAGAATGAGGTACCTCGCCAGGCTGCAGCAGGCAGTGGATATGTGGGAAAGATGATATTAGCCTCGCCCTCGCTTTGATGTCCCCGACCGATGGGCGTTCTTCTCGGGCGCTCTCGAAAGGGCCCGGGGGTGGGAACAGGTTCGAGAAGAGAGGCTTATGTCTAATTTTCCCTTTGAGTTTGGCAGGCGCGCGATCCTGAATTTTCCTACCGTGGACGCGACGTCGGGCTGGCCCCCCCGTGGAGCTGGTCGGAGTGCCAGCACAAGAGCGCGCACGGCCCTCATGCGAGCACTCAGGCCTGCTGCAACAAAAGGCGGGGGCCCCAGCAGCAACGCAGGAGCGAGGGGACAAAAAGAAAACAGACGTCGGGGGTGGCGAGAGGGTGCGATGGTGGCTGTGGCCAGGGTTGTTTGGGCGCTGTCCGCACTTGTGAAACATGGGCTAGCCGAAGTCATAAGCTTCAGCTGTCTGCCCTCATCTCCTCCACCAACTTCTCCTGCTCGCCATCGCGTCGACGACGACGACACGGACCATGAAATCGCTGCGTCGTTCGCTCAACACCAAGGACCACCACCATCACCAGCACCATCCATCCATATCATCCCCAATCTCCCATCCCCCTCTCTCCAAGCCCGTCCCCGCGGTCGTGCCGCCGAAAATCGTGATACGCGCCCTCGTCGACTACCATGCCGCGAGCGCGCAGGAGCTCAGCTTCTCCAAGGGCGATTTTTTCTACGTCATCAGCGATTCCGACAGAGGCGATGGCTGGTACGAGGCCCACAACCCCGTATCTGGATCGAGAGGGCTCGTTCCCCGATCTGGCTTCGAAGTCTTCACAAAGGGCGCGTCGATTGGGTACGCTCCTTCCATCTAGCGTGATCTCACCTATTTCTGTCGCGTCTGACTCTCTGTCGATCCCATTGTTCATCCTAGCCCCCGCGCGGCCGCCCTTTCTAATCCACCTGCTGTGCCCAAGCTGCCTCCAATTCCGCGTCTGAGGACTTTCTATGCTATTGTTCAGTTTGACTTCACTGCTGAACGCCCGGATGAGCTCGATGCGCGCGCCGGCGAACCCATATCCGTCGTGGCGCAGTCTAACCGCGAGTGGTTCGTCGCCAAACCCATCGGTCGCCTTGGTGGCCCTGGCCTCATCCCTGTATCGTTCGTCGAGATCAGAGATCCATCTTCTGGCCGGAAGATGGAGGACGAAGAAGTCGAAAAGTTGATGGAGCGGGGTGAGTTGCCAAGGGTCGAGGAGTGGAAAAAAGCTACGCTCGAGTACAAAGCTAGCTCTATTCCGCTTGGCGTCCTCGACGTAGAGCCTTCCGATACGCCATCCACCCGCTCTCCCCAATCGCCGACGTCACCACCTCAACCCGATGACATGCTTCCGCGTGGTGTCTTGACGGCTGCGACTATTCCCTCGTTTCACTACGAAAATAACGAGTATTGGTTCCGTCTCAACGCGTCTTACCAGCCAAATCCAGAGCCGTCCACATCCTCGCCCAGCCCGCTTCCTCTGGCGCGTCAGTTGGTACTCTATCGCAACTACGACGACTTTTACGACTTCCAGATAAACCTGCTTGACCAATTCCCAGTGGAGGCAGGTCGTAACGGGGCAAACAAGTCTGAGGAGGATGAGTCGAGCCGGATCCTACCCTATATGCCCGGCCCTGTCAACTATGTCGACGATATTGTCACCGCTCACCGACGTAAGGAGCTCGATGACTATCTGAACCAGCTGTGCGCCCTCTCCCAGCAAGCGGAGTATATCTTGCGGTGTGATTTGATCCGGATGTTCTTCAGCCCTCGCGCGGGTGACTTGATGGAAATGGTGGAAGATCGCGTTCATGTGGTGCCACCTCGGGACCCCGACCATCACCCGAACCAAAATGGTGCCGGTGCGCTGGAGAAGGATTTTGAAGGACTAAGGGTCGATGATTTGGGGCACTCGAGGCAGAACTCGGCAAGTGATTATGGTGCGGACGACGATGAGCGTCGCGTTTCGTCGCAATTCGGAGCACAACCCCATCGCTACTCGGACCGGGGGCCAATAGGCGGTGCGCAGCCTACGATGTCGCGCAGCGCGTCTCCAGACCGTCGGTTCGAGGACGACGACGAGTTTGACAGTCCCCATATGACACACGACGGCACGTCGGGGTTCTATCCCTCCCAACCGCCCCCGCCCAAAACACATAGTCGCTCCCAATCACATACGCACCAGCAGCTCCCTGTCACGCACCCCTATCAATCCCAGCACGCCCGCTCTCGATCAAACACCTCTTCTCCGATGCCTCCGACGCCGCCTCCCTCTGGCTCGGCACCTGCGCCCACATTCCTCAAGATCAAGATATTCCACTCCAACACTGATGATCTGATTGCGATTCGTGTCCCGCCTCGGGTCACATACACCCAGCTGCTGTCCAAGGTCCGTGAGCGCCTGGGTTCAGACGTGACGTGTTTGCGGTATCGCGACAGCTGGCCGGGCGGTGCTCCAGGGAGCAACGGAGACAGCAGCTGGCACGAGCTCAACGGTGATGATGAACTGAGGGAGTGGGTTGGCAAAGAGGACAAACTCGTACTGTACGCCGATTAACATCAGGTGGCGTCGGGTTTGCTGCTGTTATTTCTTATCCCTTGGGCTCTTATTTGGGAATTTTGGCCTTGTCTCCGCTTCTCTTCGGTTTCTTACGATCCCTCTATCTCCCTCTATTCTTCAGACCCATTGCCCTTTTTTATTCGCTCTACTTCCCCTGCACATATGACTCGCGGCCTTGTCCTTGATCTTGATATCTTCTCCGACTCTTATAGGTCGTTAGTGCTCAGATACGCGTTGTACCTACATTGCAGCTTCCAACCTCTACCAAGATTCTCGTCCCTCGTGGTCGCAGCTTTGGTCTCTACTTTCGTCCTGTATTTTTGACATTATCGAGCTTTGAACTTTGAACGCTGTAATTTTCGTGCTCAATACTTTCGGATCGCTCCCCCATTGCCTATTATGGATAAACACACAAACACACTCAAATATAGACGTGTCGACGTCGCGTCCGACCAGCGTGTGCATAACTATTAGGCCGCCACGATGTACTCGAAGCTTTCGCTCGCCTGCCTCACTCTCCCCGTGCTCACGCTGCCGGTCTACTCGAAGCCCGTAATTCCTGTCGGTGTAGATCCCCAGCGCGCCTCACTCTATTCGCCAATCCCCGGCACCGCACTGTGGAAATGTCTAGACGGGTCGGGCGAGATTCCATTTAGTGCCGTCAACGACGACTTCTGCGACTGCAAAGATGGGAGCGACGAACCTGGTATATACCTTGTCCCGCTTCTTCGCGCGCTTGCTTGGATTTGAGAGCTTAGTTACCAACTGTCTACTGTAGGAACAAGCGCATGTGCCAATGGTCTATTCTACTGCGCAAACGAGGGCCATGTTAGCGCGAAGATTAGAAGTTCGCGGGTTAATGATGGTCTATGTGGTGAGCTCCACGGGACAAGTTACATATAGTACAGTTTTGCTAAGCGGCCCGTTTGCTGCAGAGCCGGAGTGCTGCGACGGCTCCGACGAACCATCTGGCGTTTGTCCAAATATCTGCGAAGAGATTGGCAAAGAGTATCGAGCTGCTGCTGAAGCGGAGCAGAAAACGCGTCGCACAGTCGGTACACGCATCCCATTCGCGCTGTGCTATTATTAACATTTGTTGTCGACTTACATTAGGGCGCCAAAATCCGGTCTACGTACATTGCCTTTGCCCAGAAAGAGAAGAAGCGGCTGGAGGATGCTATCAGCGCGCTTAATATAGAGGTGGCAGAGAAAAGAGCGAATGAAGCGCGTGTTAAAGGTGCGCTCTGTTTCGATGGCTTCCTTACATTCATTGACCGTTGCTGCGTACCACAGACATTCTTGAGCGAACCGAGGCACTCGATGCTGCTGCTCTTGCTCATAAAAAGGAGTCACGTACGTTCAACAAATCCTACTGACGCCGGATATACTCAAACAACTGGCTTGCTCGATGTAGCTCTGTACCGTCACCTCGAAGACAAGAACGACATACTATCGTCGCTCCTCACAAGTCACGCTGAACTCAAAGAGCGTATCACGGCGCTAGAGGCTGTATTAGATGGCCTTAAGCGCGGGTATAATCCCAACTATCAGGATATGGCTGTTCTAGAAGCTGTCCGTGGGTGGGAAGCATTGAGCGGCGAGGCCGACAAAGACAAAGACAAAGAGCCTGCTGCCGCCGATGATAGTTCGGCAAAGCCAGCTGAGCCTCCAGTCGAGGAAGAGGAGTGGACTTTGGATCAGATCAATGAGATTAAGAACAAGGACGTTGTTTCTCTCCTCTTGGAACATGAGAAGCACATTGGCAGCTCTGGAATTACGACCGAGCAGGCGACGTCCCTTCGTATGTCTCAATTTCACTTGACCGAATATATATTGCTTGACGATATGTCCACTCTCCAGTCTACTCGTTGGAGCTTTATATTCCAGATGCCTTCCTACCAATTTATCAAAGCGCGCGCGAATGGCTTGTTTCAACTCTTAGCCTCCTAGGGGTTGTAACCACCCCGGCCTCAACCGATAGCTCATCTGGTGTGTATTGTCCTTGCTTCGAGACTGATAATATCTCAGTAATTCGCAAAAAAAGAAATAAGCAAGGCTCGCACCTCTCATTCGCTTGCGCTCAATGCGCTGCACAATGCGGAGAATTCTCTCAAGTCAGAACAGGAGGCTTTGGAGAAACTGTTTGCGCTCGATGGCTTTGGTAAGAAGGGAGAATGGAAGAAGCTGAAGGACGTGTGCTTGGAAAAAGACACGGGCGAGTAAGTAGAGTCTCTCGTGGTCTAAGATTTACAAGTGAGCTCATTGCTCTCCCAGGTATACCTATACTGTGTGTCTGTTTGGGTCAGCGACGCAGAAATCTAATAGGGATGGTGCTTCGAACAACCTCGGGTATGGTCGTTATGCTCAAAAAGCTCTTAGACTTGGGCCATTGATATTCTTGCTACTTTGCAGTCGCTATTCCTCTTGGAACACTTCACCATCCACGTCGCCTGGCGAACTGGCCTACTATTCTCGACAGATTTATGACCACGGTGCCCAATGCTGGAACGGCCCTCAGCGAAGTGTGACGGTGCGTTTTGCTGCGCGCGCGAGTCCCGCACAGCAACCGTGTAGTTGATTCTCATTCTTTATCAGCTCGACCTCTCTTGCGGCACGGAGAATGCATTACTATCTATCTCCGAGCCAGAAAAGTGCGAGTACAGCTTCGTGGGTACGACACCTGCTCTGTGCTGGCTTGATGGCGAGATGGAGGAGGCAAAGACAGTCAAGGCGGAGAAGCATAGACGGAAAGAGGACCTGTAATTATTACTTTACACATGCTATCTCGACGCTATCGTTCCTCTTGTGCGCTCTAGAGATAAGAACAGTGAGCTTGTTACCTTTTTGCGCTCTCCCACGGCCGTCGAGCACATCGGATGTAAGCGCTTGCCTCGTGGCTGCTTCGTCTGCTCCTCGATCGGGGCCCCCAGTCTTTCAGACGCACTTGGAGCCTGCACCAATGCCGCCAGCACTATCCAAACCACACCTGCCCGCCGCATTCATGGCGAGTGTCCAGGCGGCGCCATGTATGGCGGGATACAAGTCAGCTGTGTTTGAGGAGGATGCGCACGACCACCGCGTGGCTTGTTGCAACTGGAGTGCACCACGCGCCCCGGATTTGCAATTCTGTTATGGGCCACAGTCGAACCGCGCCATGCTGGGCTTCACCGTCGAGGCCAAGCGCACAACGCTGCACCTAGCGGCTCTAGAAGGCGATGTGCTGGCAGCCTGCGAGCTCATCCGGCTGGGTGCGACGGTTGATGCAGCGGACAGCCGAGGGCTGACGCCGCTATCCCTTGCCGTTGCTCATATGTCGACGTGCAAAAATCCACAGACGCCGCACCCCCCCGCAGCCAAAAGGGATGTAGCAATGACATTCCTGCGTCTCGCCTACGTTTCTCGGATCCTCATCCAGCAGCATGCTAACGTGCACATCAAGTATGACGACATACCCATACTCGAAATCGCCTGTTCGATTCAAAATTGGGAACTCATCGAGCTGCTTTTGCAGCATGGAGCCAAGCCATTGAACGAGTATCTTTCGTATTTCGACTCGCGCGCCGAGAGAGCTCGCTTCATTTCTCTGAGGTCGTCGTATGCATCCAGCATTCGCCCAGCTCGCCTCTGCCGATGTTGGTCCGGGAAACCGCTCGCAGAATGCCATGGAGCAGCCGCGCAGCGGTATCCCGAAGATTTCATCTGCGCTTGCGGCTCTAAAAAGACGTACAAGAGATGCTGCCATGCCCGCTCTCATTTTATCATCGAGAAATGGGACGAGGGCCTGCAGCGTATCATGCCTCATTTTACAACTACGTCTCCCGCATACAGCCGTATGGGGAAGGATGTGGACCCCAAGAAACTGAATATCCTCGACCAGCTAGCACAAGAAATCTCCGCTGCTGCTGGGCTACCGCTTCCCTCCGCCCCGTCCGCTGATAAGATTAGTCGCATCGTAATGGAGACTTTGGAGTTGCTCGCATCTCGTGGGCTCGTCGATCTTGCTTTCCTTTACGCTTACCGTCAGATCGGATCTATTCCCCAGTACGTCTCACTGCCTTTCTTCATATACATTGCTAGCTGACGAGTCTATACTGTGCAGGCCGCGTGCGCGAGCGTATAGCGAGCATTTGGCCCTAGAGAGACAGTCGAAATGGAACGAGGCCGTGGACGAGTATATCCAACAAGGGAATGACCCTCGCCCTAGGTTCGAGATAGAACGGGCTGCCAAAATTGGGAAATGGCAAGGAGCGTTGATCCGAATGTGCGAGGGAGCTGGCTGCACGAATGTTGAGGGCGTCGGGGGCATCAAGCTCCAGATGTGCGGCAAGTGCAAAATCGTGAGTTTATTGGCCTATCATATACCGCGTGGATATAATTATCACATATGTGACTTTCTGTAGGCGGTCTATTGTAGTGTAGGATGCCAGCGCTCAGCTTGGACCACTCATAAGGCACTGTGTTGCTCTGAGGACCAGCACGAACAAATGCTGCCTTCTCAGGCTAACATCGTCAAAGCCAGCAGCACCGTTATGGGGAATGCCCCAGCATTCACTGATAACCTCATCCGACAGGGACAGCTGCTTACTGGCCAACTACCAAAGAGTTGAGCCCTGCATTTAATCCATAACGTGCCATGTCCGCAGATACACAAGTGCTAGCCATGTACAGCTATAGTCTTACCCAAAAATCTTCTCTCAGGGAGATCTGATGACTGCCGCCCGAGTCTCGACTGCTTGCTTTCAGACTAGTGCCATCACAATATTTCGCAAACAAAGAAATGCCCAAGGTCCGCACTTCTCACCCGCTTGCATTCAATGCGCTCTCTCGACATATTTATGACCACGCCCAATGTTGGAACGGCCCCCAGCAAAAGTAACGGTACGTTTTACCACCCATGTAGCTGATCTTGGCTTTTTATCAACTCAACCTCTCTTGCAGAACAGAGAGTGCACTACTGTCCGAGCCAAAGTACAGCTCTGTGCTGGCCTAATGGCGAGATGGAGGAGACAAGGACAGAGGTACCCGCTAGTAGAGGCGGAGAAGCATAGACCGAAAGAGGACCTGTAGTGACTATTTTACAAATGCTATCTCATCGGCAGGTACCGCCATCATTTCTTTCGAGGGAAAGGGAAAGGTTGGCTAAACTTGATACCATTTCCCGTTCTCCCACCAAACACGCTGATACGCTCAGCTGACGCGGCAGAATTAGAATCCTCAGGCTTGATGTCGAGTAGATGATAAGTGGTTAATACTGATTGTCGGATTTGCGAGAGAACGTAATCCCGACCTGCGGAGTTGAGCTCTAAGTGCATTCCCTCCACAGGACAAAGCGCCGTACTTACTCGAGCTCAACTGAAGCTTTGAACTACCAATTTGTTCATGTACACTCTGGGTGCCTTGCACCATCAACAATATATCATCGGCATGCATCGATGCGTAAGCGTGCACGTTGTCCGCGTGTGCGGGTGCAGCCCAGAGGATCCAGAAAGCGACTCCTCGGAACTCTCGAACATATAGTTCGCGCGCGGCGTTGATGACCTTGATAGCATCTGAGGCGATCTCTTTTGTATACGGGAATGGGAGCTGCGACAGCCGTGCCGACCCCACCGACCAGTCAACTCGAAGTTTCTCCACGGCCCATTTGCGGGCGAGCATGAAACGGTATTTTGTCGCAACCCGAAGCACGCCCAGGAAGAAGTCTAGATTTGGATCATCTGGGAGAGGGACCAAGCTTGCCGGAGAGACAAGGGGTATCTGGCGTGTGAATTGGCCATACTTGGCGCCATGAGATTTGAACTCACAATGGGCCGTAATAAACATGCATAACGCCCTTGAAATGCTCGAGGACGTCGGGAATTGCAATGGGAGCATCGCGTAACTTCGAGTCCGGCAGTGTGAGCATCTTCTTGAAGACGTTCGAATTCTCCGTCAACACTCGGAGATGCACACGGACCAACGCGGGGGGCTCGCCCATGGAGAGCACAAGGTATCCACCGCGGGAAACGTCCAAGTCATAGGTGTCCTGCTCATCAGCGCGGATGGAATGGGTGGTCAGATCTAAGTATCAACCAATGGTTGTTTGTTTTTAGCGGTGTAATGGATAGAAAGGTCAGTGGCACTCTACCGCTATGCTCGAGTTGCGAGTCGCCCATGCTGGCTTCTGAGAGAAAAGTGAAGAGAGCTGGAAGAAACACCTTGCTACATGATTCGCCACCTTGTCATACCCCGAACAGGTGATACCTGAAATAAGCGTAGCATTATTAATTTTTGATTGCGGGTGAAGAGGCAAGTACATAGAAAACAACAGTTTGACGAGACTGAAATGAGAAATAGACCAAGTTCATCCACAGAAAAGGAGTGACGAGCGTGTGAAAAAAGGGGAAGGACAGCGATAATATCGATAGGGCAACAGAAAGCCAACAGGAAAAAAATGAAATGATACACCTTTTAGTTGAATGAAAAAGCTTGATAAGGAATATTCGAGAGAGGAGAGTAAGAGAGGTCGTTAGTGCGAAAGCAGAGCCCACGGGCGCCTGCAATTCTACAAGAAAAAAGGAGATCGTGAATCCAGTGGTGGATGGATGTGTCTCTAAACGAGAAGCTTGAGGGGATATCATGTAAGTTGGACCCTCGAACAAACAGTAAATACACCCAGCGGGACCGAACAGGAGTGCCACCTGCGAAGTTCCATGAACGGCTGGGTAGGAGTCTGTGGTTACTCCAGCTTTGTACTGATCCGTTCTGCTCCTCGGCCCAGTGAGCACATTGCGCCCTGCTCGCACCATGAACAGCTCGTAAAAGCACATGTGCGCGCAAGAAATTCTTTCTGATAGATTCTGGGACGACCCCCCTCGCGGACTTGATCCCATCTTTCCTTCACACGATGCGGTATCGATAGATTTCTACTAGAATATTCGCCTGATATCGGCTAGTCGCTGCTTATTGGCTGCTGCGAGCCATTTCCCTTGTACACGCACTCACCCATTTCGCCAATTCAAGTTCGTATATTTGAAATTAGGATAATACCTCCCAATCGGCGCCTAAGCAGTGTTATCGGGAAGCAAGCGGTCGCGGAAGTGATCAAGGTCGCACTTGAAGAGTCGACCAGCGTTAAGTCCTTCACATCCAAAGTCAATATATGTCTTCATACGTTCTACTGTCACCCATGTGGGTGAAGTAGATATGTTTGGTTGACCCGCTTTGGATGATCCCTTGTCCGTGCAGTATACCGCATGTGTGACGGTCGCTCACCGAATCACTCTGCGTTCTCATAAAAGGTTCATGATCTGCCGCGCTCGCACATTGCACCAACTCAGTCATTGTCACCACTGCGAATACCAGCAATCTCTCGAACGAATGCCACCCCGCTGACTCCAAAAGCACATGGGTCACTAGCATCATAGTTAATGTTCGGGACTCGGTTGCTAATACCGTCAATACCTTTTTGGAAAGCCATTTCTCAACGCGGCGAAGCTTGGTCCATGTCAGATGGTTCGCCTCAGTGCTTTTAACTGTGCTCGCATCATGCATCATCATATGCGCTGCCATTGGTCTGTCTTTTCTGCTGATTTAGTGATAGTGAACACGCGTGCTAACTCGAAGCTGCCATAGTATCTACAATTCCAGACGGACCGGCGTTAAGTACCGCCTCGAATTTAGGAGTATCTTCGTTGGGACTCGCTGCTCACCTTGCCTCGTCTGTAATTCTCTTTCTTAAAACTCGAAACGCTTCATTTACTTTCTATTTTAAACGAGTCTCCTGTTTATTCCATCGTTGTGCCTCGAAATCCTCTTCACGCTTGCCATGTCAGGAGCTTCGATATGTAAGTAGACAGTGTTTTCGTGACCATTTATACTCGCTAAGCTTGTGCAGGGCTACTCGTTGCATGGACCGGAACACGAAGCTACTTGCCCGAATATTGGCTATCTTCATCGCAGATTGCCGCCTGTTTCACCCTGTGGCCGCTCTTGGTCATCTATGCCATTGTGTGGAACTTGAGTTTGATTGGTCTACTTTTGTTCACCATCCACTATCGATCCTCAAAGAACTACGAACGCTGGAAAGAGGGGAAGACGCTTGCGGATCCCGAGGCGAGCTGGAAGAAGACGGCACACTCCTCCATCTGGAAGCATAGCGTCTGCAACATCCCACTATGGTCTTCAGCTTTGCAGTCTCGGTGCCCGCCATGGATTTCCGCTGACGAAGAATCCCATGAACCGCCGCCCCTTCAAACTGGCGCGGAAGGAAGCAGTGCTAAGGGCGGAGTCGAGACCAAAGAAGGGGAACACTTCGAATCAATGAAATTGGGAAAATTGGGATTTCTGCCACAGCGAAAAAAAAATTATGGCGGATGTCGGACGGCGAGCTATTACCACTGGTTATGTTCGAACCATTGGAGCTAGAGTTGAGTTCAATACAGATTTTGATTCCTCCTGACTTGGAACCAAAACTCACTCGCCTTACTCAGTAATGAAAAGACTGGGAGACGCCGTCCGCCTACCTGCATTTCTACGTGCCGCGGTCTCACGATCGTCGCGTTTGTGGTTCTCTTTATGCTCTACCTTGAACAATCGCTCTTTGTTGAGACGTATCGAGAGAGCGCAGCGCCCGCAACTCAGACAAACTATGGCCTTGTTATGGGTGATAGCGTACTGAATATAACCTCCGTACTTGTTGTCATTGTTGAGTATAGCCCTTCGTACACCTTGGCCTCGAGCTAACGCACGTTACGCAGGCTTTCAGAGCAAGCCTCCTCTTAAAAGGAGTGGATACTCGCTCCGCTGTCAACGTTACTGCGCTGTGGGCTCGAGGGTATTCACTACCAGGTCAGTCAGGACTGAGGACATGTTATTTTCTCCTAACATCCACTAATATTTCGTCCCAAAGAGCACCCACCTTGCGATTTGGTGATGGACACCACCCATAGTCGTCGGCGTCATATAGTTCTGACGGCTACATGCCCGGTGATTAGCGACGATGCATACTACGTACGTAAATGATGAATAGGCACCCAGGTCAAAAGTTGGGTTGGTGACATACTTATACGCTTCTGATGCTTGGTCTAACTTTACAGTGTCAAGATACCTCCCCCACCCCTTGCTGACCAGATATTATGGTTGCTTTTGACTACAATGTCTTTAGCGCTACGTCTCAAGCGGAAATGAATGGCCGGTCTAGCGCAGTCGTCTGGCTCGGCATTGGCACCAAAAACCCTTCGGACTTGATGAACGCATACGCCCCTGTCACTCTGCTCAATAATCTTCATCTAAGGGCCAGTTATACAAACAATATGTGAGAGTACCTACTTACTCATCCCCGTTTTATCAAAGTGGCTGACACGTAGGCAATGAGTAGCCGGAGAACTTTTAGTAATAGCGTGCAGTCATTTTTGGGAATCTTCCAAGTAAGCTAAACTTAACTGAATGAACGTCCGGCTACATATATCTCAGCGCATTTGAAGGCATATGAGACATTTGGAGTTGCTGATATCGGTGAGTAGCCACAAGAAATACTTGCGACGTAGGCATCAGCTAAAGAATCCTGCAGTACTCTACGGCAACAACCTGGATCCTTCAATCCCCCGCAACCCCAGTACCTCGTCACTGCTATTATTTCAACTTTACGATCCTTCCGCCGTACGCATCGTTTCAGATATCTCTGCGAACTCTTTCCTGCATGGGTTGTCCAACCTAGGTGGCTTATATACAACAGCCAACGCAATCTTTTTGTTCGTGTTTGGATTTGGGCTGGTCAAAATGCTGGGTAAATATCTACCGTATGTCCGACCCGTTGCTGGCCCGAACTAACTCTCCCCATAGGCCTGGACCGTTTCTCCCTGCTCCAGGGAATTAAGCACCGTGAGGAGTCAACCGAAAAAATAGCGGGAAAACGGGAGTGAGTGGTCGATCAAAGAGTATTGTCTGCCGTTCCTTGTACCGTTGAAATAGGGGCCTGGACACCCAACTCCTGCAGTACCAGGTGCAAAGGATGAGAGAAACTTGCACTCCCGAACGCCGGAAGGCGTTGAACTCGCAGTACTGTCATACAAGTCGGATTGTGATGACTCCTGAGCCCCAGTAAAAAACGACTTGCGTTAGTTTGCGTTGCGTAGTTAACCCTGCAGTCCGTGCATATTTTTGAGGACGGCATCAGCAGCTAGGGAAAATGCTTGTATGGAGTCCGAAGAACAATGTGATACCTGTTCAAATCCCATAAAAGCACTGTTTTTTAATTACAGGAACCATCTTTATCGAAGTGCTCGACAGGTTAAATCAACACATCCCAGACTCCCAGTGATCTTGTAGAAGACGTTTGAATTCTCCATCAACACTCGGAGATGCACGCGGACCAACGCGGGGGGCTCGCCCATGGAGAGCACAAGGTATCCACCACGGGAAACGTTCAAGTCATAGGTGTCCTCCTGCTCATCAGCGCGGATGGAACGGATGGTCAGATCTAAGTATCAACCAATGGTTGTTTGTTATTAGCGGTGTAATGGATAGAGGTCAGTGGCACTCTACCGCTGTGCTCGAATTGCGAGTCGCCCGTGCTGGTTTCTGAGAGAAGAGTGAAGAGCTGGAGGAAACACCTTGCTACATGATTCGCCACCTTGTCATACCCCGAACAGGTGATACCTGAAATAAGCGTAGCATTATTAATTTTTGATTGCGGGTGAAGAGGCAAGTACATAGAAAACAACAGTTTGACGAGACTGAAATGAGAAATAGACCAAGTTCATCCACAGAAAAGGAGTGACGAGCGTGTGAAAAAAGGGGAAGGACAGCGATAATATCGATAGGGCAACAGAAAGCCAACAAGAAAAAAAATGAAATGATACACCTTTTAGTTGAATGAAAAAAGCTTGATAAGGAATATTCGAGGAGAGGAGAGCAAGAGAGGTCGTTAGTGTGAAAGCAGAGCCCACGGGCGCCTGCAATTCTACAAGAAAAAAAGATCATGAATCCAGTGATCGATGAATGTGTCTCTAAACGAGAAGCCTGTGGGGATATCATGGGGATTGCATCTGGCGCCCTTCATCTTCGCTCCCCTCGCCTTCGATATCAGCGTCGTTGCTAGCGATAGAACCAACGACCGACACACGGCGCGGCCTAGACGTGGGTCTGCCCCGCCCGATGCCAGCTACGTGCTGGGAGAGACCTTCTAGCTGCTCGCGCTCTCGCGACTCCCAAACCGTCCCATACCGCGGGCTCTCCGAAACCGGCGTCGTGGTGCTTCCGGTCTCGATCGACCGAGTGTCAGAGGAGGATGACGCGGAAGAGTGCGCGGCACGAATGGTTGGCTCGTCGTCAGTCGTACCGTACCCGTCCTCCGTCTCTGTAGCCTCGGTTTCCGTTTCGGTCTCCGCTCCCGCGTCCTCACCTCGAGGTGGTTGTGGGAGCATCGGATGGAGGATGTCTGCCGGGTCCACGAGCTGCTGATATCGCGCCACGGGTGTAGTAGCAACTGCCGCCGCAGTCTCCGGTGCATTTCGAGGCGCATCGACAGGCATGGGCACAGTCGGCGGAGTGACAGGGATTACGGCGGAGGTAGGCGTGGGAGGAGAAGCGTGAGAGGTCGAATAGAGGAGTAGTTGGTCGGCATAGCGTTGCATCTCCTCAACAGGAATCACGAGACGAAAATCGTTCAGCAAGAGGAACTGAAGTTCGAGCTGATTTAACTCGGCCTGAGGAAGACCTCCGACCTTGAATTCGAATGGGAATCATGAGGACCTTTCAAATGATTTGGTTGATGAGAGAGCGCACCTTTGCATATCGGGAGTTGGTATAAAAGACATCGGAGAAAAACTTGCTTGCCACGGTGACTCCGGCTATGACAAGCCGGTGCACGTTGTAGCTGTCAATGGCGAATCGACCTCCGAATGTATCTGCCGCCATTTTACTCATGCGATCAAAATACACGAGGAGAGATAGGAAGACCTCATTGGTGGTGGGGCAATATTTGAGGATGCGAAGCAGGTACGCTTCAATGGATATTGAAGGAATATTGCGGGCGTGGAATGAGAGAGGGGTAACGTGGGTCTGAAGGGCTGTGCGAGATGCAGATGTAAGAGACGCCCAGACTTCGGGATTAGGCGCGGGAGTTGGCGACTCCGAGGAGGATACACCGGATCCGGAAGAGTGTAGCGATAGCTTGCCCGACTTGGTGGGAGACTGAGGCGGGGAAGCGGCTGGGCTCGTGGGAGCGGACGCTTCGCGAAGAGCATCGTTTGCCGTGGCAATTTGTTGGAGGAGAGCGGCGAGAACCTTGAGAAGGTCGACGGATGGGTGGGTGGAGATATCAAATTTGGGACTTGCCGAGGGAGTCTCATTTAGTCGACCGGATGGATTGGTCGGTAAACCGTTGGTCATCCCCGGAGCCGATATGACCTCGTCACTGGTCGCGCTGGCAGTTGGCTGTCCTACCCGCGGCTGTGGTATTGAGTCCAGAGCTCGACTGGATGGCGCAGTCGAAGTGGGGACTGAAATCTGCGCGTGAGGCGAAGTACGGCGCCGTGAGGAAGTCTCATGGGGGACTGAAGGGAGCGGACGAGACTGTGATGTTGATCGTGATGGGTGTGAAGAACCCTGGGAGAGTGGGCGAGGTCGCTTGGAAAGCTCCCGGTCTCTCTCGCGGTCCCACTCTCTAAAGTCCCGGGTGGTGGATTGGTGCAGTTGAGGTGCGGAGGGTATAGAGGATGTGATCGGAGCAGACACGGGAGCAGCAGGTAGAGCAGAATGAAGCGAAGATCGCGAGTGCCGTTGCTGGTCGTGAGTCACCAAGTGGGCAGAATCGCGGTATTCACGCTGTCTATCCCGTTCTCTGGATTGGGACTGGGCCGACTGGGCCGGCGGCTGCAGAGACGTCGGCAGCTGGGGCGCTATGGCGAGCATGTGGGACTGCGAGCGGGGAAAATCGCACAGGAAAAAGGCAGTGAAAAGCGACGAGATCGAGCGAGACAGCGGGGCGAGACAAACAGATGGATCTATCGATGGCGGAGTAGGTGATATCGAAAAACGACAAGAAAGTCGAGGGGGGGTGGGGGCGAAAGACGGGGAGGGGGAGGAGGGGATGGGAGCTGGGAAGAAGGAGAAGATGCAAGCCGCGGACAAACAATGGCCCGAGTGGCTCTGGTCACGTGACGCCTCGAATGGGTTTACGCGGGTGTTTGACCCAAAATCGCATCGCCCGACTCACCGCCAGCCAGTTTCTTCTCCGCCCACCGCCCTGCTCTTCTTCGCCCTGGGCTAGAATTTACCGGACGCCTGACGAATCCCGCAGCTCAGCTCTTCTTTCGCTACGCGTCCAGCAGCGGTGTAGCGAGCGCACGCTTCCAAAAGTATCGGACGCCCGCTCCTATTGTCCTGTTACGTCAGGAGTGCGCGCTTATAGCAAAAGTTTTCTCTGGCGGTGCAGAGGGCGGTGTGGAGTCGCAGTCTGTCTGGTCGCGCTTCTCTCCACCGACCGTGTGTTTCAACGCTTCGAATCTGCGTCACTCGGCATCACACCTCTGCCGTCGTCGCTCGGAGCACGACCCGAGCTTTCATTCGCTGGGGGCTGACGCGTGACGTCCTTATTACCGGGGCAAAACACTAACTGTCTGCGATCGCACGACGCAAGGTGGCGACGCCAAGGCGACAGGCCCCACCACACTCCACGAGACTCGTGTGCCCTTGCAGATCAGCGCGATCGGTGGCACTGTACGCACGCTTCGTAAAATCAGAAAACGCGTGTTGAGTTCGAAACGGCCTTTGAGACTCGCGTGTATCACAACTAATATACATGGCCAAGGTATAGACTTGCTCTGTTTGTTCGTTTGCCGCCCGTCGCGCTGATTCCTTCTCGACGCTATAATGAATCGAGGTAAGACCGTCAGCGCCTAAAGCGAACCAGGGTAGTGGCAACTCACACACCTCATTCGTCGTGCCTCCCGTCTCCGGCCTCGTGTATAAATTTTTTCAACCAAAAGTTCTTCAGCCTCTCGGCCCTTCGAATTAATCCATATGTTGCGTCGTGCGAGGGCAAAGTATCTCGGTCAAGAGCTGAGATCACTTTGATACACAGGCCCAAATGTGATGCCTATAGCAAATAAAATCCGGTTAAGCGGCGATATTTGATGCTAATGCAAATATGTACTTGCCTTGAAGACATCCCGAGAGATGTCCGCTTTTTGGTTTTCGACCTGCTGCATTGTCCGATGGAACTCGAGAAGATTCTGTGGCAGTGAGCCTGAGTCAGGACAGCCGAAATTATCATAATTTTTGGAGGCTCACCTCTGCAGTTGGTGTCACTTTTCCTTTAGCAAGTTTCTGAAGGATGAATCTCCAATGGGTGGCCTGGCCCTCTGAGACTGGCTCTCCACTCTCCACACCTGACATATCAACATCCACCTCACTGTCCCCTATCTCAGAGTGTGATTCACCACCTTCTACACCAGGGGAACTGGAATGAATAGGGTTTCCTTCAAATCTTGCTAAGCGAATGATGTCTTGGATCTATCCAAAAAATGAGCATAAGAGTGATGCATATCAGCTGATGTCAAATCACCACATACTGTTGCTTCGCCTGATGGCTTTGAGGGCATCAAGTGGCCCCTTGAGCCAGGACCTGCACGCCTCTGCCTCCTCCTCACAAGAGAAGAGCTAGTGGTGACAGATTTGACTGCCTCTGTCACCCTTTTTGGCACACTGTCCTTGAAGAGCTCCTTCCTCATCTCCTCAAATTGCACAGCAGGAGACACCTCTGGGACATGATAGCCATACCGCTCCACATGCCCATTGGTACCAGGAGTGCTGTGCATAGGATGCGAGTTTGGCTTTGGGTGGGCAGCAAGAGGAGAGGAAGGTTGTATGGCTGAGTGCTGGCTGATGTAACCTCCCCATGGTGAGGCAGAGAAAGGAGCAGTAGGCTGCTGAGGTCCAGTGGTTGAGGTGTGTTGCACAAGAAGTGGTTCATTGGTGAGCTCATCCAGCTCCTCAGAAGGATCCCTGAACAGGGCTTCCCTGATCTGCCCATCAGGCAGGTGAGGCAAGCCAGAAGTGTGTTCCATGGGTGAGAGAGATAGAGATGGCTTTGGAAAAGGATGCACAAGTACTGTTAATAAAGATGCAGCAGCAGTTGGCATGTGCTGTGTTTGCAGATAGTTAATAACAGGGCTTGGGTATGAGCATATTTAGCTCACCTTTGTATGCTCACTGGAGAGTGTGATGTAGCTGATGATCTATGTATGGCAATAGTCTATTGGTTGTTGCACTGGCTTATATAAGCTGAGGGCACACCTGTGGGCAAGAGATTTTGGTTTTTGCAGGGGGATGATGGTGGTTGTGAAGAGGGAGCAGGGGAGATGGAGCAGGTTTATATAGCCAAGAAGGTGGTCTGTGCACAAGGTGCTGAAGCAAAGATCCCGGAGCCAAGTATGAGTCACAGTTCCGAGTTGAGCTGAGACCTTGTTTCTTATTGCGGAAGGACCAACGAATGCCTGGCCAATGAGACTCGGAGATGATGAGAGTTCTAAAATGAAACCATCCGTCGCGGTCGAGCGGGTGCTGCGTGAGAAACGTGGAAGAGGGGCTTTGTTGTGGTCAGAGTCTATTTGTCGACGCGCTTTTACTTTTCTGAAGCTGCAACCCGCGCTCACTCACCTCCACCGTCGCACAAGCATGGTCAGTTCGTCGTTCGCGTCTGCGCGCGTTTTCCTCGCCTCATATTATCCATAGTATCGTTTCGCAGCGACCCTCCGAGCCGTCCCTCGCGCTGCTGGCCCATGGTGCGTCAGACGCGCATGTATCTATTCCCACCCCAGTCGCTCAACTTTTGCCTATAGCCGACGCGCATCATCACGACTCTACACCACCGCAGCCCCGGCAGCCTCTGCGTCCACGCCAACACCACCCCCCAGCGCGTCGACGTCGGACCAAAAAATCAACCGAATTGTTGACGACATCTCGAGCTTGACGCTTTTACAGGCGGCGGATTTGGTTGCTTCACTGAAGGTTTGCCATTGGCTCCAATTTTCTTTCGTGCTAGGCCTAACTTTTATGTGGGTATTCTTCAGTCGCGGCTGAACATCCAAGAAATTGCCATGCCCGCAGCTGCAGCTGCACCGGCCGCTGCGCCAGTAGAAGAGGCTGCAGTAGAGGTACGCTACCAATGACACGTCTGCTGCGTTTAATTCTCATTCCTATTTTTTTTTACAGGAGAAGCCAAAGGAGAAGACGATATTTACTGCCAAGCTTGTGAAATTCGACGCGACGTCCAAGCCCAAGATCATCAAGGAGGTGAAGAGTATCCTCCCAAACCTCAACCTGATGGAGGTACGGCGTTCGACCCTCTACGCGCTTGCTCGCCGCTGATTGCTCGACCAATCCATTCACAGGCTAAAAAGTTTGTCGAGTCTGCACCACAAACGCTGAAGGAGAACCTGTCGAAGGAGGACGCTGAGAAGCTCAAGGCGGCCTTCGAGGCGCTCGGCGCAACCATCGTTCTTGAATAGACTCTTCCATAATTCACTTTACTTCTCTCGCACAACCTGGCTAGACACGATGAGGGGGAGGGGGCATAATAAAATCTCAAAATCACAAAGTCAGGCCAATTACTTGGTCTTCGAGGAAATGGTTGATACAGGTATAATCGCCAATGAGACACGAAAGGAAAGCGTTCGAGAGAAGTAGTGTCAGAAACCGTCGTCGTCACTCTGCTTCACCTGTCGAGATAATTAATAGAAAGGAAAGACTTTTGGACACCTCAATCCTCGGAAAGGTACCGATATTCGAATCGGAAATCGCTCTTTTTCCTTTGACACCAGCTGCCTTCCCAGTCAAAGTATACGTAGACGCCTTGCTCGTATTCGTCCGTAATGGCTTGCGGCTCAGAATGGCGTTGGAACCATGTTAGGTATTTAACGTGGAATCGCCATGATTGCTTCTTCAGTTCTTGCGCGGCAAGGTACCTGGCACACAAGGCTATCTGTCAATCCGGGCACTGCGCGCGGGCGAGGAAAGCGTGACGTGAAACTGACTGCTGGTATGACCCTGGCAAGTAGTAAAACACATAGAAGAGCGTCTCCACATCCAGCTGAGCAAACAGCGCGGGTGTGCTGAGGATCCCCATCGGCGATTGGGGATAGTAAACAGGCGTGATGTACGGATTCCGGGGGATATAGTACTTGGGCCTATGAACATGCAAGATTCGTCATCTCTCTCGAGTGCACAAGTGGAGGAGAGCGCGTACTTTTCCGTGTCGAGCGGCTGAGGGATCCCACCGAATCCAGCTTCCAGGACCTTGTGGACTTGATCCAAGTTCGACATCCGGTGCGCAGCTATTTGAGCAAAAAGTCAGAGACACTCGTAAAACGAAAGGAGAGGTGGTACCTTTTTGTTTCGCGCCCTCGAAGCTTGCCACCAGGTCGCTCAGAGAATTAGGCGTAATCGTTGGCTGTTGTTGCCCTGCCGGACCGGCAGCTGCCTTTCCCCCAATGGGCCCTTGAGCATAAAGAGGCTGTGTTGGTGGTAACGGAGACGATCCACCAGACTGCGTATATTGTTGCAACTGTTGCTGGGAGGGCTGCTTCTGGAGCTGCTGAACCTGCTGAGGTAATGGTGACGGTGCTGTGGGAATTGGTTGCTGGGCTGACGGCGCAGATAAGCTCTGCGTAGAATTGGATGCTGGCACCGTTGACAGGGGCCGCTGTTGTTCCTCTGCTGGTGGTTGCGGAGATGCGGCGGTCGGTGCAGATAGGAAGCCGTTGAGTGATTGGCGCTCGGGATATGCCTGTTGCGCGCATCAGTAATAGTATGAGAAGAGGCGATCGGGGAACGCCTTGGGCGCGCAGTTACCTGTGGTGACGTGAGAGCGGATGCCGACATGTTGTTCTCTCGAGGAGAGGCATTCGAAGCTGCTCCGCTGTGGTCAGTACGGCACCAACAGGGAAAAAATTCAATTCACCACTCGTCCCACTGCTCACGACGGGGCTCTGCTGCCGGCTATCGAAGAAGCTTTCTGACCCTGGCGGCGGTGTCATTCTGCTAATCTGACTTGGTGGTGCTATCGACGAGGCAATTGGCGAAGACGTTATTGCCGGTGATGGTGGTGTTGGGTCAGACGCTGCTATCGACGCGGCTGATGCCGATGGTGGGACCGATGTAGCAGCTGACGACGACACAGATGGCTGTGATATCGGCACGCTCTGCGCTGGCGTCGAAGACGTTGGCACAGATTGCGAAGCTGGTGCATGCGTCGATGACGTAGCGTGGTTTGTAGGATGTGAATTTGCCACTGCGGCGGCGTACTGTATCGGTGGTAATGGTGGCTTTGTGCCCGTGGTTGACGGTGTTGATGACGGGAGTCCGGATTTCAGTGCTGATGACATTGGTTGGGCCGCGAAGTTTGGTGTTGGTGCCTTTGGTGCTTCCGATATGATAGATTGTTCTATGCAGGTTGTTCCATTAGTCCGGGCTGTACGAAGGCCTACATGATGAGATACTGACTTCGAAGGGGTATCTGTTTTCGAAGTACGGGACTATGCTGTACACAAATTCGGGTGGGTTAAATTTTACCGAAAGCGAGAAATGAGCGGTTTACCGAAGCACTGTCGTCTTCGTGAAGTGAAGACTTGGGTTTGGACTCTTTTAATGGTGTCGATCGTATCGGTAAATCTGAGGCATGGGCAGTTGAGTGCGCTACACAAGGTCGGTCTCGATAATAGGAAGAAGAGCTTACCATCTGTCGGTGCTTCTGAGTTGTTTTCACTGATAGAGTCGTCGCCACCGATGCCGAATGCCTCGTCCTCGACGTCAAGATTTAGGTCTTCATAAATACCTTCATCTTCTTCAAAGTCTTCTTCCTGAGTTGCATATATTGGATCGAAGAACATCAACGCACGGTTTATTTCTTTTACATAGGAACAAAACACAGACCGTATTGCTCTCGACAAAGTACGAGATGTCCTCCTTCAGTGTGGTGACTTTCTCTGTTGGTAGCGTCCCATTCTCCAGTAACCGTAGCATTATTTCTAGCCGGCTGATATGCCACTTTCTTCGCTCATTCATGGCCTCCAGCTCTTCCATGCGGTTAGAGGCTGCGCCCGCCTTCCCTTTACGCTTCGGGCCCCCCTGGAGCGTTTCTACCTCTGCCTCAGCTTGCTCGACTTGTCTCGCTAGTGAATCGACCATGGTCGATAACCACGCCGATGTCTCGACCTTTTCCTTCTCTTTCGGATCGAGTCGGAGGGCAGCTATTAGGCCGTCCTTTGAGAACGCCTTGGTCTTCATTTCCTTCTCGCAGGCCTTGAATTTCTCCATTTGCTGGCGCGGGGACGCAGCATGAGCAAAATGCAATATTTATAGGCACATGGGGATGGGCGCACCGTCTCGATTAACCGTCGGTTTTCCAGCAGCTGGGACTTGTCCTTGATCTCGTTGCTTGCGACCCAGGTCTTAATCTGGTCGCGCAGCCGCTGGAGCTTCTTAATCTGCGTCTTGAGGTCGTTCTCCAGCTTCTCCTTCTGCGGCTGGCTTGTCGAGGCCTGCATCTTGTCGTAGATGGACTCGAACAGCTCCACGCCCTCTGCCACTTTTTTGAGCGTGCGGTCGATTTCGGCTGCGAAAGCGCGGGTGAGTGACTGCAAGAGCGGGTGAGCGGGTCGGCGGGGAATAATGGTTATTACTTTGTAGCTTTCGTGCGGCCATGGTGGGTGCGCCAGAGCAGAGGTGGACAGCGCTAGCCTGATGGAGATTCCAGTGATGTTGCGAGGTGTCACTTGGGGATGGCGAAGCCTTTGTTTGTCCCTGTTCCGATCCAATGTCCCTGGCCACAGCCTGCCTCCACACCCAGCCATCCTCTTGGCTCGCGACTCTCGACGCGTACACAACGCCATCCTCATCCCGCTCGGAAATGGCTGCAAGTTCGGAGGGCTTCGTGCCCGGCGTCGAGTACCGAGGCGCGAACGAGGCAGCGGTTCTTTTCCGCTGTTGCCCTGCGTCTCCTCTGCTGCCCGGTGTCGGTGGCATAGGGCGTGACCCATGCACCTCGCCTGGCAACAGCTGAGATATGAGCTTACCCCTAAATTGGTAACCGCGGTCCGCTTCTTCACCCCAGGAAATATGTATCGAGATGGCAATGCATAGGGCGCGCGGAGTAATGCGAGTGTCGTTATTCATATACAACCACAGGGGCTCCCCGCCTCCCTGCAGGTCCACTGCTTTCCCAGCTCAAGGCGCCGATCATTCAATACTCCTGGCGGGGGTGCCACTTTTATCACCATCATTCCAAGGCTCTCAAAACTAGTATCTTTAAAGCGCTGAAACAAAAGCGCGGGCATGGTGGGTGACATGGTCCGACTCCGCTAATGGATAAGGACAAAAGGGGACGAATTGAGCTTTCACAATGAGGAGCCCTCTCCCACCAGTTGGGTAGTACGCACACACTGCGTTGATTGGTCCCTGCAAGGAGCGATCCTCATCGGCCACCAGGATCTTTTATGCGAATTATGACACCGAGCAAAGGGCCGTGCATAACTTTGCCGCTCGTCGTCTCATCTATCTGCGGAAGACTTGAACTGTTCGCCATCATCTTCATTATCTCTGTGGCGGGCGTTCTTCTCTCAAGCGCCGCTTCTTCGCTAGATGAACAGATCACATCTGCACGTTTTTTCGACGCGACCATTCGCCTCTGGGATCTCTGGTAGCCACACTTTCGGCCATTCTCTTCTACACTCGCTTATTATGCCACTCTTCACATTGGCTCCACAGAGATCATCTCCGGCTCTGTCGACGGCCACATTCGAACGTACGACTGCGAAACCCGGAGAGAAGGCATCTAAACACGTACATATATACCCAACTGCCTTAAGATATTTACCTTGATTTGCGGCGGTGCGCCATAGGCGCTCAAGCGCCTCAAGTACCCTAGCTAACTACTACTACTATTATCGTTATTATCAAGACGAGTGATAATCAGGAGGAGGGCGGGCAGTTTTAAACGTATCAGGCTCGCATCAAACTCAGCGTCGTAAGTATACGTGTTTCGAGGGGCAGTATATCGCTGTGCTGCTGTCCTCGAGCTTGTAGGTATCCGCTCCCCCCGAATCAGTCATGTGTTGTAGCGCATTGGCCTCATTACATATCGACTGCTCACAAGCACGCCCTTATCCTACAGCACAGATATTCTTTACTGTAATGGGCATTCACCGCTCACCCCACAGACACGCTTACAAGTGCGGTGTAAAAGATTTCCGATTTACGACACGTTCTCTATGAAAACACGCGCTATTATGCCTTCACCTCTGAAGAGGCAGCAGCAATCTTTTGCGTCTCCTCCGCCACCTCCTCCGCCATCCAAGTCCTCCACGCATAATCACCCATCGCCCCGCACCACACCCAGACGCCGAACCAGCCACATCCAACGAACCCCCGCCAGCAGCTCTCGCGATTATCGTATTTCGTCCGCCACACCACGCGCGCGAGCTGTGCGCCGGCGGCCCCAAGGCCGAGATAGAAGGGGAGGCCGTGTCCGTTCATGTACCCGGCGAGGCCAATGAGGGAGACTGCGCCGGCGGAGAAAGAGGAGAGGAAGAGGTGGGAGGCGGCTGTTGAGGGGACGAGGAGGGCTGTGGAGCGGATGTTTACCTGGACATCGTCCACTTTATCCTGGAGAGGTATATTAATATGGCAAAAGGTAGTTGTGTGTACAGCGTGAGACGTACTTGGTGTGCGTAAATGGTGTCGTATACGAGCGTCCAGCAGAGGCCGCCGGCGTATAAAGGAAGAGCGACAGCCCAGTCAACGGAGCCCGCCACGGCTGACCAGCCAAGGAGAGCGCCCCAGTTAAACGTAAGACCTTGGGGGATAATAGCATAAACAACGGCGAGACGCGTAAATAGCATAGGTAAGCATGCCTAGGACTGCTTGCGGCCAGTATGTCACGCGTTTCATGAACGGATAGATGGTGACAAGCGACAGCGATGACGCGCCAAGAAGGATGCTATCAAGTACGCGTTGTATATTGGGATGTCAAATGGGTGGGTATGCAAAGGGACGCACCTATACCAATTGAGCTGGCACAGGACGCCAAGGCCGGCAGAGAGCTGGAGGCCCAGGAATGATATGGCTTGGGTGGGGGTAATGTCGCCGCGCGCGAGGGGGCGCGTCTTTGTTCTCTCTATATGCATCTACGAATAAGTGCTGCTATTTTTCTTAAAGGGAAATCACGGACCGACAGCGCGGTCGAGCTTCCTGTCCCAGAGGTCGTTGATGATGCAGCCGGCGCTACGCATTATGAGCGCGCCGACGCCAAAGAGGGAGATGTACTTGAGGGGGACATATGGGGGCACCTGCGTGGCATAGGACGCCATCGTGATCGACCAGGCTGCGCGCCGAGCATCAGCTCCAGCGGAGAAAAGAAACCAAAAGACTTGGGCGCACCGCAGGGGTAGAAGAGGAGGAGGGAGCCGATGGGCTTGTCGAGGCGCGAGACCAGGACGTACGGCTGCACGCGCACGGGCAGGCGCGCGACCCAGGTGGACTGTGCGCGGCATGCACACGCGGGGCGCACGGGCGGGCGCGCACGGAGACCGAGACGGGCGAGGGCGAGCATTAATGGCGGTGGCGGTGCAGGGGCGACGCGACATGGGGCGGAAGCAGACGGCCAAACAGCGGCGTGGTGGGTTATCGATCGCGGATCAGTCGAAGCGTGTTCGCCCTCGCATCCATTGCCCTTCAAGTTGCCATGTCCTCCGCATCCGCCGTGCGTACGCGTCTCCCCACCCTCCGCCCCGCCCTGTGCTCACCGCTCCCCACAGCCCCAAGACGCCGTCGTCATCGACGAGGAAGAGCTCGCGCCCACCATCGAGCGCGGCTACAAGCCTGGCAAGGAGACCGTGCGTCTGTCTCCGTCTCCCTCCCTCTTCTTTATTTCACATCAGCGCCCCAATGCAGACCGTCGAGGCAATCGTCTCCGCCGACAGCAACGACGAGTCCCTTAAGCGGTGGAAAGAGTCCCTCGGCATCACCGCTGGCACACAGGCCTTTGACGGCCCAAAGGCACGAGTCTCTCCCCTGCCCTTTCACCACCCAGCTCACTCCCCCCCCCCCCCCCCGCCAGGTCGAAATTCACTCTATTTATCTCGAATCTCCGACCCTCCCCGAGGGCGAGAAAATCGTCATCGAACTCGCCAGTCTCCCAAAGGACGGGTCCACAAAGACCATCAAGATCAAGGAGGGCGTCGAGTACAGGTCCGTCCTCAGCCCCTCGCCCCTCAACCAACTCTAAACGCTCTCATCCTTAGCGTTGGGATCAAGTTCAAAGTAAACAACCTCGTCATGGGCCTGCGCTATATCCAGGTCATAAAGAGAGCAGGCAGTAAGCACACATCATCGTACTAACCCCTGCCGTGCCCTCACTCCCGAGTATACGTACCATAGTTCCCATGGTTGCTGACAAGATCGAGGAGGTCATCGGATCCTTTGGCCCAAACCCCGAATTTAATACCAACCGCTTCCACTCCGAAGTCAGCCCAAAGGGCATGCTCGCGCGCGGCACATACAACGTCAAGACCCGCGTGATCGACGACGACAGGGTCGTGTATGCTGGTATGTCATCTTTATCCCTCAACCATCGCCTCTCAATCCCTCTGCTCACATACCTCCAGATTTCGAGTGGAAGTTTACTCTCGGCAAGGACTGGTGAACCCCGTCGGCTCCTGACAGCGATCCCTTTCTTTTCTTCATCCCCTTCACATCTTGGCCTTGGTCTTCACAAACACATATTTTCTTTCGCTCTCCATTTGAAATTTATGTACCGTTACAACGACACCCCCATTCAATCACACGGACTGTGTCCAGACTTTCATCTCATAGGCTGCAGCCACTGTCGTCCTCGCGAACCGAAAGAACTGAGGCAAGTCAGACAAATGGCATATATGCTTGGGGGCATGGGTGTTTTGGTGGTGACCTGCCGGTCGTGGGAGGGTGCTTTACATGGATGCGTATAAAAAAAAAAGAGGCAATCATAGAGGATCGGGGCGACATCGTATTTACTCGGCGCCAGCCGCCGCCGTTGACCGTGCTAAAAAGAACACACCATTAAACCTGTTCCCCAGCTTCAAGAAAAGAAAAAACGAGCGACGCACTGTAGATCAATTGGCCATGGTGGTGCACGATCCTCTTGATCTGGCCCTCCTTCTCCAAATGGCGGATGGCGATACGCGCGAGCGAGCCGTTGATCTTGAGACGCTCGATGAGGATGCTCTGGCTCACGAACCGGAACCCGGGCACCTCGCGGATGATGCGGTCGTACGTCGGCTTGTCCAGCGTCACGGCGTGCTGCGCCTTGTCCTTGACCTTTCCCTTTGACCACTTCTTCTTCTTTGCGGATTTTCCGCCGGAGCTCGTCGGAGCTGCTTTTGCTTTGGCCTATGGGAGCGAATACGAGAGCGGGCGTGGGTCAGTACATGATCGTACGTGAAGAGGAGGGCCGCCAGATTCCAGAAGAAAAGTTCGATCCCGTCATCCGAGCGCATCGAGAGCCATCCACCCGCTCCCTCTCGTTATCTCCCCATCTCGCACATCGAGCATAGGCAGACGGACGCAAGCAGTACAACGCGACGCATAGGGACGGCAAAAGCGGGGAGCTGGGAGACGCAGAACGTACCATGACTTGTCGTGGCCTCGGGTTGTCGTACGGAGCGAGCGAGCTGAGCGAGAGACTTGATGCGCACGAGCTCGGGCCTTCGGATGCAGATTTCGTGACTCAGCATCCTCGGGCTGTCGACTCCGACTCCGACACACTTCCGACTCAACACTGTCTGCAGGATTAATTCTACCGCCATCAGATTTACTGGCTAGTAATTAGCCCTCCACTTTCTTGAGATGGTCATCGTCAAAGATAACGTAAAGCGCCTGGAATCCGGCCCTATAGTCAAGACCGGTTGGCAGGAACGGATCCTGAGGGAAGCAGAGGCGACATCAGCAAAACCGTCACGTACTTAGGTTCACCATATATAGAGATTATATAGTGCAAATCCGGTGGAATCGCCATAATTATTATAAGGCCTTGCATATGACCATCCGTGGTGGATGCGGGAACATTACGAAAAAGACAAGTATCACAGAACCCGCAATCCTCCTGGGGGAATATAATTGTTATGAAGCATATAATAGCCCATAATCTTACACCTGAAACGGACAGCTAAGATTGGCTCAGGCTGCTTCTTCCAAACTGGGATAAAAACCGCGCAGTTTTTGTTCCACTTTCATTTCCGAGAGTGTATGATTGGGAAAAGTGTGCTTATATTCCAAATGCAGTATGTACATTTTAAAAGGGAAGCGTATCAAGAATATCGATGCAGATCGCTACTAGGACCTATACAGCAAACGCCGGTTTTACCTAATAATACTGGCGATGATATGAGAACGGGATTAGACTTGACTAGACACTCGCAGAAATATATCAGCAAGTGAGACCGCGAGAAAAGATACTTTTGAAAGAATGTAGTCAATTTGAATCACAGCGTGGACAAGAGAAGGATTGACGTACTGTGGCCAAGAGGTAATGAGGGAGTCAAGTGACGAGGATTTCACCAAAAACCACTTGAGGCAGGTGACAGGAAAACATACGTGAGATGATGGTAGAAGGTGGGCAGCGCGAGCGACGGCGGAACGATGGTCAGTGGGGCGATATGAGATTGCCGGGGCTCATCGGCAAGGCCTGAGTCGGCACTCGAAAACGGCGGTACGTTAATGGGGACGGCAGTGGGGTCTAGAGGACGAGGCAGGCGTGAAAGGGGCCCTTGAAAGGGGCGGCTAAGTACATACCTTAATATTCGCCACGACGGCACTTTGGAACTGAAGATCGCTTGCCGCGAGATGTGAGGGCGTGGAGATGGGGGAGAGTCGTGGATGGGGGATGCAGCGTACAGAGGGAAACTTCGGCTCTTTATCAACAAGTCGCCCCTTATCAGATGTGATTCAGCGAAGGTGGACTAAAGATAGTCTGGGAGGAAGCGTGGTGTCAGCGCGCGGCACTCTGTAACGATCCTAGTAAAAGCGCCAGATAGCCAGCTGGGGTTAGTATGCAAGAACATGATCGGCGGACGTGAGTTAACGAACCCTTGCCCCCGGAAACTTGGGAAAAAGCGAACTAGTGACGCTGTCTTGAGCACGAAAATCTGCCGGATTGGTGAGAATCGGCCCTTGATTTGGCGCTTTCAAGCCTTACCTGATGTTGCTTCTATACAGCCTTCATGTAACCGGTGCGCAAGAGTTGGGAACACATTATATTTCAATTACAGGCATACCAAAAGCCTCTGGGACTCTTAGAAACCGCCCATAGTCATAACTGAGCTTATAAGGACGTGTATTCTTACACGCACTTTGTTTACCTCGTGCATTCATCCGAGCCACTTGTAAGCTACGCAATCAAATATATGCGTTTGCCCTAATCGCTGATGGATGTCCTACGTCCGCGCCCACACCTCGCTGCCCGTGCCCCGAGTATTGGGCATCGAACTCGCAGAGCACGACGATGAGGGAAAGAACGAAATCGCGCACCTCACCATGGAGTTCATTGAGGGCGACCCATGGAACACCGCGTGGCCCAAGATGAGCGAGGCGCACCGCGCGTCTGTTGTGGGTCAAGTACGCGGGTTCGTAGCGGAACTTCGCGCGCTTCCCCAGCCCCATCCTGGGTGGATCGACTCCTGCTCTGGGGGGCCCGCTATGGACCACCGTGTGGAATACGGCGACCTCTTTGGTCCTATTGCGTCTGTGAGCTTGTTCCATGATTTTTTGCTCCAGCGTTTCGAACGGCATACGAATAAGACTGCCGAAGGCCGCCAAGCGTGAGTTCACTCGACCATGGGTCCATTGGTATTTAAATCCGTACCTAGATACTGATGAGCTCTTAGATACCTGTCTTATCGGAGTAACCTAAAAGACCACTACCCCGTGGTCTTCTCCCACGCCGATCTCTCCGCCAACCACATACTCATCGACCCAACCGCGGGCAAAGTCGTCGGCATAATCGACTGGGAGATGGCGGGGTTCTGGCCTGATTATTGGGAATACCGAAAGGCGCTCTTTGGCTATAGTACTGCAACGCCTGGATGGAGAGAATTTGTGGATCTTATCATGCCAGTGGCGTATCCGGATGAAACGCGAAACGACGATATTATACGGTTCTTTTAAAGCGAAGGTCGCAGAGTACTATGGGGTAGTATTACCGGTCTTGACGAATAAATACTTTATAATGGACGACTCAGTGACCGCCCCGTAAACCCACCCCTTCGCCTTCAGGAGCACGATACAATCCAAGCACCACGCCCTACACCCCCTTATATCTCCCCACTCCGTGTTCTGATCCAGACCCACGTCCTGCCTCGCCTCGACGCCATTCACAACCTCCTCAAACGCCTCTACCTCACCCGCATCGATCTCTCCGATGGTGTATATACCAAGGTACGATTCCGGGCGGCCCAGAATGGATTTACGGTGATCGTGATAAAGAGAGGGGGGCACGCCGCCGAGTTGGTAAAAGTGCGTGTGCGTGCCCTCGCTCGCGATGTGGAATGCCCAGTGTGGATGCTGCTGGGGACCGCGGGAGCTTGATGCGATAGAGATGGCGAATTTAGTCATTGGCGCTGTGCGTTGCAAAAGCAGATGATGGTTGAACGTTGAACGTTGAGTGTTGAGCTCGCAAGGCCATCAGTCTGGGGCGTTTTCAAGTCCACCAATTCCATCTCCGAAGCTTGCCGCGTTGCTGGGACAAGCACGAGACAAGCTGGCTGTTTCTTATCGCGCGCTATGACAGTGAATGACGGACGAGGATAATAATATACCGAATATACGTATATATCTCATTGCGCGACTTGAGGAGTTACTAAGGTAGTAAAAAGTGAGCTGTGGCAGATCCAAGCTATACAAGTGAGACTAGACGAGACGAAGCGGAGTGGAGAAAAGCGACGAGAGAAAAAAAGCAGGCTATGTATGCACGAGCAAAGAATAAAGATGAAGGACGCCCGTGAATAGAGCGGTGAGAAAAGTAAAGAAAGAATGAGGGCCAACGAGGCGATACCGAAAGTCTATGAAATATACTGTATGGCGGGGTCTTCTATCCGCCGGTTTCGACGCTGGGACCTTCTATACGTTGCTTCTTCATGGGCGATTCGTTATGCTGGTCGGAAATATCAAGAGAGCGGGTCATGCCGATCGTGCTCTTTGGAACAGGGTTCGGAGGGAGAGGGATGTGTGGCGTTGTAGCGGCCGTTGTCGTTGGTGGTGGGAGCGCCACTGCGACAGCGGCGAGGGTGTGGATGGCGTCGTGCGCAGAAGGATGGGGGGAAGCTGACTGCTCCGTCTTCGGCAGTGGATGTGGGAGTTGAAGATGCGCAGGGACGGACCGCGTGATAGCAGCGGCAGCAGGCAACTCGCTCGAACTCAACTTCGTGCCTTCCGCTAGGCCATCCCCAGCTGCCGTGGTTGCGCCCACTACAGCCGGGCTGGGATTCGCAACGGTAGCAGGCCTGGGCGTGGTGGAAGTAGAGGCGTTCGGCAAGGGCACCGTGGTCAGGGGACTACCAACACCCGCCCCCACCGCGCCTTCCTTCCCGCCTCTGCCACCTCCAGGCGCCCCCCGCCCCCTACCCCGTCCTCTCCCCCGCCCGCGCCCTCTCGCAGCCTCTGCCCTCATCCTCTCCTTCAAGAACTTCACAATTTCGCCTTGCAGGATCTCTAGCGCCTGCTGCGCGCCGAGCTTCTGCAGATCGTCGAGCTGTTCTGTTGTAAGATGAGAGAAGATTTGCGGGTTGAGTAGCAGTTGCCCCGAGTGGAGCACAATCGGAGGCGTTTGGAGGAGAGGGTTCGTGCTGGCGCTATTCGCGGGGATGGCAGATGGTGGGATGGTGCCGATTCGTATGGGAAGTGAGACGGAAGGAGGGATTTGTAGGGAGGTCTGGGAGGTCAGTGAGGCATTACCATTAGATGTAGATGTGGGAGGCAGAGTCGAAGAAGAAGAAATAGTTGTTGATGGAGGAGACTGTTGTACAGCGGATGGTGAAGACGATTTGGATGCTGTCGAAGGAGAAGGGGTCGGGGGTGCGACGGCCTTGGCTTTAGCAGAAGCAACAGCTGAAGTGGAGGTTGATGTCGCACTAGTAGCTGATGCGGGTTCAGGTTTGCTCGTCAGTGTCCTACTGGGAACGGTCGTAAATGGAGGCACGTGTGCCGATGGTCGAGGGTGCGCTGACTTGGGTTTGGATTTGGACTTGGCGGGTGCAGCGGGGAGGGTCGACGTCGAGGCGGTAGGAGGATCGGCAGAGGCAGCAGCCTCTGCAGCAATCTGTTTCTTCGACTTCTTCTTGGCCGCCTTCTGTTTGGGAGGTTTCGGCTTCTCCTCAAACATACTCTCGCACGCTGGATCTACGCCCCAGAAACAACCTTTGCCTCGCTCCTTTTGTGCATTGCGCTTGATCTTGACAAAGGCTTTATTCGAAGAGAGATTGTGCCGGATGGAGTTCTGACAGATACAAAGGTTTAGATTGAGCGGATGAAAAAAGAGATCAGGGATCGTACCTCCCAACCTTGGCCAGCATTGAGCCGATACCACTCAAACTCTCGTATCATCCAGGCACAAACATCTTGAAGGGAGGCCTTTCCGCCGAGGGCTTTGATCGCCCGATAGCACAGGACAGCATACGTGTGCGGTGGCTTCGGAGGCATTTCGATAGGGGGCTTGAGAGGGGCGGGGGACGAATGGCGAGAAGAGTCTGGGGAGCCAATGGAAATGATGTCCAGAGAGGGAGATCGCTCGCGCACGGGCTCAATGGTAGGAGACGGTTCGGGCGGGAGATCCTGGTCTTGCACGGGTGAAGGTGACCGTACTGCTGGCGGGGGAGGTGGAGATGGCGGGGACGGGGGAGGAGCGAGAAGAAAGTGGAATGTGCGCGAGGCAATCTGGATCTTGGATCTAAGCAAGAGCAGAGACAAATCCAAGATGAAACAGCGAGGATACGTGGATAGGAGGAGGGCAAAATACCTGGACATCAGCAAGAACTTGCTGCCACTTCCCGCCCATTCTCCCTCTACCCAAGCACCATTGCGGCCCAGAACTGTGAGCACAAAAGCCTCGACCTCCTCGTCGTAGTCGATGCGAGCATGGAGGCGCGATACACTCTTGAGAGAGCCAAGATCCACGTCTACGGAGGGGCCATCGGTAGGTGGATTTGAGCGACGGCCGATGGTGCACGTGAGCGTCTGAAAATAATAGGTGAAGTTGTTGAACTGGAGGGCGAAATAGGCAGAGATTGGGCGTGGGCCCGCAGCGTCGGGGTCGTGCTGGTCGGCGGGGGAGGGTGGGCCGGTAATGTCGAGGGGAAGGGGGTCATCGTTGGAGGCGGGGGGACGGACGACGGAGGGGCTCATGGGGGCAGATGTGGTGGTGGCTACGGGACTGGCGGTGCGCGCGTGTGCATAGGAGGCGCATATACAGCGGCGAAGACGTCGAGGTCAGCGTCGAGGTCGGCGGGCCCAGCGAGGTGTGAGGACGCACGCACGTGACTCGGCCGTTAGCTAAGCCATCTGCATCCGCATCCCCTCGGCTGATTACAGTCATCCCCCACACAATGGGTCGACCCCACAGGATGGGTCAGACCAAACAAAATCCAGCGATTTGATTGGCTGAGAGGCCAGGGCCGACCTATTTTGGCGCAGCCTGGTCCTTTGCATCCGAAATGCTGTGTCAGGGCACTAGGGAAAATTACCGTATATGGTCCGACCCATCTTGTGGGGTCGACCCATTGTATGGGGGATGACTGTATATAAGCCATCTGCATCCGCACTCACCGCCGCGCTGCCTTTGTGTGCCGTCCTTTTATCGGTGGGTCGGTGCATAAAGGCGACGAGAGTACTTGAACACTTGTGAGTTCTGATCCCCCATGTCCTCTTCTGCCTCGTCCACGTTCGAAGAGCTGCTCGCCGACCTCTCGCGCGACGTCCTCCGCGCCCAGCCCCGCGACGCCCTCCAGTTCTGTGCTAATTGGTTCCAGGCTCGCCTCCAAGAGCAGCGCGCACGCGTCCGCGACGCCCTCCAACCCTCCGACGCCCCCGTCCCATCCCGCTCCGCCTCCCTCCAGTCCCTCCTCGCAGACGACGCCCTCTTCCAGGACAGGCCCATTGCTTCCCCCAGGCTCCCCCAGTCCACCAGCAACGCGTCGGCCAATCGCGGCTCATCGCCCAGCCCTCTCCAGCGCGTCAACTCCCCCAATCGGCCCCAGTTCGGTCAACTCGCCACATCCGCCGGTCCCCGTCGCCCCCAGAACGGCATGCCAGCCCCCAGCCCCTTCGGCACTCTTAATATTCCGGGGAACGCTGCCATCAGGCACTCCCCCTTCCAGCCTCTCCGCGAAGACGAAGAACTGACGGACATGTCCTCCCCCGCCCTCCGACGCGCCCCATCGAACGAGGCCTTCCTTGGCCCTCCCGCCTCGGCTCTCGGCCGGCGCGTCTCCGTCAGCGCCGAATCCATCGATCCCTCCGCCCGACGCGACGAGACGCCGTTGCCGTTCTTTGAGAAGACGCCAGAGCAGATGAAGCGCCTCGAGGCCTCCATCGCCAACGCGTTTCTCTTCCGCAATCTCGATCAAAGGAAGCGCCACGCTGTGCTCGGGGCCATGCGCGAGATGACCTTTGGCGAGGACGTGCGCGTCATCACACAGGGTGACGATGGCGACTACTTCTATGTCGTTGATTCCGGCACCCTGCTGTGCTATGTCCACTACAAGCCTGGAGAGCGCCCTGCCGAGGGCGATCATCCTCAGTATGGAAAAAAGGTCTTCACCTACACGAATGGGACGACCTTTGGCGAGCTCGCGCTCATGTATCATGCCCAGCGCGCCGCCACCGTCATCACTGCCACACCCTGCACCCTGTGGGCCCTTGACCGCGTCACTTTCCAAACCATTCTCCTGGATATCAGTAACCGAACTCGTAAATCCTATGAAGGCTTCCTCCGCTCCGTACCTATTCTCCAGTCACTCAACGACCAAGAACGCGCCAAACTCGCCGATGTCCTCCAGGCTCGCGAGTTTGATGACGGTGAGACTGTCGTCGTCCAGGGTGACATTGGCAGAGAGTTCTATATCATCGAGGATGGCGAAGCCGTCGTTTCCAAGAGGATCTCGGGTGCAGACGACGAGATGCGCGAGGAGACTGTTAGCACACTGAAGAAGGGCGATTACTTTGGAGGTATGTCGCTTCCTACATTACATTTACAGCACTTTTCCTGAAATCGGTTACCCCCTAGAACTCGCGCTCCTACACCGGGCTCCTCGCGCGGCGACAGTCCGCGCGGCTGCCCGCTCGAGTCCTACGTCCGGACAAAAACTCAAAGTCGTCGCCCTCGACTCGGACGCGTTTACCCGTCTCCTCGGCCCCCTCCGTGAAATCATGGAGCGTACCGCCGAGATCAACTATCAGCCCCGTGCCGCTCGTTGAGCTGTTTGATATCTCAAAGGGACTTCCAACTAGCATGATATAGCCCTTTCTTTCTTCCTTTCTTTTTCCAGCCTACAGCTATATATATTTCTGTCTCGCAATCTTGTTCTCGGTAAACTCTTGCTAGTCGTACAAATTCACTGAATACATCTCCTCGCGCTTGCTTTGCTGTGCACGCGCTGTCTATTATCGGTCTCGCGGATCGACTGGTATTACCTTGTGCTCGCCTTCTTAGGTGCAAGTGGCTGGAGTCGTCTCAGGTACGGGCTTACACCGAGCCAGGCTCTTACCCAAGTACTTACTGGGTGCCACTCTCCCCGCATGAATTTCTATACGCCTTCTCTCACATCGAGGTCCGCATGGTGGGAATTCCACTTTTCTATGCTATCGTAGTGACGACGTTGGGCCCATGGCCATCTGCGCGTAAGTGGAGGGCTGGTAAGTCCGAGTCGGAGTATATTTTGCATGGAGTCCTCGACCACAAACTCGGTGCAGATGTATACGTCTGTTCCTATTTAAGATGGGTACCAGATTCTTGTTGTCGATCTGCGATGAGTGAGGGGCAAGTCCATGTTTCGGTCGAGTGAGATTCGGGGCGGCACAGGGACTACGATGGGCTGACGTGGCCGGTGGCTTTTGAAGACTGGCTGCTGGCAACACCCAGAAAAGAAAGTTATGTAACCGCGTGCTGCCAGGCTTGATCATCGCAGCAGTGACATCAAACGATATTTCGGAGTGCAGCAAGGTGTGGTGCAGCAGCCTCCCATCATCTCGTATTGGATACGTGCCAGGGGCCCACATGACTGCAGGCGCAACAAGTTGGATCAACCCGTAGAAACCTCCCGGGGATCTAGACTCTAAAATGGGTAGCCTGCATGGTGTACCAAATCTCCAGCTTTTTCTCGACGATCGATAGTCGGCGGGCGAAATCGACGATCGCGATCCAATTTTTTGAATCGAATGCTCGATCTTTGGTGATGGCGATCTCTCGCGTATGCAAAGAAGCCAAAGAAACCTCGATCGAAAGTTGTAGGCCAGCCTGCCGGGGGTCAAGCGATTGCCTTCTCATATAGGGGGTGTAAGAAAGCTGCAATTATGCGGAATTTGTTACCGATGAGCACGGGGTGGACACCAATTATGGCGGGAGGCTTCCTAGGCTCCGAGTGACATATCGGTCGTATCCTCGATGCTAGGTTGAGCACACTAGCGCAGTGCCATGGTATGTGGCCGCCATTTTTACCGGCTGGACTTTTCACTACTCAAGTATTATTGAAGAACGACCGAGCTGGTAGAGCGACAAGACCAATTCCATGCCCCTTAGAAGTGTACGCAAGGTATTGGCCCAAGAATGCTGGAAGTCTGACTGGCGACGTGAGTCAATTGTGTAACCACAGATCTGCTGCAGTAGGGAAGTAAGAGGAAAGGTTGACGGATAGTTCATTTGACAAACCCTGGCAAAGGCCTTCCATCCATTTTGTTAGCAGGTGCTATAAGTGTGCGCAGAGGATCATGCCCGCTTATTACCGTCCCCCAAACACCCAAATGACGGCATCTGAGAAGCTCCTTGGATGTTTGAACTTCAGTGACAGGTCGCCCGCTTGATAACCCGTGGGGACCAAAGCAAATGCGCGTAAATCTCACCGGCAGATCCACGGTCAAAGGAGGGCGCGAGGTTTCCTCGCTGCCATGCGTTCGGCTCGCAAGTCGCGCAGAATGTCGACGCTGGCCAGCGTATAACCAGAGTCGAGAACGTCTCGGATTAACGAGGGCCACGCCCGCCTTGGGCACCCTCATCATATCACGCTTGTTGCAATTTGACAGCAGGCACAAGACGCGCGCTTCTACCCGTAGAAAACGAAGACCCAAGCTAGAGATTATGGCATCACATATTGCATATCTATGTGCAATGCTTCTAGGGTCGCTCGACGTCCCACGGTTATGAGAGCCTCCAAACCAGGGTATCTCACGCGAGGTTTGTTTCGACTCCCGGAGATAAGCCTGGATTGGAGGCCGGGACCTATGACGACGTCCCGCGACGACTCGGTGAGAAGGGGAGCGTGTTTAAGAAGGGGTGATACTTGGGCAGAAGTACGACGAAAATGAAAAGTCCAACAGCACGTCCTTCTGCGCATTCGGGCCCTCCAGATCCAGAGTCCAGGCACCTTCAACTTCGAGTACCTGGAAATCGCGTGAGAACCGCGTGCGGCCATTTCGGTGTGCAGATTCATCAGTCGGGTGTGCAAGATCCCATTCATGCTGGCCTTCTCACGCGCGGGGGCCAGTCTTCAACGTCCCCTGCATCGTCCACAAGTTTTATGAGATGAGGTGCTATTCCTCCAGCGCATGAGGGCATTCTTCGGGGGTGGCCTTTGAGACTGGATTCAATGTACAATTTTTCAGCATGGCATCTTGACATCTTGATCAGAAGAGGGGCTGTCGGCTGAGCGGTTATTGCTTGACTAGACGAGCGTCAAGATTATGTGTATAGGTTGCCTCAGCCCTGCTCTAGTCGATGCGGGTCACTGCGAGGTCGGTGTGTTGCTAGCGAGTCGTCGTTCTGAGGAATCCAATGATCGCAGACCCTTTGACATTCTAGCGATAGACACCGGGTCTTCAGGAGTCCCTCTCGGATGTGATTTCGCGCTGTGCGCCAAGAGGATCAAGTATGCTGCGCATGAGGGGACATCTCCTCTTCGGCCAGTGTAAGTATGTTTCCAGTCATTCGGCACCATGCGCCCACAAAGATAGAAAGTGATCGAATATTAATGTAAGTAGTGTGCAACGTTGCACTGACAGCGGTGGCATTTGAGCAGACTTGGGCGAATTATGATCGATCCACGAGGTGATTTATATCAATGGACGTGTCGTTGGTACGCGGTAGCGAACAGCACGTTCAGCTGGCAGGTCTGCCTGAACTCCCGGAGCTCGGAAGGCCACCAGTCTCCTAAACTAAGACTCCAGTGAACGCTGATCGAGATTTAAGAGCTTAAGTACCAAGTGAGAGCAAGCTGTTCCGCGGCCGGTACGAGTATAAGTAGGCAAACGCGTCGATCAAGAACTGAATTCCTGTGGGCAAAACCCCCTATACTGATAGTATGACGAGATTTCAGACTCAATCGAGTAAGTCCCGAGGACCAGTATTCGGCGTCTGAGACCGTGACACAGCGAAAGATAAAGCTATCAAAAAGGGACGCCAGTTACCAGATTTGCGAGCAGGAGGGTGGGCGGGGTTGAATGTCTGGGTGCCGTCCGGCTGGCCAACTCGGACTCGGAGTTCCCTATGAGTACTCAGTACTTAGCGCTGAGCGCTGAGCTCTAGGCCCGAGTACATGTCCCGGGAAATGCGATGCGCAAAAATGAACTGTCATCTTCGAGACGATGGAGACGAGAGGGACGAGCCGCGCGGATCAATTGACTCTGGGGAGACTCGAGAGCAGTGCGTCGCGAGAGCAACCAGGTCCAGGAGCAACCAACATCAACATCAAGTTCGCATGTGATACTCGCCGATTGCACTGCTGCAGCTGTGCCGTTACCAAGCACCACACCAGCGCTACCCCTCTCTGTCCAAGCCGAGCCACAAGCTCGAAGCTCAACCAACACGCCCAAGCTCGAGAGCATGATCAAGCCGCATTGCATTAGGCCCCATTCGACCATCGTTGGAAATTCGAGGCCTTTCTGAGCCTTTTGAGGTATCTCAGAACTCAGAAGTATTGCCGCCACAGGGGGGTTGCATTCCGGATTGGGGCGGATTGATCGAGGGCGACAGTCGACGAGTGGGGGTCGATCGTCCGATATGACACTGATGTGCCGCTGCGTGCCTGTGGAACCGGAATCCAGATCAAGCCGAAGGCAGGCCAGCGGACTGTATACCTTACTATAGCTACTTACTTTGATCCTGGCAGTGGTATTCTGGCATTCTGCACAAGCATCAAGGACCATGCAGATACATATCGCCAGCTTCTTCGAACCCCGAGCTTCTCCAACTCGAACTTCTGTCGACGTATTACTACATGTATATTGCCAAGGGAAGCCAGGTCCAGGCAATCGATGCACCGTCCCGAATTCAGGATCATAGCAATACGGCAACGAGCGCGTACCCCCCCAAAACCGTAAGATATGACTTCATTTACAGATATTGCGGCGCCCCTCAGTTCCACACTCACCGCAGGCAGAACTCCAGATTGCCACACCCTCGAGCTCCGAGTCCCAAAACAAGTCCGAGGGGCGTACGCCCTCGACCCACCTTCATCTCCATCTCTCCCATTCAATTGTTCCATTTCTCAAAGGGTTAGCGCGCTAAAGTTGGGGGGTTATGCGACCAGAGCTCATCAGGAAGGAAAAAGGTCGCAACGTCACACGCGTCCCGACTCCCGAACGAGAGATGAGGGGAGGACTCGGGGCTCACTCCCGTGCGTTACATACGAATTGAGTAGATATGTACGCCAACTATCGCATAGCCGCGGTAAATATGCCCATAATAATATACATACATCCGCGTTAGCCAAATATCCGTGCGAGTGGGGGAGGGAGGGCGAGCCAGAGGGCCCGTAGAAAAAAGAGCATGGCATGGAATGAAGAGGGTAACGAGGGCGTGATAAGTAGGGGCCAGCCGTCGGATCAAGAATATAATATGTGTGGAAATGAAAAATGGGAAATGGAAAAGGCAACGACCGTGTGCAGATACTATGTAGCGTATAATGGAAAGAACAACACCGTGACCGAAGAAAAAGGAAGTCCCTGAACGAAAGGAAAGAAAGAAGACGCCCACGAGGTGCGTTCGTAAACTCGTTATTACTAGCGTGTGGACACTGGGAACGATAGCGACTGTCGACGAGCGTTGGATACGAGGTTGAATGCCTGCCCCGCCGTCCCTGGTGCGATCTATGCAGAGCAAATCAAACATCAGAACTGAGTTTGAAAAACGGCATCCGTGGGAGAGCCCCGAGTCAAGGTACAGGCACGGAAAACGCACCTGTGTTGATCGTTTGCCGAAGATGGACATGGATCTGTTCCGGCGAACAGGTACGTTGACATCACTGAAGTGGCTGAGCAAGCGGGGGCGCTGTGGCCGCAGGGGCGAGATGGGGGACTCAAGCTCATCCTCATCTTCGGGACATGGGCCTGTGGGATCCACGTCGTCGGTGAAGAGGCCGGACTCGACGAATGATGAGAGGCTCCCTGTTGTGTGAAAGCGAAAGACGTCAGAGGCGGTGCGTGCTAGAGCGTGATGGGCACGTACGGAAGCAGGGTTTGGGTTTCTCAAGGATAGTATCGCGCTGCTCGGCCAGCTCGTCCGCGACACAAGATGAGCTGTCTTCCGGGTGGGTGATGATATGCTGCAGCTCGCCGTCGCTCCTCGAGCCAGATAGATAGCCAGAGTCGGATTTGATGGTAGTCAATGAGTGTGGTAGGTCTACGGGTATGTGACGTGGAGAGGGCGGGAGGGGTATCTGGGTCGGATCAAGCGGGAGTGACGTGTCGCAAAGCGAGGGCTCGATAGCTGGCGTAGACTCTTCCTGCAGTGGGGAGAGACGATCGCTTGGGGTAGCAGGTGGCGTGAGGGGAGCCGTCTGGCACGGCGGGGCGAGAGTGTTGTAAGGGGAGAGGCTGCGAGCGGATGAGGAGGGAGAGGCGGCGGGTGTGGGGAGGTCGTGCTGGGCTGGGGGCTGGATGGGCTGGATAGGGACTTGGAGGGCGGAAAGATGGCGGCCGCGAGGGCGAAAGTGAGTCCTGAGCCTGCGGAGGAAGCCGGTGCCGGTGCGATCCCCAGGCTCGGAGGAGCTGCAGAGTGCGAGCGGGTGAGAAAAAGCAGAAACGAGCGGGGCTGGGTGAGGGCGTACCTTGGCTGCGCGTAGGGGACGCGTGCGAGATCGCTGGTGGACGTGGAGGACTTTTCGGAGCAGGAGATGGAGCGGGAGCTGGGGGAGCGGCGGAGGGTGTTGCGCCTGTTGGGGGCGGGGAGGGGGGCGGCGTGGAGCATCTTGAGGGAGGCGGGGAGGGAGACGAGACGGAAGGAGGCGGAGGAGGGCGAGCGCAGAAGGGAGTCCATCGCAGTCGGGGGAGGAGGAGAAGAGGGGAGATATATAGCCCCTTTCCTGGTACTTAGTACTTATCCTCTAGCTTCACTTCCTTTCCGCTGTCGATCCTGGGGTCACCCGATCTTTTCCCAACAAGCGTGACCTCGGATCCCACGTGACCCGTTTAACGTTAACCTTCCAGGGCAGCACTTACCTTCTTGTCTCCACTTCGCCCGCCGCCTAGGCCCCGCCGCTGCTGCTCTGGCGATTACATACGCGCCGTGCGCTGGCTCAACTGCGAGTGCACAAGCAGCACAAGGACGCCAGCAGCCCCCGCGAGTTACCTGTTGTGTATGTAAAAGTGCCCAGCCTATCCGCCGGCGAAGTGCAGGGAAGCGTCAAGAGAATATGCACGTGCCCCATCAGCACCCCCTGCCGCCGGCCCCACTCCCGCGCCCCAAACACCGTTTCGTCCCCGTTGCGGGGGCGCTTATCTAATCACTTACCTAATCATCGTCTTTCACGTGCGAGCGCTGTCACTCACCGTCACTGTCACTCGACACACTAGTACTCCGCTGCGCCACCACGACGCCGGCAAAGGGACGCGTCTGCCGCTGCCGCCATCGTCGACCCCACCGTATATGCTATAAAGTTCCAGATTCTGCCTATAGCCCTCTCCTTCCTCTTCCTCTCTTTCAGCATGCATATGGCCATGTCACCCGCTCGTCTGGTTCGCGCTGCTCCACTCCATCGATATCCCTGCCGCTTCGCGCATTCAAAGCATCGCCCCCTTCATTTCAGGCTCGCATCCACCTCCGCTAGCCCTCTTCCGTCCCGCGCTTCCGTCTACTCCCATCTCCTTGCCGGCGCGGTGGGCGGTGGAGTCGTCATTGCCGCCGCCTACACCTGGTACCACTTCTCCGGTCTCAAATCCATCGTCGCCACCTCCCAATCCATCCACTCCTCTATTAAAAACGTCCGCGCAACCTTTTTCGAGCGCGCTCCCGAACGCGCGGAGTCTAGTCCCGCTGTGCTTCAGCATTTGCGCAGCCTCGCCAAAGCTTATGCTTCTGTCTACCCCGGCGGCAGCACCCTAGTCGACAAGGCTTTCGATTCCTTCGATGAGCTGGTCGTTATACACGGCGATAAGGTCAACGATATCGCCGGACACGCGTATGCCGACCTCGGCGACATCGTTGCATCCGAGGCCTCGAACGATGACAAGATTCGCCAGAGCGCGCTTGTGGTCAAGCGCGCGTCTGTTGAGCTTGCTGAGCTGGGCAATCAAGTCCGCCATCAGGCGCTGAACTCGGCGTTTGAGAATCACCCCGAGCTTCGGAAGGGCTTGGAGGAGACATATTCAAAGCTGATAGATTTGGCTGTGAGAGCAATATTCCAATTCACGCTTCATGTCGAGTGTATGCTGATCGTTTCCTCATGCGCAGGAATCCGGGGGATTCGAGGCCAAGAGGGCGGCAAACCATGCAGTTGGGCAGCTGCAGGGACTGCTCTCCCAAAGCATCTCGCCGGACTCGGTGGCCAAGGCTCGCGACGTCATAGCCTCGACGACCTCCGAGGTTCGCACGCTCTTGGATACTTCAGATCGCGATACCGCGGCCGATGCCGGGGTGCGCACACGGGCCTATCTCGACCAGGTAATCATTTTTTGGCTCGATATCTTTTGGTGTGCATCTTTGCTCACACACAGCACGCACAGATCCAAGAGATCCCCGATCGACTTAAAGAGAACGGGCCGGCGTTGCGCGCTGTCACAACGGAGCTGTTTGGGCGGGGTAAAGAGGCGGTTGTCGACACCTGGGGTAAAGGAAAAGGGACTGCAGCATGATCCAGAGCTTTTCGCGCGTGAAAGCATAATTAGAACGCTGCAACAGAGTGGGTACACCGGTAGCTCTGCGCTGCTTCCTCCTTATCCTTGTGACTTCGGCTCGGTTTCTCTTACCCTCTTAATGCGAGTCAACATGCTATCAATCGGCCATGCGAATTCATCTATTTGGCTGCAGTGGCACCGGGATCTACTGGATGGCAGTGGCAATCGCTGAGGGAGTCGGCAACCTTTTTGCGTGGCCATGCTACAGCTCACAAGCTGAGTTCAGTACTCAGCTCTCAGGGTTCCATGCGCCAGCTGTTTTACCGGAGCGGTATTCTCGACGACGAGATTTTGGGCTGCTCAAGCTAGCATGATTCTTTGGTGCCCTTCTCCCGTTCGGCCACCGTGCTGAAAGAGCTCCTTCACTACCACTATTACAGTGTGACGCTGGTCGTTTGCAATCGCTGCTGCTGCCGCATTAATCTTGTCGTTCGGTCCCGGCGGCGCCAAAGCGACGAATGAGCTCATCATCTAACGCTCCACATATACCGCATCTGGATCGGCGAGGGATGTGTACTCGACGACGCACATTGTCGCCGTGTTGCCCGCGTCTCCCACCTCCCAGTCGCTGAGCAGGTGTCTCTTGGTCGTCTGCGCAAGTACGCTATTGAGCAGGCCTGCACCATTCGTCGCTCCGCGCAATGCTCCACCGCACGGCATCTTCAAGTATACTGAGGGCATGGCAGTGGTGGGCCTGACAGTGGTGGCGGTCTGCTGGAGAACCTTGCGGAGCAGACTCTTCGAGCACCTCTTAAATATATGACGAAGCCAGCATCGTGAACACGCAGGGCAAGTGAGTACATTTGTTAATTTGAACTCGGTGGGGAAGGTGGGAAGTGCGAAATATCCAGTGCACCTAGTCTCTGACCTCGAATAGCGTGCGGGTATGACGGCACTGGGGAGCGTTCTGCCTGCTCATGCTCGAACGCATGGCTGAGTGGACTCGCGCTCCACCTGTGGTAACTTTGTTATGAGCAGGGCTTATGCCCGCTCTTCTTGTACTTTAGTCGGATGGTCGAAATCACCCTAAAGGCAGCTAATACCTGATTCAAATTTGCCAGACTCAAGTGCTAGCGTTGTGCCGTGGTGATCCTCCAATGGCTACTCGCGACGCACAAAAGCATTTACTAACGGACGAGACATAACGAGATCACAGTAGGCGCAAATTGCAGAAGGCGGTCGGCCAAACGTGCGTATTCCTCAAATTTCACGAATCCTCTACATGTAATCTTTGGGACGGGGTACATATTGATACAGAAGGCTGAACAAAGAGATGGGATACAGCAAGAAAGCAAGACCGGGGATATAAAGAGTTAACGAATGTGAGAATCGAAAGGATGCGCAAGCCCGTTGTGCGGTGCGTTCTGGAGCTAACCGCCTATCACGACGTCTTCCGAAGCTTCCAAATCCACCGAATCGCACCCAAGAACAGCTTCAAGGACGTCCCATTCGATAAATGATGGCTCGCCACCATCTAGCATGGATTCTTCGTCGCAGAAATACGGGAGAGGCAAGTCCATGTTCATGGAGTCGAGCGGGGAGGTAGGAGGGAATGAATTGTTCCGGATGTCCAAAGCGCTCACTGTGGGGGTCGCCAGCTCTGCTGGTGACCCGCCCGGTGAGGCTGATTGGGATCGGGGAGGCGAGGGTAAAGGTCGGGCGCTTCTACCACCGGACCCTGTGGGGATAGATGCGCGGGAATCGGTGACTATCAATGGTGTTGTCGGCAGCGCTCGTCGTGTGACGGCGATACCATGGATACTGTCCCGTCTCTGAAGGCTGACTTGAGTAGCAGGTACGACTGATTCGTGGTAGAACGAGGCAGGACCATCGTTGTTCCATGGAGTCGAACTCCATGAGATCTCTCTGGGAGGGCGCTTGCAATTTTTATAACTTGAGGGTGGGAGACGGGGTGTACGAGGTAAGCTGGGCAGCTGTTTGATATGTGGCATGGTACTCGTCCCCGCGCGTGGAAGAGCTGGCAGCGGGCGGTTGAGAGGGGGGGTATGGTAGCGATGGGCGACTTGGGACATTCTGCGCATTTGGATACGGGGGCGTGAGAGGTGGTAGAAAAGAAAGGACGGGGCGATGTGCGCGACCCCCCCGGCCGCGGGTCGTTATATGTACAAAGCGCGGATTGTTCGATGAGGCGCATTGTTTTTGGGACAAAAGGAACAAAGGCCATGCGATGTTCAAGTCCTTCGGCGGCGGTGTCGGAACCTTCCGACAGTCTATTGAGTACGCGCCGGATGCAGAATTGCTGACAAAAGCAGACATAATCTCGGAGCGCGCACTCCAACTCCAAACAACCACATCCTCGCAGCAAGAGCTTGTGTAAATGGTCGCTCAAGATTTCCGGGGGCTATTCTCCAGAATGATCAAACCAACCAACGATACTGCCTTCCTTGACTCACTTGTATTCGAGAAGAAAGGTCTTCAGAAAAACTTGGCGCTGATGGGTGGCTGCCTAAACAGTGCGGAATAGCCATCGGAACATTCGTCCAAGACGGCGCTTTACTCTCTAATAAGTAACTACCCGAACGACTTTCATAAACATCTTGGCCCTCGAACGACCCAAGGCATATACAACGACCTCTCGTGTACGGCCGACGGATGACGGGTGGCATTGATGGCGGTGGGCCGTCCCTTATGAAAGTCAGAGCGAAATGCCCGGATATCATCAAAAAAGGAAGTGCTTGCTATGCTCGCACAATGTTCGGCAAGAAATTCATTCGCCCCAATGACTTCTTTGTACCAGGATGTTGTCTCTGCGACTCGAGGCAAACCAGCATCCGGGTTTGAAGTAAACGCTGCAAATCCACAGCTCCTAGGCTTCCCCACGGACTTGGGATGCCGCTCGCCGATCATAGGGTCCTCCACAATGGCAAAACATCTGTTGGCTCATCCGTATCATAGCTAAAGAGTCTTGGATGTTACTTGAATCCGATTCAACCGCGGATGGGTTGGTTGGGTTACAGATACTTCCTCCGACGTCCGACGCCTTCAGCACACCCGCACTCAAGTTCCCCGGCAACAAATTTCCGATTAATGACAGTGTTTCGCTGAAGACGCTATGGAACGGGATATCCTAAACGAGACTCCAGCTCGGGCATTACTACCGGCTTTTCGAAGTCTGTTGCTGTGACATGCTCAACCTGCCACGTTAACAGCTGTGACCCGCGCTTTGAGCGTATTTTACTCACGCAGCAATCTCCGGGATCGCTACAAACGGCGAAAGATGGTGTCTCATAGGGGGCTGCTTCGCAAAAGAGGTATTATCCCCCTACGGTTTACCGAATCTCTGTGGACACTGTCAACTGCGTAAAGCTTTGATGCAGGGCGCGCCGCTCAGCGCTCAGGTATTGATCTCGACACATGCAGGAATGTGTTTGGTCGTTACTTTGGCGCGGCCTCTATTTTCCTCCAAGAAAACAAAGAAGAGCTTAGCCGGGGTCGGAATACTTTTTACTGGGTCGGTCTTGCTCTTATTTGATTCGATCGCAAATACAATGAGGGGAGGTTGCAGTAGCAACGTTTGAGAGTTGGATATTCAAAGATGCGAGGCCGGATCCAAGGTCCAAATGGCACAGTCATACAGAATCTTACTCTCTTGAACCACGGTACTCGTGGTCTGTATTCTGCTTTCGTAGTAGAACAATCTAACACAATCTCCAGCGGGGCCGAGCCATATATGGAACACTTGCTTGACAATGATAAAGTATGTGCAAGTATATAAGATTGCAATCGGTACACAAGACAAAAGCTCAACATCAACCAACTCTATGTACATATGGTATTCAATCAATTGATTTAAGCGAGGGTGGCAAAACCGACGCGAGAGTTATCGAAGTCAAAGGTAGTGTAAACACTCTGCGAGGATAGCGTGATAGTCAATAAGATGCGTTCAAAGGAGAGGGGAAGAGGACATACCCTCATGAATACATCGCCGACGACCCAGAAATCGCCGAGATCTTGGCCCATGAGGGCGCCGACACAAGTGCTAGAGCCCTGAGAAGCAGGGCTACATCCATGAAGAGAGGATTAATGCGGCGCGCAGGATAGAGGTTATAAGCGAGAGTACAAACCCAAGGTTGAAGAACTGTGGGTCGACGGGATACGATTTACCGCCGAAAGTGAAAGAAACGGAGGGGACCTTGTTGCAAGGGACTAATGGATGCATCATCAATATTACAATCTCTCCGACTTCAGGATGGTCCAAGCTTACAGCCATAGAATCCCTGACCGACAGTGCTGCTAAGGTCCTGAGATCCGGGGACGGCCTTGTAGAAAGTGGCAACGCTCGCAGTGTCCCCGACGATAAGGGTAGTTCCGGAGTCGATGATGCTCTGCAAGCCGGAGACAGCAGCCTTGCTACCGATCTTGACAGAGTCGAGAGCGATTTGCCAGTATCCCTGCAGAATCAATCCAGCAGTAAATTCAGCCATGCATTATATATAGGCTTGCAAATATTAACTAACCTCCTGAGTGACTGCGTTCCAGTTGATGTCGCCTGTATAGTGGGCTTGATCGGAACCACCGAGGAACAACTCGCTCCCGGACTCCCCGAGGAAGAACGAGAACGCGCCGGCGGCGACCTTCTTCTGGCTAATTAAGGTGTTGAAGAATGGCGTGGCGGGGTACGACGAAAGAGAGGGGAAGGCGAGACCCATAAGTCCGTCAGTGGGTCCGTTGGTGAAGGAGCTATAACAATGCGCATAAGAACACATATTCAGCCTTTCGCTGCGGCGTGTTTCAAGCTGTGAAAATCGACGTACTCGCTGTAGCTGGTGGCGGCGCCGAGGGTCTGACCCGTGGCTGTCAAGCCGGCAACAGTAACCGTATCGGAGTATTGCTCCCCGCTGGTAGTGCTGCCATCCCCATAGGAGAGCGAAAATTCCTTGCGAAGGTCCTTAGAAGTCTTGCTAGAGCTAAGAACAAGGGTTATTGAAGTGACCTTGATGGGATGCGAGATGAAACACGGACCTTGGGTTATATGTGGTGTGCGAACCACAGTTCTTGCAGCTCGACGATGGGATGAAGAGATCGCTGCTGCCTGGAGTCGGAATCCAATAAAAATGAGCTCCTAGATTCAAAACAAAGATACAAGGTCTTGCATACCGGTATCAAAATCGATAGTGTATTGTTTGGCAGGGGTACCGACGGAGATGGTACCAAACCAGAGCTCTTCTTGAGCATCGGTGAGCGCCTCGCCGCCAGAGGTGGCCCGCTTAGTGGCATTCCTAGCACTGGACGCAGCAGCTGGGTGCGCCCCGCCAGTGTTCGTCTCGTACGCCGCCAAGGTAGTCGCATATTTGCTAGCCACAGCAGTTGTTTCAGCATGCATGCACAAACAAACACCGAAGGGGAGCAGAATGGTATTCACCCGCTGAGCTTGTTGACTTGCGCCTTGAGCGATGCAATATTGGCGACGCCTTGAGGGGTACCGGACGAAACGCGTTTCTGGATGGGGATCGCGATGCCCGTGGGCTGGGTAGGCAAAGCAAATGCTGAAGTCAAAGAGAGGAGAGAAACAAAGAAGGCTGCGGCAGGCATTGTGATAGAAAGAGTGTTGTCGATAGAGGAGCGACGAAAGAAAGAGTGTGAGATGTGGTGGGTGATGAGAGAAATCGCCACGCCCGTGGAGGGTATTTGTAGGGCTGAGTGGGACCAGAGAGGCCATGAGTACGCGGTCGAAGAGCAAGCACAAGGCGCCATATTGCCTTAGCGAGTATTGCGAGGCGCGACATCGGTGACTGGGTTTCATCGTCGTTGGAAGTTTGGATCGGCAGACAGAAGCAAACTACTTCTGCGCGCGATCTATCTGCGGCGGCCCACATGCACGTATTTTGATCGGGAATATAGACGGAAACCCGAAATGAGGATATCCATGTGCGGGATTGTGCAACAGACGGTGAAGTCATGTGGAGCTGATCAGGGCCTGCCGTCAAACGACGTGTTTCGTCGCTCCTGCGGTCGAGATTTGACGCGCAGCGCAGAAACACAGAAGCGAGATAAAGGAGGCCTGATTCGGCGACCGGATTACCATCTAGCCGACGGAGGGGGCTTATTCCAAAGGATCTTCGCTGAGTCGGCTTGATTTTGGGCCTCTACCTCGTGAAAAAGATGCATCGCGGTAACAGATGAAGATAAAGGCCTGCTAACACTAGCAGTTCGAGCGATTATGATGCGGGTCTCGTGCAATTTCAAGACGCAAAAGTTTAAGTTCCCAGCTGGAAGACCCGAAGTACACAGCTGCCAGTAGGATGAAACGAAAGACTTCAGTCCAGTTTGTGAGGCACGTGGAGCCCCGGCGCTCAGCTAAAGACTGTGGTCACCTATAGACTAGTACGAAAGCTGTCAAAGTTGACCGAAGAGACAACTCCGTTGGTATCCAAGGGTGCAAATATGAATTACCGAAAGCAACCATCGCGTGCAACTACCCGATGTAATCAACTGGTATGAATTAGATATTCAACCGCCAGCGAGGAGCAGCGAGGTCGCCGTATTGCTTACAGCTTGCACACCGGCTTTCGATCGGCGGGTTATAATTATCATGTAATGAAGTTCGTGGGCTGCCAAACGCATACTTGACCAACCGCCTTTATCCGCTATTGCGAGCAGACGTCGGCTTGCACTTAACAGTACTTGGTAGTAAGCGGCAATGGTTATCAAGGAGGCCCATGGTCGTAGCGATCAATTCATAGCGGTAGTCGTTGGAAGCAGGTATCAAATTAACGGAGCGATGGTTGGTTGTGATGGGGCGGACTTGCCGAGCATACTTACGTAATTGGAGACTTTGGATTTACATGCCGCTCCACCACCACTGCACTAGACTTTTTATCGATCAAAGGCTGAGATTCCTTCCGCTTCGTCTCGCTATACAAGAGATTTCTGTTGACGGCGCCAAGGACGCGCCTCCCAATCAATTTGGCCGTTCAAAATTTACAGAGGATGCTGCAACTCGCCACTCAATCGGTGCTATTATTATCACTGTCTTGACTCTGAGCAACTTATTGAAGCACGTCGTTCCGGCCTTTCTATTTCCTTATCGATTCTACATTTCTAAACTCCAAATGCATCCTGAGATCTGTTCAGTTTATGTTTCTCCGGCGTAAATGATATTGTGGCAAAAACCGCGCTTCAAAATTCCGTCTAGAATCTGGATGTCTGCAGTTTTGGTGGGCAAGATAACACTTGCTCAAGGATTTGGTCTGGTAGTGCACCTTGCCGTTATTTATATCCTCAAAAGTCTTCGCAAAGATGCGTCACTTTGTGGCCGAGGACGAGCATTGGGCTCGCCTGGATATCTAGCGTGCGTAGTCTGTGTTTTGACCTTACCTAAATTCTTGGACATACTAAAAGCTGGAGCCCTTCAGAATCTCAGTATTTACTCCGAAGCATTCCCTTGTACATGTATATGTTGCGCTGGGGGTAAGTTTTGGGCGGCCAGCGTGGAGGTCCCTCTATGTTCCGGACATCGGTTGATATTCACGAGCCGACAAACAACATTGCCCATGCTATTTATAACGTCGAATGAGGTCACAACCCGAATCCAGCAGCGGGAGGTAAGTACCCCCAAACTATTGCTCCAAAGATGGGAGAGTTAGTAGTACTGGAGCGGTGAAATATATGGGTCCGCCGAGAGCGTCGGCATGCCGCATTTGCCACCTAGAAAACGAATGGACTCATGTACACGTACAAATCCGTTCAATCTGATTCTTTCTTCATTCCCCCATAGGCGTATCATTCGCTTCGGCGGTGGTGGAGGCTGACAAATGGGCATATCAACTTCTTATCTGATAACGCCGACGGCAAGGGTCTTGCGTCATCCATACACACGGCCAAACAGGAATCTCGGCCGCCTTTTCAAAGTTGGTCTTTACACCGGTCTCCGTCTCTTTCGCTCCATCCACCATCATCATCATGCTCCGCCTCGCTCTCGGTCGCTCAGTTCGCTCTGCCTCGCCCACCGTCGTCCGCACGTCGTTCGCCGCCCTCAAGCCAGCCGCATCTACCACCCAGGCACGAGGGTACCACGAGAAAGTTATCCAGCACTACGAGAGGCCCAGAAACGTGCGTAGACTGATTGCACATCATTTCTATCGTTGGGAATTAGCTCAGCGTGCGACCCGTCCTATAGGTTGGCTCGCTCCCCAAGAATGATGTAGATGTCGGAACTGGTCTCGTTGGCGCACCTGCGTTGGCTCCATTCACACAACTAAATATCCATGCATCCATTCTCAAAATTTCTATTTGCTCGCAGATGTGGAGATGTGATGAAGCTCCAAATCCGAGTTGATGAGAACGGCATCATTTCCGAGGCCCGCTTCAAGACATTCGGCTGCGGCTCCGCTATCGCTTCGTCGTCATACATGACAGAGCGCATCAAGGGCCTTTCTCTCGATGAAGCTGGTGCTATCAAGAACACTGAAATTGCCAAGGAGCTCGCCCTCCCACCCGTCAAGCTTCATTGCAGCAGTACGTATTCTTTTTGGCGATATGAACCCGCTTGGGATGCTCATTTCCCGTGGTTCGTAGTGCTCGCAGAGGACGCTATCCGTTCTGCCATTCGTGACTATCGTACCAAACGTGCCAAAGCCTCTACGACTGGCCAAGCCGGAGTCATCGATGTCTCACACACTGCTTCCCAGCCCCAGGCATCTGCCTAAAAATATATAACTACTATTAATTTTCTCTTCTCGTTCTTCTATCCCATATGTTTTCTCACGTTTTATCATCCTTATGCATCGCCTCACGTCCAACGGAGGTTACCTCGCCTGCTTTCACGTGTACGACTATATATCTGCAGTGGTTTTCAAAAGATGCCCCCCGGGGTATTTGATTTATATGTCTTAAGTGCCGCTCGGGCAGCGTCTATCAGCGATCTCACAGTCGATTTCGCTGAGGATGCACGTTTTTAGTGATAGCAATACGACAGCGTTACTCGGTTTAAAGTTACAGGCTCAGTCTAACTCGACTTCTTCGAATCCGGTATATACGAGAAGGTTCCATTTCCACCAGCGAACCAACGGTCGTTGGCGGCCTTGACACGTTCCGCCATCTTGCTTGGGTTGACCAATTCGAAACCTAGATCGCGGTCAAAATCATTCAATATACGATTGGTATCAGCGCAGAGGAGGAAGAGAAAGCACACCTTGAACTGGAGTGAATACGAGCGACGTGGCAGTCCCCGAAGTATTCGAAGACGAGGCACCATGTTGGGCGGCGGCGCGCGTGAGAGCCTGCGTTCGGAGTTTGTTGGCCTTGGACATCTTTGCTGTTAGCGGAAAGCAGAAGCAGCGACAACGCGGTTAATGAAACCATCACATTTGCCCAGGCCAACGGAAGCGTGAGCGACCAAGAGTATCAGCTCACCTCGGCTCTTCGAGTCCGCCTCCCCCGCCCGTACTTTCCCCATCCCAATCATACCCAGCCCCTTCGTCTGGTCGAAAGCGCCTACTTCCTCCTCTGCTTGACCAAACACCATGCGGTTCTGCAGCTTGCGCAACTCGGTTTGAGCGTAGGCTTCCTTGGCTTTCCGTGCGCTATCATCGAGGATCGCAAAATGGTAAGGAAAGTGAGGTGGAGAGGATTTGGAGCGAAGATAGTCACGTACCGTTTACCGCCGCGCCTCTTCTTTGGGCCATCGTCTGGAATGGGAAGCGCCTTGGTGACCTTTGAGGGTGGTGGTTCGGCCAGCTTCTCAAGATGACGGTCGATCTTCTCTCGTAGCTGTTTCCCATATGATGCTAAAAATAAGCCGAATCCGAATGAGCTTTACTTATCGACAAGTGAAGCTGGTAAAGGACCAACCGTCACCACCTCGGCGCTCCATATCCATGCGCGCAGCCAACACGCATTTGGCGCCCACCGTCCGCTGGGCCTTCATGCGGTATTCTGGGGGAGTGCTCTGGACCACCTCAGACTGGAAGACGAATCCCGTGTGTCGACCTTGGGTTGCAGTTGAGAAACCCGCGGTAATTTTCTTCTGGGCCCCAAGAAGCTTGTGTGTTGGGAAAAAGAGCAAGAGATAAATAATCGGACTAGGCTGACACGGAATAAATGATATGCGTACGTGAACATTGCATGCGGGCATCTTGGCGAGAGCACTCAGCCCACCAGCGACTCCGAGTAACTTGGCAGCAGTGGTAGTTCCAACTATAGCAGAAAGATTCGGGGCGAGAACCGACATTCTCGATCGAACGTAGTTGAAGATCTAGATATGGAATGAGTATAAGGTACGTATGGTCTATGAGCGGCCAGGAGTAAGCTACCTTTTTTCGCGCCTCGTCCAGCCGCTCCTCTAGATCACAGGCTCTCAATACGGCTTCCCACTCGGATGGCGGAAGTGGGCGGCCACGCGTTGTCGTCGCGGTGACAGCAACAGTCATCAAAATAGCGGCAGGTAGGACGGCGGTTAAATGAGCACGAGTGAGGTCCTCCTCGTTTCCGAGGGCGCGCACAGCGCGGATGAACATGGTAGGATCCGCCACAAGTTGCTGGAGCTCGGGGAAACGGGGGTTGTAGTGGTCTCGAATAAACTGAATGAAGAGCACCACTCCTTCAGTATCCAGTAATCAAAATGCTATGGGAAAGCCCTAACCTTGTGTACAACCAGAATCTCGTTGTCAATATCGACAGACAAATTGTTCGCAGAGACGATGACTGTGTACTCTGGATTTTCATGTCCAGGCGCCGACATGGTGAGGAGATCAGGCTGCTGCACGGTGTACTTCTCGACGTCCTACGGGCACCATAGATATGAAGATACTTCCTGAGTTATGCCTCCATTCATAGATGAACGGACGCGTACCTTGAGAATATCGACCATTCGGCGACTTCCCTCCAACTTCGCCACGCTTGTTACGTCTGCCACCTTTCCCAACTCCATCTGCCTCACGTCCTCCTCATCTAACTCGTCGGCAGGTTTAACACCGCCCTCGAGGACAAGACCGCCCTGCTTTTCCCCACCCTCGCCCTCACCCTCGCCTTCAGCTTCGCCGTCGTTCATTTCTTCGTCAGAGTCATCATTGGCTTTGCGCTTGCCAGAAGACGATGGCCCGGCAGAAGAGGAAGCGGAAGGTTGTTCTACAGGCTCATCGTGATCAGAGAGGTCGTCGAGATCGTTGAGCAGTTCATCGGCAAGTGAGCTCATCCCTTCAAGGTTGGACGTTGAAGACAAGACCCAGAACTTGAAGGTGCTGTGCAATGAACCTGGCCACAGAGCTTACTTACCTAAGCTTCAGGAAACCCAACTTGGCTTCAGCTATGATCAACCGGAGCTTGTGGCATGAACGTCTGAGCTCTCTGTGCGCCGATATTTGGAACTTTACCTTCTTCCTACAACGTCTGGCGATGGACGTCTACCGAGCATCTTATGTTGAGCTTACGTCTTGGCTTTCATGCAGACGCTTGAATTACCATCATCGGTACTTGAGGAATTAACTGACAAAACAAGACTTAGTACTTACTGAACGCCGCCATGGGCGTTCAGCACTGGACCAGGCCTCCTTAATACGGACGTTCTGATTGAGTGGGAGCTTCTATCAACGTGTGTGCCGCAAGGCTTGAGCGCTTGCGTTCCTTCTCTCTTCACTTCGTTCACCCACCATGGATAAGCAGCTCATACAGACGATCCGCCGCCGCAATGGCGTTGACCCTGCCATGCTCCTTCGTGCCAATAAGGATCCTGAAATTTCGGACACTATCCAAGCCCTGCGGGCAAACGTAGCTCGAGCTCTGACGTGGTGGGTATCCTGCTGTCATGTATCCTGGGCGCGGCAAGTTTAGATTTGTTCTACCAGTCTTTCAATCGACCTCTACTCTAAATCTACTCATTTCCTACTTGAATTCATACAAAATGCGGACGACAATTCATACGATTCGAACGTCGAGCCTACGCTTCGTTTGGCGCTAGAGGATCAGCAAATGTGCATCCAGTGCAACGAAAAGGGATTCAGCGCTGCAGACGTTGAGGCTATCTGTAGGATTGGTACAAGCACAAAGATAAATTCTCGGGACTGCATTGGTAGATTTTGATTACTCTTCGCGAGTTTTTGCTGGCCTTAACATTCTTGACATCATCACCAGGTGAAAAGGGCATCGGTAAGCAATGTCGACAACTTGGTCTTCGCCATAGATTCATTGAACCGGTATAAAGGATTCAAATCGGTCTTTGAGGTCGCGGACGTTGTTTATATCGCTTCGGGCAAGTACACCTTCAAGTTCGACAAAAGAGAGGAGCTGGGCGTAATAACGCCCCGCTGGACCAATATGTATCCTGTCCGCCCCGGATGGACTTCATTTTACCTCCAACTCAAGGACGGAGAAAAGCTAACCACCCAACTCCGCGACATTGAGCCCACCATCCTCCTTTTCCTCCGAAAACTACGATCTATGGCCATCGAGATGACCCCCACCGATAGCCCCGACAAGATCGTTGAATTTCATCGGCATGACATCGACTCGAATCTTATCAAATTGGACAAAATAGAAGATACGGAGACATGTTCTCAGACGTACTTCGTGCTGCGCCACATGGCACAGACCTACCAAGAGGAAGAAAGGCGGAAAAACATCAAAGAAAGCGAGATCGTATTGGCTTTTCCAATTCCATCGGACGAAGGGCAGTCTATGGGGACACAGTCGGTGTATGCATTCCTACCGCTGAGGTCGTATGGGTTCAGGGTACGAATTTAGCGCTCATTCCGGAGACGCCTCGCTGACATTCAGGCCAGTTTATAATCCACGCAGATTTCCTGACTGCGTCCAGCCGGGAGGATATACTTTCCAACCTTGATTGGAACATATCACTCCTCAAAGGAATCGAAGACGCTTTCATGGAGGCCGTCGAACCCATCATGCATCACCCGGCCCTCGAAAACATATGGTTCCGATTCATCCCTGAAAGCATCAGCAATCCATATTTCTCGCCTCTTGTGGGCCGCATTCTTAACAGGCTCAGATCGCTACCTATCATTCGCTCCTCTGACGGAGTGTATCGGCTGGCATCTCAGATCATCACCGTCCCCTCCGAGTTCCGGGATGACAGTGGCCAGCCACTCATACCGGAGGAATTCCTCCCGCAGGGATTCCATTACTTATGGCCCTCGTACGGGATATTCAACTTCGCGCGCTTGGGAGTAAACCTCATGTCTCCCAGTCAATTTCTCGCGGGACTCCGAAATATGAAGGATTTAATTCCTCGTCAACCAGAGTCCTGGCACATCGCTGTGTGCAACCATTTATACGCGCATAGGAACAGCAGCCAACGTAGCATCATTCGTCAGCTTCCTATCCTTCCACTGTCCACTGGTCCTTGGGTCTCCGCGGACTCCTCCGACGATATATACTTTCACTCGGAGTTGGCGGAGATTCCGAGCGACCTCGGTCTGCATCTCTTAGCCAACGTCAAAATGAATCCGTCGAGGTACGCGCTGTTCGAGGCGATTGGCGTGAAAACGGCCAAGCCTCAGGTCATCGCTAACAAAATCTGCGAGGCGCATCAAACTCTCCGGTTCTCGCGCACTATTGAGACGCTGACTCGCCACGTCCGTTTCTTGTTCACTTATCATACCTCTTACAACCACCGTCTCGTTGGGTTTCGTGTTATGGACGAGCACGGCCAAATCGTTGAGGCTACTGAAGCCTACCTCGATGTTCCAGGGGACGCGCGAAGCATCAAAATGCGCGATATAATGCCCTCACCTGTCCCGTTCCTTCATCCCGATTATTTGGGTACGGAAGAGGGGTATCAACAGACGGCCTGGATTAGTTGGCTTCGTGACACGCTCGGGGTTAACACGATTCCCCGACTAATAGAGGGCCGTCTATCGCCAGAATTTGAAGAGTTGACAAAAACTCTTGAACCGAGGAAGCTACTCGCAACTCTCAAAGAATGCTGGCAACAGCTCAAGGAAAGAAAAATCACACCAGCTGCCATTTCTCGGCTTTCCGACGCGATCATGGGTTGCGAGGACGGAACTAGGCACGAGATCAAGAACACGTCTTTGAAAAGGAATTCCCTACGGCCTTATTCTTACCTTCACTTCCTACCCGTCCTCGACCCAGAAAACGCGGACTGGGACTTTCTCAGCCAACTCGGAGTTACCCTTCGAGTCGACAGCTCGTTTTTCCTTAAACGCCTCGTCCAGCTCAGCAAAGATGCTCGCGGAGATATCGAAGTGGTGCGAGAATTATATAAGCAGCTCGACGCTCGGTTTGATGACGATCCTAGCGGAATTCGGTAAGCCCATCCCGTTTGAGATTTGAAGTTGAGGATGCTGAGATCGCGTATCACCATAGGGCGGCCTTCCGCTCGCACCCTCTGCTTCTCTTGCCAGATGGCGCAGCAGCGTCGAGGTCATACAAATGGCTCTCGGTTTCGGATGCCGTCTGGAGTGGACCTCTTTCGATGACCTCCAAAACCGCCATCAAAAATTCATACCCCGCACTCGAGAGCTTCTTTCATGAGAAACTCGAGATATATAATGCACCACGGCATATACTAGCCATTGAGCTCAAGGCGCTGGCCAAGGAATGGGCGGGGAAGCCCATTCCGGACATGATCCAAGGCCAGGTGCTCAGGAAGCTTGTTGACCTTAGCGATGTGATCGGCGAGAGCGCCTGTTCCGAGTGCCCAGAGTGGCTTCTTGAGCTCTGCGACGAGGCTATCTTTCCGACGACTTCATCGTCGCAGGAGCTTAATTTGCGCGCGCCCAGCGACCGCTTCTACGTACCTGACAAAAGCGGGAAATTCCACAAGGTTTTTGACAACCGGGTACCAATACTAGCGTTCCCTCCGACTTTGATCCAGCCCCTGCTCGATTTGAACGCATTCAGATCGCGCATGCGATTTCTCGACAGCGCAGTTGATTGCACTTCCACCACAAACGGTTCAAATGCACTTGATTCCTCCATCACTACAAAGTATGTTAGCAGAGCAGAATATATCAAAAGGTGAGGAGTCACATTGTATATTTTTGCACCTGACTAACATGTCGAATTTGGTATAGGATGGTGCACGCTAAGCATCCCACACCTGCCCCAGAGGTGTTGAAGCACCTCGCCAAGCTGACCAGTCTTGCCATCCTTACCGTGGATTCCATCGATACGACCTATCGTCTCGAGGATATCACCGTGGCCGTCGCTGAAAACCTGATTATCGAACACGGACCTACGGACCTCAACATTGTGCTCAGCAAGAAATGCCCCGCTGCGCAACGAGACCTTGCGATCTGCGCAGAGCTGGCGATATTACTTGAAGTCAAGATAAATGACCTCCTTCTCATAGTTTCCCAGCCATTGGAAGTGATAGAGGTGTGCCTCGCCGGCCTAGGGATCACGGAAGTTAGGATGCCAGATACCCTCCGAGATCGTTCGTGGTTAAGGGGTGAAGAGACTGCAGGTGGTGCCTAAAGGCGCGGAGTAGGCGTGGAGAAATTAGTATGTTACTTGGCGTTGTATCTGGGACCCGATGTTTTTGTTTTCTACTGTATCTCATGCATTCTCAGTTACCTCAATCACCTCTCGCGTATATCAAAAGCTACGACTAAAGTCTAAGGCCAGGGATGCCTGACACGAATGATTCGACCGTCTCCGAATTGATATCATGTCATATTGGTGATCATATCTTGAGTGGTACCCCGCCTGGATATTATCCCTCAAGACTAAAGGCAGATACAAAAGAATACATCGGTAGGTAAGCAAGCTAGATCCATGCGTACTGGAAGATGAGATGCAAGGATTCTTCCAAATTCCTCGAGAGTTTAGCCTTCTGCTTGGATCAGAGAGATGGCCGTAGCAGAACGAGGTTTAATCGTGCATTTGAAGGGATCAGCGTGCCTATGACCCGTATGTAAGAAGGTTGGGATAAGAGCATTACAGCAGTATCGAAAATACGCACGTTACCATCCCTGTTGAAAAGGACACCACAGGATCAACTTCATTGCCGTTCTCGTCAAGGGGCTTCGATATATTAAACGCAGCCAGGATCGACGCCGCGACGATGAAGATGTTGGCATCCGCAAAGTGTGAGCCAGTGCAAACCCTTTTGTACGAGTGATCAACGGGAGATACCAGTAGGAAAAGATAAAACGCACCTTCTCCCAAATCCGAAAACGAACGAATGGGGATCAACTATGTTTTTCCCTGCTTCTCCCTCAAACCTTTCTGGCCAAAACCTCTCTGGATCTTTGTACATGGTCTCGTCCTGACTCATCGCCCTAAAAAGTAGCGTAAATTCTTGTCGTTGGTGAGAGAAGACTGCAACAAGTCTCACCAGACGTTCGGGATCACCGATGTACCCTTCGGAATCCAGTAATCTGTGAGGTGAGAGAGTGTGTAATGTGCTGGACCAAAACAGCGATGGCCTAATTGCATACCTTGGAAATAATCGACCTCCATTGCTCGGTGGGGAATAGCTAATGAACCGCGATGATTTAGTATAGATGAGAGCGAGACCTAATTCAGCAATCTTACCAAGTGGTGAAACGACTTTCCAGCGCAAAATCTCCTTCACTACACAATCCATATATGGCATTTCGGCGCGGTCTTCAAAAGTCGGAAGTCTATCCTTGCCTACAACACGATCAATCTCAGCCTGGGCCCTTTTTTGGACTTCCGGATACAGGACCATCGCAAGTATGAAGGAGGTCAGAGAAGCAACAGTCTACGAGAGAAGACATCAACGTGTACATGCTGCCAGGTACAGCGACGATAGCTTAACGTACGGTATCAGATCCAGCGGCGTACATAGTGCCCGCAGTCCATTTTATGATCTCGTCTGGCGCATCTCCCGATTCGAGACAAGCAGCGGTGAAAGAAGGCAAAGCTTTTCCGGTGGCCTGCAAAGAAACTCAGCGTCAAGAAAGCAACGAAATCGTTCAATTTCAGTGTGAAAACTCACCATCTTCCGTTTAACATCAGCAAATGGCATTTCAACCATCTTTTCAGCAATCACTCGCCATTTCAGTGCGTTCCTCTTAAATTGAGACCATGGGAACCACGTAGGCGTATATTTCACTAGGGGAATATCAAGTTAGCGCTTGCGGCCAATACGTACGAGTACTTCTTACGGATAGGAAACATGTTCAATAAGGAGTTTCCAATGCCAGAAACGTGCGCGACTGTCTCCAGCGCTGCCTCTGCCATCACGATATACTATCGGTGTGCGTCAGAAAGTTTGTGCAGCCTGCGATAGATATTGAGCCGCGAACCTCATTCTCAGGTGATTCGACGTTGATGCCGTAAACAGTAGACATCACCACTTTTCCTATCATACTGTGAATAGCGCATCAGAAAAAAATGAATGGATGAAACGATTCAACAATGCTGATGTCACCTCCGTATCTCTTTCATGAAATCTTCGGGCCGATCGATCAGCGTCTGCAGCAGCACTCTGGCTTCCTTCTGTTGCGCAGGCCAGTACTGGCGCACGGCCGTCTTGTTCATTGCCGGGTGGATGAGTTTGCGATATCGTTTCCATACGTCCCCGTACTGGATAAGGCTGACCTAAAAGGACGATGTGGATAAGGACGCCGGATCAAGGGTGGGATGCATGAATTTGTATACCATCCTCCCCCAACCCATTCTACATAAAACGCAAAGTAGGTTTACTTAGGAATAAACCTTTATGTGTATCGGTGAAGCTTACAGTTCACCAAGAAATTGGAATTGTGGGCGGTCTGAGTACAGGGCCCTAGGGCCCAAGAGCTGCGACGCGAGCTGGTACGAGTTTAAGATCACGAGGTGTTGCCCAAATGCTTGCGCATGTACGATATCCCCTGCGACGAGTATCATTACAGGGATATAAAGAACAAATACCAGAGTTCGTACCATAAGTCTTCTTCCACTCGGCAAATTTTAGCCACCTTTGTTTTCGAGGCATCTGCCTAACATTTCCTATCTAATAAGATGATAAGAAATCGCCCGTATCGACTTGGTATCTCTCTAAAGGGAGGAAGGAAACGTACAAATAACTCAGGCTTAGGACCAGGGGGAAGGGGTAATCTTCGAGGATTCGCTGCATAACTACGGCGCCGATAGAACGTGGCGATAGAGAGCGCAACCGCCGTCGATAACAGCAGCAGTATCAGGTCCATAAGTAACGTCAAGCGAGGAAATAGGGGAGGCCTTGCGCGAGAGGCGCAAAAAGAGCGACTTTATAGCATAGTGTCCGCACTAATTTTTAATTGGCCCGAGTGCCTGATCAAAATGAGATACTTTGAAAGATTAAGTTCGTCTTGGGCACTTGAATAAAAACCTAAATACCATTGAGCGGGTAACCTACCAGAATTGTCATAGTATAAATTTTCTAGTACCACAGCTATAGCTTGCGATATATTATTGGGGGAGGGGGGCGTCGAGCTGACATGGGCCGAAGAGCGTCCCTGCCCTCTAATACTCCCCACCCTTCCCTTCATATCAGCAGCGAGATTGGGTTGATTATGACAGCAGATAGAAATTCCCGAGTGCAGGCAGATGGCGGCGATAATTAGGGAGTTGTGATATATCCAGGGTCGCGCTATGAAGAGTGGTAAACGTGATGATGCCGCAGGTTGTTTGTTATACGGTCTGTACTTGGCGAACAATTGAGCCTGTGTGTGTGCACAATCGTTCGGCGAGCCTTTGCAAGTTTAGCTCGCGATCCGGTTTTCAGGTAGGCAATCTCAGCGAGCGCAGATGCGGCAAATGCTGGATGGCTTCGGAGCTCTTCGGAGTTCCAACAGCTTGGTATTATGTAATGTAATTTCCCTCTACCAAAACCTCGGCGGACCAACTCGACGTCCATTGGATGGACGATGTCGTATCAAGAACCAAGTATACTCGAAAGCGATTTAATCTCAGTCAGAAAATGGTCCGTCTCGCCGTTCACCTGCCTCGTCCGACCCCCTAGTAGTAATAAGTGAGCCCCCCCTCCCAGGTCACTCCCCTCGGTGGCGCCGGCGCATTCCGCACCCACACCTAGCAACCACCCACGCCCGAGAAACGAGTATCGATCCGTAAATACGTCATTATACTCACCCGCCGCACAATTTCCACGGTGCCATGAGAACCGCGCACACGAGGTTCCCAATGCCCATTATTTGTGGCTGTCGGCGACCGACGCACTTTCTCGAATTGGCCTCTGCTTGAAAGACCGGAAGGCTTGCTTAAAACACTAAATCTCAGCATACGTCATGAGCAAGCTCCCCGATTTGCGCGCTCACCTCCGAAATGCGTCTGCACGAATCGAGTCGTGAGATTCCGTCGAAGCATACCAGCCAAGTCACTCATATGTAGTAATGCACTCACCCCAAGTAAGCACAAGCACCACCGCCACTTTTGGCCCTTATGATCAACCTCCTGACCACGAGTATATCAAGCTTTCCCTGATCGGAAATTCGCCCCTTCGCAGCGTGCCGACTCGATCTTAACTGGATCCAGAACGTATACCGCCGCGAATCGGCCGCGTGCGCATGCGACTTGGAGGATGCGCTGTTGCTGCCAACCCAGCGTACCACACTTACCACGCGCTCGGAATTCTCGAAAGTAGGAGCTTTTCTCTACCCAGAAGAATCAAAATAGCACAGGCACCCCAGGGCGTGGCTTCAAGGAATATACGATGGAGCATCAAGGTTTATCGAAATGGCGCCACAAGAGTGAGCGGAGTACAAGTGTGACGTTCCATGCCGAACGCTCGAGTGTTCTTATATCCCAAATCCCAGATTGAAGCTCGTAGACTACAGATCGTAGACCGCAGACCGTCGTGCCAAGTATCTCCCCACTGGCATGTACTGCTACGGCAGTGTATAGTGGATCGAAGGTTCGAGACGATGGCCTGGGGTCAAGGATGGACGAAGCCACTGCCTTACCGATTGTATGCTATCAAAGTCGGCCAGTCAGATTCCTTGTTGTCGGGGCACTAGGAACGAGTCAGTGGGGACGAGAATAGATTTCCCGAAAGCTCCGAAAGCCCAAGGACGAGGACAAGGTAAAGAGCCCTGGGCTTGATAAGTTACGTATACACATCAGGTGCGATACTGAACGAGAATAATCGACGAGGGACGAGCGCGCGCAGGCAGGTAGGAATGCAGGAATGCAGGAACGCAGTAGTGGGTAAAGGACCCACCACGAGGAACATGGCAGAGAGCGAAAGACCCGAGAAACCCAGGAAAAGAAAGCAGTGGCCGTCGTCGGAGATCCAAGAGCCCAAACCAAGCCAGTGAAGTGGTATACACGAGTAGACAAGTCGGCGAGCACTGGTACTATGTAAGTATGTACCCAAGAATCCGGGAGGTCCAAGACACGCCCCGCCAAAATCTAGCCTAGACCACAGGTGACGGCACAGCAAGCCCTGTAAAGCTCCAAGAAACCAAGACACCCATAGTCTCAGATGACAGAAACCGAAGAGAAAACCCCATGCAGCTCGATTACAACAGTAGTATTGAATTCATATATTTGTTGCTTGTTCCTGCAGATCGATGATCACTGCGATTCAAAAAAAAAAAATAGTAAGAAGCCCATGCTCGTGTATGTATATCTTAGGCTAAAAAAAAAAAGAGGAAAGGAAAGAAAAGTAAAAAAAGGGTGATTCAGTGCAAAAGGGAAAGAAACGGGAAGGGGGAGGGAAAAGAAGTGGATAATTAGACAACTGATACACGCCGTCCGTGAGATCTGTACTGAGCGCCGGAACATAAGCGGCAAGAGGGGGAAAGTGGACACGTAAGAAAAAGAGAACGAGCGTGTGTGAGGGATGAAAAGACGAGAAGACGGCCCCAGAAGAAACAGTAAAGAGAAGAAAAAAAGACGCGCACTGCGGTGAAAAATGAGTAAAAATCGTAAAGGGGAGGCTTTCTGTACTGTGTTCGTACAAAATCATCGTGGGGCGTCGGCTTCTCGTTGATGCATGTCACGTGAGGAGTGGTGGAAAGACGGAGGGGTGTGTTCGAGTTTTAGGCCGCAAGATGCACGAGAGGCGAGCGAGGAGAGGGAGGGAAAGTCGAGGTGAGATATAGAAAAACCAGGCCCGCCTCAGATCGCCCGATAGTCCACCAACGACATAAACCTGCATTCTCAGTACCCATAACGGTTCCCGCGCCCCGAGCCACCGCCCGCCCCGCCAACGGACATGGGCACAGGCAGCGACGCAGCAGTGACCTGCGCGCTCGTCGGCACACCCTCGTCCCTCTTCCCGCCATTCCCATGCTGCTGCTGTTGCTGTTGCTGCTGGAGATGCCCGTGCTGATGGCTCCCAACAAACACACCCTGCGGCGGGGGCAGCGTCACCGGCACACTCACCACGCTCTTCCCCCCTCCGCCCCCACCCACCGAACCCGCCGCCGCCGCTGCCGCCGCGGGATTCACCACCACACCGCCGAGCCCGCAGTCCCGATGGGCAACAACGACGGCCGAGAGCCGGGTGACTTCCTCTCGCAAACTCACAATCGTCGCCTGCAACCGCTCGTTCTCCGTCGTCATGTACTCCACTTTTGCTTGCAGCTGCGAGAGCCAGGCTTTTTTGCGTTGACGGCATTTCAGCGCGGCTAGAGAGCGAATTTGAAATTGGATGAAATAAAAAAAAATGCGTCAGTCTGGGGCCTACGACATTGTAGTTATGGTGAGGAAGAGATCGCGCGCACCTTGTCGGTTCCTCTCCAAAAAGTTTTTCCGTTTCTCTTCCTCCGTCTCTGGTTTTTTATTCTGTCGGGAGGAGCTAGACTGGGTGGGCTGGACGTCGTCCATCATCTGGTCCTCGTCATCAATTTCCGAGTCCTCATCGTTCTGACTATCCTCTTCCACCCGTCGTCGAGATCGTGTGCGATTGTTGTTGTTATTGGATGAACGAGATCGCTTGCCGGCGGAAGCGGCAACGCCCGCGCGGCCGGTGCTGCTACCCACATCGTCACTGACGCTTGTGCTCTTACGCTTAGCCGCGGCACGGCGGCTGGGCTGCTCGTGCGTCTGGTGAGCCCGTTGGGCCTCCTGGAGGCGCTGCTGCTGCTCCTCGCGCTTGGTTAGCTCTTGGTGGGCCTGGCTGAGGAGGAAGAGGCCGTTGGCAGCGGCGGATGTGCTGTACTCGACGGTGCCGTTGGCGTTGGGCATCTGCATGGAAGATGTGTAAACGGGGTGCTGGGGGGGCGAGGCATCGGGGTTGGAGCCGGAGGAAGTGGGGCGATGGGAGCGCGATAGTGGGTGGGGCGCGTGGTTTCCGTTTACAGAAGGCGCATTGGCATTGATGATCGCGCCGCCGCCGAGAACGCCCGAGATGGCAGAGAGGGTGTTGGGAGTGATAGTCGCGGGAGGGCCGGCGAGGGAGGCGGCGGAGGGGTTGGTGACCATGGCGAGGTAGGCGGTGGTGTTGGGGGACGGGGGCGGGAAGGAGACGGGGCCGCCGATGAGAGGAGTGAGACCGGAGCGGGCAGCGTCGGGGGTGAGACCGGTGCGGACGAAGGAGGGGTCAAAGGCGAGGTGGTGGTTGACGTGCGGGTGGTGCTGTTGCTGCTGCTGGGGGCCAGCCAGCATTGCAGGAGAGAGGGGGCCCGATCGGAGGGAGCCGGCAAGGCTGGCGGAGGAGAAGCCCCAGGGGAAGGAGGTGGTGTCGGACGGGGAGGCCAGCGAGGCCAGCGGGGGGAGGACGGGCTTGGGGGTGCCGGGGGAGGTTTTGACGGCGGGGGCGCCGTTGGCATGGGCAGCGGGGGGCGAGCTGGAGCGGGCGGGGCGGGAGGCAGGCGGGGGGAACTCGGAGTCGCGGGGGGCGTCGGGGG
>KL198117.1:76466-117502 GCA_000697705.1 Botryobasidium botryosum FD-172 SS1
GGGCGGGATCGGGGGGCGGCGACGCGGGGTCGGGGCGGGGGGAGGGAGAGAGCTCGTTTGAATGGGACGACATGTCTGCAGCTCAGCGCGGGACACTGGACAGAGATGATGGGGGCTGCAGAGGATGATGATGTGATGACGGGCCTGTGACGCACTCAAAAATATCTATGTGCCCGTGTTTGGCCCCGCCCATGACGTGATGCATCCGATTCCCACGCCACCCGCTCTCCTTCTCATCAGCAGCTGGGCTCCGTTGTCGCACCCGCCGTGCGGTATCTTCGAATTTGCTGCTCCCATCGCTGCTGCACGATCCGTATACGTGCTGGCTACCCACCGCTAGTAGCCGCCCTGTGCAAGCGACGTACTGTGGTGGTGTGGGGAGGGGCCAAACACGGATGTGGGATCGTCGCGTGGCGCTCCACAAAACGTGCAAACACACCTCGCCAAACGGCGCTCCCCATTGGTCGCTCCACCCCGGCCTCTTCTTGTCTCATCCCCCACTCAGTCGGCCCGCCTCTCTCGCGCGCTCCCCGGCAACCCAGTCTCAGCCTATTCTCAGTGTTGTCTCGCTCGCTCGCTCGCTTTCCAGTACTTGTGCACAGTCGACGGCGGGGAGGAAAGGCGCAAGCAGCAATGGCGACCCGCGTCTGGCACGTTTTTGTCTAGAACAGCCACTGCTGGTGCTGGTGCTCGCAAGCGTCCAGTGGCTTTCAAGGTTTCACTTCTCGTATCTATCCCCTTTCAATTTCCCAGATCCCACTTTTGCCTTTTCTTCAGAGTTCAAGGTATCAGAAATAGTACGAAAAAGAAGACCCAGCTCTAATTCTTCCCTCGCTCCCTCTTCTTCCCATTCAAAGCCCCCTCCTCGAGACTCCCTTCTTTTCGCCTCGCTCCCAGTCCTTATCGCGCCTGCTTACATAACACCCGATCCCCCTCCCGCCTGACCTCCCCCTCCCATCACATTCCACCCTTCCCATTCAATCAACGTCTAGATCCCGGTTCTCCCCGTGTCCGCTTGTTGTGTTTGCAAAAACATTTGTCCGCCCCAAACTTCGGCGCTTCAGCTTCAAAGTCCAGGTTGCTGCTGCTGCCCTGCGGCAGGCAGACTCATGCACTCAGGCTCAAGAGTCACTAGTTAGGCCCCACACGCGCCCATACGGATACACCACCACCGCCGCTCGATCAACGGAGCAACAAGCCAAAGGGCCAACGCACACTCCGAGGTCAACACATCCCGACTCCCAAGCATACGACAGCATAGCGTGGGCGGTCTAACCTCGTGCACCGCGCCGCTCATCTGATTCTGACATCAATATTCAATATCTAGTATCTACGCGTCGACAACAAGCGACCTTCTATAGAATATCGCACCGAGTGCCACTGCCAGCTCGGAATCTAAATACAAACTCTCGGCTACAAACACGCATGATTCACTGCGTCTATCAAACAGCGCTTGTAAACAGGTAAGTAGTAGGTCGGATCCGGCCCACGCTCTCGAGGCTCTACAAAGTTCGCGCTTACCCCTCGTGGAGTGCGTCAGACTTGCGCGATCCGCGAGCGCTGTCGGTACTTACGACGCGAAGTTTCTCCTGATCCCCTTGATGATCGACTCGACTGGATATACCTCGGGCCGACGAGTCGACTGGATCACGTACTCACATAGGTGCTTCTCTTTCGACTCCCGAGCTCACCTTCTTCGCGAGCCGTACCCGATAACGACGACCGATGATCGCGTATTAATAACTTATCCCATATTACTCACGTTAATATTACTTTCTGCCTCGTCTAGATGTGGTACACTTTCAAGCTCGCTCGACCCTGAAGCTGAAGGCCCGAAGCCTGATCGCGCGAATGCACGAATGTCGACCAATGAGGTATCGAGTACGAGTGGGCGTTTTTTCGAAGACGAGGTGCCCGTGTTTCGCTTGGAGGCTTTCATTTTGCTGGTTTGACGTGGGTGTGATTTTCCTCGAGCGTCGATCAAAGATTCGAGCGTTCAGGATCAACGATGGGTTGGCGCGATCATCTCTCGCTTCTTTAGGTGTCCATTATGATGGGCCTTGGACTGGGGTATCTGATAGACACGCATAAGGTCTATGTAATATTTTCCGCGAGCTCTCGCTGTCACCGCCGGGCTGGTGTATTATTATACGCCGTCCACCTCTTTATTCTCCCGGTCTACTTGCGCTATGATGCCAGCGCATCTACCCCGTTCGTTCCCACCGAGAGCGCTCGCTGGCAGCGTACGCTAAACAATGTTCGATACGGCTCGCACGTGTATATAACGCACCAGCCTTGCGATCGATGACAGACGTCACCTCTCCGCATTCCGATCCCATCTCGTCGGTCTTGGAATCTGGGAATCTGGGAATGGCTACCTCGTGGGTGGGTAGAGTTGTATAAAGTTGAAGTCTTATACAAGCATTGAAGCAAGCAAGCATTTTTAAGCAGCTATCTTAGTATCTACCGCTAGATCTACCACCCGCCTCAACCCACCCAAACGTTGATCCCGATTCCGATTCCGTCATACGTGTTCTATCTCAGTCTGTACGCCGGTGCTCGCTTTTGAATTCGAAAACAAAGACCGTCGGGGGCATGTATCGCAAATTCAAACCGGCCATGCAGTCTGAGTATTTCAGCAGGGTCGATACTTGGTCGCCGGAAGAACTGGAAAAAAAAAAAAAGCCGAGATAACGAGAGCTGAAACGTTGAGAAGCTGGAAAGAAGCAAAAGCAAGGGACGGCGAGACGGAGACGGAGATCATAGTTAGAGCTGAGGTAAGAAACACAAGTGGCTGACATAATTGTTGCTTTGACGGGCAGACGTGTACTGGACCACTGGTCGCTGCACGTAGAAGGGTTTCGAGGGCCGGTCGTGGTATGTGGTAGCCTCTAAGCCCCAACTCGTTTTTTGTTATCGCCAGGTCATCTAGGATATGAACATGAATTCGACTCCCGTTGAAGATTGAGAATGGCTTGATTTGGGGAAAAAAGCGCCCGAAGCTACAGTCAGAAGCGAGTATCGCTCCGCCTCCCCTCCCCGAAGAGCTCGGCTATGTTTACAGTTCACGTTAATAGCACGTCCAGCAAGCCTTTGAACCCGGCATTAACCATAAGGTGCTATTCCAGAACAGGTTGAAGATACCAGTAGGTGTAGACCTCAGACGGGAGTAGGGGAAGCCTATCCACCGTGTAGGAAGTTCTGGCTGGACGCAGCCGCGAAAATCGTTCGCAGATAGCCTGTGCGGCACAAAAGCCTACTGGTCCATGGTGTGTGTAACACAGAGCGATGCACTCCCAGCAAGCTTAGCAATCGTAGCACATGCCAAAGAGGTACCACAAGGATGGAAAGAGCAGGCCGAGAGTAAAATGAGTCATAATGGCAGTCCCACCCGCACCTAAATGATCTGGGGGTCGAATGGGCAGGGAATATGCACGACTTTGTACCATGAGTCTCAAGGTCAATTATTGTGGCTCGCATTTGCGCGGTCTGTCTTGGTAAGGTATATCCGCATGTTGAGCGTCGGCCGCGGGTACGCGGGGGCGATAGTTTGAGCCAAAGTACAGGCAGAAGGAATGGTATGAGCCCAAGAATAGCATGGCAGGTTATCGTCGCGAACCCGAGGATCAGACTGGCCGGGCAGAACACAAGCTCATGGGCGTTTCTAGAAGAGATTGATTAGTTGTTGTAAGCGTGGCGAGGCCACTGCGAAAGTGTATCAAATATCGTTCTCAGAATTTCATCAAGTTCATCATTTATCGCCAAGGATTTCGGACAAAGTTGGCCGGCTGGGAAGATTCGACTATTCTGAGGCAAGTGCACATTGCGGACTACGGTTCCCAAAAGCAAGCAAGTAATCGAGCTCGGGAGTGGTCAGCCGTGAGTCGCGCGGGATGCTATTGATGCTGGAAGAGTCTTTGAGGGGGTAATGTGGCGTCCTAGCATCGCGTGGCGTTTTAAGTGCTCGTAAACAGGGCCAAGGATTACAGCAGAAATCTTGCGCAACGTACATCAAGTAAAATTGGTGACTGAGTAGCTGTTACGAGTGCCTTGGCACAGAGGCGGCGGCGGCGGCGGGATACTAAGCCAAGTGGAATTGGGCCGCCCGGGGGCGCACCGGTAGGCAACAAAACAGGCGCTTAGATAGCGCGTCTGTTAGAATGAATATCGCCTGGGAATTGAACAGGGAGAGCAATCTATTGAATGTTTAGATGGGAATGATAGCATTCTGAGCCTGGTTTGACGTGGGTTTGACGCCTGCGAGGCAGTTGAAAGGGGATGCGATGCTTCGAGCTAAATTGGCCGGGTTGAACGCATCAAGGCTTTCCACAGCCAACGGATGACACTCCCGAGAACAATCGACTAATGACCGAGCATGAAAATCTCGAGAAGAGCCAGCCGCACCACCCGGGTCCTCGGGTACTGGCGGGAAGAAAATCCGACAAAGGGGAAGAGATGTGGTGTCCTCCTAGTGGCATATCCAAGTGTCTGTAGTCATGCTAGTTGTATGCGCGCGGGAGGTGCGGTAAGCTTGGTGATCAAGCAGGCTGATACAGGGACCATCGCATGAAGGGGACGCGGGATATCAGGGCGAACGAGAAAAAGTGTTTGTCGTAGCGGAGGCGCCAAGAGCCTGCATAAGCGCTGCCAAAGCTCGGAAACCAAAGCGCCGGAGCAATTCTTTGGTATTTCTGAGGCGAATTTATGAGCAGGAAGAACCTTTGCTTGCAGCAGTGCTGTATATCGAACTCACAGGGGACGGCAAGGTTTCGGGCTAAGTTGGCCGGCTTGGGTATTGAGGCTCTCCAAACGGGCCGCAGTGCTTGGACCCAGTACTGAACACGATAGAAAGTTCGGGGGCCACTGGAAGCCCCATGGGGACGCAAAGACGTGGGGGGGGGGGAGGGGCGTCTGCTTCAAATTCGAGTTTTCGTGATTATCTGTGCCAGTCCTACACACGCGGGGAAAAAAAGCAGCGTCCTGCGGGGTGCGTAGTAAGTGAGGTTACTAACTGAGCCGGATAATACTGTTGTATTGGCGCAAGCGGGATAGCGGGGTATCAAGGGAGGCAAGGGGCTTTGGCCGCCCTAGGAAACGCACCGAGAGCCCCGGGTCGGCGATGCTGAAGCTCGGAAATCAGACCAGCAACGTGGTTTTTGGGGACTACCAAGTGGGATTTATGAGTATTCTGAACTATGATCTCGCGCCAATGCTGTATCATGAACCCACAAGGAACGACGAGATTTCGGGCTTAATTGACCGATTCCTGTATCGAGGTCCTTCACACAAGCCACAGCTCCCAGACCGCGTATTGGGCCCGATATGAGGCTAGAGGGTAACTGAGCCCATCGTGTGAGGTAGTGGAGAGAGAGCTTTCGAAGGGGGGTGGTTCGTCATGCGGGTTTTAGGGAATTCGGCGAACTTCCGCCGAGGGTCAGAAAATTCGAAAGAGCTGAGGGAATCCACGCTGGGATTGTCTTTGGAAGTAAGGTGGTAGGGTACTCTCGAGGTGATTGGCGGGGCAGATGAATGGGTGCGCGCTGCACGGCTGTCTATTGGGGGTGGAGTCTACCTGGGCGCATCATTCTGGAGCACAATCACGGTTCCACCGTCTATCATTGTAGTGGGATAGAATTAGAAGGAATAGCCTGAGGCAAGGGGTGCTTTGGGGGGGCCCGCACGTTTGGAGAGGCTGTTTAGGACTACGCACCTCAAGCCGGCTTCCGGTACTACCCCCTCCCAGCATCAATACCTCAAGGTAGCTACCCTTGATGAAATTTTGTGCGTCCAGACTTCATGGCGCGGTGGTGGGAGATGAATCACAATATACGGGGCGTGATATATAAGGGAGCGACGGGGATGAGTGGGTCCAGGCGCGGGGATGCAGGTCAGTGGTATCGACCGGCGCAAGCGCAGCGCTTACAAGGTCAGCGGACAGCCCCCATACTATCCTTTTTTGTTCCGCTGAGAACACGACCCTGCTGGAGATGTCGGCGTCCAGCGGTCAGATTTTGATCTTCAGCGAGCCCTTGCGTCAATATATATCAGTGTGACCGTCACTCGCAATCACAAGTTACAACAAGTGGTTAGGCTGCGGTGGGGCGATGTAGTTATTTGGGAAAAGGCTTTTGAGCTTTGGCTCTGATCAGCAATAGGGTGTGCCGGGGGCTTCAAAACACGTACATCAGGCATCAGCGGAGAAGTCGCGCCCTTGGTATGCACTCCTTTTGGGCGTATAAAATGCATCGTGTACTCAAGAATCAAGAACATCATCGCGGACACGAATATCACGCGCACAAGTTGTCGGTGTCGATCCAAATTTGGAGCCGCAGATGCTGCTAGTTGCCAGGTCGGCAGATGAGTCGCAGAAGACGTGACAAACACTATCAGGAAATGTCCGAAGGCCGGGGGTACGAGGGGTAGCGCGGGGCCGCCGGAGATCTGATACCCTACGAACGCGTAAGCGCGAGAGCAGACAAAGTCAGAAGATGGTCCGCTGAGTGGCTTGGGCCCAGGGCGACATATACCATGCGAATTCCGCGCTTGAATCTCTCGACTGCCAGGGTTGGGAACGCTGGCTCTGAATCTGGGTGGGAGGTCCGCATCCGAATTCAGCAGAAAGAATGGCAAGCGGGCAACGCGGCGTCGTCGGCGCACGATCTAGTCGTTCCGCAATCTCGGCCCTCCACGATTAATGGGTCGTGTCGCCCGCCAAGTAATTCCCCCCTGTGTAATCGATGGGATTCTCCAGAGAAGAGGAGCGCTCGTTATTCAGCGGTCCACAGTGGATGGCAACCGCGGGCTATAATTATCGTGGGCGAGGCTGAGGCAATTGGTCAGATGTGATTATCGGATATGGCCTGCACTTTGGGTATATTAGCCTGGGCATCGTTCCCATCATCGTCGCCAGCCTCCCCGTTGCCGCAGGAGCAGAGCGGCCGACCTCGGAGAAAATGAGCGGTGTCCAATCAATATTATCTGGGCAATATGCCCCCTTTAAATTTACTAATGGCTCGGGCGAGCGCTGCGGACGGAGGATAGAGCGGGGGACGCTGACTCGACGGACCACTGCTGCCGAAGAGGGATAGACTTTCGCGGACACAGCCACGGGGTCAATGAGGCTTGGCGGCTGTCCCACCGCCCTGCGAGCAGCTGGTCTCCGTCCCAGGCTCAGCCAGGCCTGCCGTATTTAAGCCCCTGCGCGCCGTCCCCCCCAGCGTCCACCGCGCATATATCCACGTCCTCGACACCTAATTTCCCGCCTCCATCGCTCACCACCACGCACAGTCGGCCTCGGCGCCCGCCACAGCTTTCAAGTTCCCCGGTCTACGTACGACGGTGCCCGTCCAGCGTCAATCGTATTTGCACTGATTACATCAGTCCCACGCACGACGCGTTTCGGGCTATATTGCTACAGCCTCGAGCCCACCATAAAACCCCTTTGCGCGTCGCGTACCGTGCCTACCATCAATCCACTCCTTCCCCCAATATTCCACGGTGCAAACCACCAATCTCCATGCCGGAACTCCACCTCCCCGATGGTCGGTTCAGCCACTACGAATGCGACCACATCAACTGCACTATTGCCATCGATCACCCCGACATTAATCAGACGCGTCGAGCACCACACGCCAAGTGTTCTGTGTACGGCTGGTGCGCCCCGCACGCCGTCGCGTGCGCCGACCGCACCGAGCTCGAGGCCATCGACGCCGCGTACATCACCGAGCGCGAGCGCCTCCGCTGCACGCCTCTCGCGTTCTTCCCCAACAACCTCCCCCGCGCCAGCTTCCTCGGCCCCTGGGATCCTCTAACCCAGCGGAACGCAGACGAGATGGACTTGACCGTCCTCCAGACCTGGAGGACAAACGCCAACATGCTGTACATTATGATAGACAAGTGCGTACCCTACCGCCTTTCTCTGTCTTTTCCCCTTCTCCATCAAACGTGCTCATAATGGCGTTATCTCGCGCGTAGACCCGTCCGCCACCGAACCACACACTCTACGCTTTTCTACCGAGGTGAATCCCACGTCGGCCACGACACGCGTTTCACGCTTTTCATCCAAGAACAAGCAAAGCTTCTTGGCGTGATGAGCGAGCTTGATCAGCTTATAGCAGATCGGCAGAGGTATGTCATCCATTTCCCACTATATTAATACCCCACCCCTTAATGACAATACCAATATGAATACCTCTCCCGGTACAGGTATGCCATCACCAACATTCGCTAAATCCTCGCTTCCTCTCTCGGTTCACGGCTCGTGGTCCCCGGTCCTCGGTTTCCCCTCCCCTCGGCATCATTGTTTTTTCAAACTTCCTTCCCCGGCCTGACTCTGACTCTGTAACGGTGTATCCACTTTCCTCTTCCTCTTCCTGTGCTCGCAGTGCTGCATGGGCATGTGTTGTATATAGAGTGTGGATTTCCTATGCTCTTTGATCGGACTTCGATAAAGGTTTTTCTTCTACTGCTCTTGGGTTGGATCTTTTGCTGGCGCAAGACCTTCAGGCTCGCTTCGAGGTTCGGAGTGCCACTCGAGCCACATTAATTCGAGCTCTACACTAACTGGCGTTAAAGTTACCCGAGCTCGTTTACTCACCGTGGGATGCCGATTGCATTCCTTATGTAAGTAACCCGCCAGTGGGCATCCGCCCCGACATTATCACTAAAGGTTTTCAAAATCCAGATCACGGGCAGGACATACTTTGGATTCATTATTCGAGTCAAATTCGAAACCTACTGATACAAGGACCGAGGTCGGTTGCGATCTGCCGATGCTAGGCGTGCTTGAGCGGTTTGATTACGGCCCTGACTGGATTGTGTCCGTAACTTGCTGAGCTCGGAAGCTTGAGGGTACCTGCCTATAGAATCTTGGGAGGCCGTCGATCACTTGGAGACGCTCCGTAAGTTGAGGGTGGACCAATGAATACCAAGAGAGTGGGCACTGATCAAACAAAACGAATATCAAGACGGCTATGTCGAATACTTAACTGGGGCTCCAAGTTACAGCTGGCCGTACTTCATAGCCCGGAGACGAATAGGCTCCAAAGGCACATTGAGATCCACTGTGTCTTGATGTGTTCAAGATGCACTCTAAGATGTCCTGTGTGGGCCCCGCATACCCGCGCTGCATAGATGCGGGGGCGGAAGAGGACGCGCACCGTCTTGAGTGCCTCCCATAAATTATCCATCTAATGCATGAGTCGCAGGCCGGCGCATGCAGGCTAAAAGGGTGCAGAGTTGAACAGAGCGGGCGCAGGGAAGACCACAGGCAAGATGAGCATTTATGATTTTATTTTTGAACTCAACTCGTGCGCTCGCGTCCTGAGCAGCACCGGGCGTCCACAGGAGCGCCGATCACCGCAGGAAAATTCCGGCAGCGACCAACGTGATGGACTACAAGCGATCCGAATAGTACGTTGCGGGCTTCGTGTATTATAGGTGATAGTTGACGGTGATTCGCGGAGAAGCGATGGAGACGCGCACGAACCTCAGTCGGAGGGGGGGGCAAATTACTTGAGCAGACTAGAGTCCAATGTGATAAATCTATACCCCACTGCGTGCACCTCTCCCCTTCTGATCACGCTACCACGCAAAAGTATGAGTCACCAAAGTCGGGCAAATGGGTGTGCTCCGACTACAGCGGCATTGTACATAAGTTGGGAGTCTCCAATGCCGCTCGGGTGAGCAAAAACTGCTCGGGCTTCTTGCATGCATCGACAATAGGTTGCTATGATCAGATCATAGTCACTCAGACTCACTAGAACCATAAGTAGTAAAGCCGACCATGTCGCCCCAAAGGCTTCTCAAACTTGCCAACAATTTTGCCCTCTCACTACCACCTAGCTTTCCCGGGAACGGTGGCCACTCCCCACCGGCCGGCGATCATCTCGATCAACAATAAGCTCCCTCCATTCTCTACCCTCTTACGGCGATCTTCAGTACCGATTCTTCCGGAGCGAGGGCACGCGCACGGTCGAAATAGGTCAGAATAATAGCGTCTCAGAGCATCGATATGAAGAAGGAATAGCATGCCCTTACCAACTCTAAACACCTTTAGACGAATAAAGCTATGAAACGATGTAGAGGCTAAGGAAGAGCCTGGGTGGGTTTGGTGCGCGGACCCTGGGAGGCTATTGTTCTTCCTGGTTCACCCTGGGGAGGCCTGGGAGCTCTTCGTTGTCGTGCGATCTTCGAGAAGGCTAATTTCGAGGTACAGACGGACATACGCTTGGTGTTATCGCCGCTCTGGTAGGAGTGCTGACCTGCGTCATGGGTAAGTACCTTTACCTGAGATGGTCCTACAAGATGAATGGCGGATATACTACGCAGTGGGTGGCAAGCAATAGACATTTACTAGTACTTACCAGACATTGTTGTACGTAAAGCTATGGGCTCAAGTCGCCTTCATGTCCGCTGGGAGTCGGCCAGTCTTTAGCGCTTTAGCCTTCACATCCGTGGCACTAGGGTGTTGTCCATTGATCGACCGACTGGGAATACACCTTTGAATAGCGAGTAAGTTGTTGTGGAGGTCTCGAGAGATGGCGATATAATCACCAACAAAAGGCTTCGAGTAGAACATGTAGTCGTGATATATTAGACTTTTGTTCCCCAGGCTTGTAACCCAGAAAAGCGCGCAAACCCTGCGACGGCGTGGACGTCTTTTGTGGGTCTCATCTGCTCGCGTGGGCGGGCCAAATTTGCAGGCCCGAGAACAATAAGAGAGTCGAAATTGGAGCCCATTGTCGTCACGCTTCCGTGACACTGTGACCGTGACCAGCTGCCTCTATTGTGTTGATACACGCGGTGTGATCTCTAAGCCGCCTCAAGCGATGAGGCCACTGCGCTGGACAATGTCTATGTCGACGCCTGGGCAGCCAACGGCGACGACGAGCAATGGGCGAGCAAGACAGCAGGACGAGCTGTTCGACGATCTCGAGGTCTGGCAGCGTTGACGACGACGCTAGTACTCGCTCGAGGTCTTCTATCAAGTTCAACTCCAGGCTCTATTGTGCTTGTGGTTAACTCTATTTCGCATCGACCTCTATTGTCTGCGAGATTCTATCCTTCCTTTGTCACCTGCGCCTGCGCCCGCGAGTATATAGCTCTCGCCAGATCATGGCCATCCCACCATCCCTCCTCAGCATTGGCAACTCCCGAGCAAAGCAATATCTCGAGCCACCCTTCTCATACACACCCTTTAGCTTCAACTTTTGAAACATGACGTGGGTTCCCGATCTCATCTAGCTCGATCTTGCCTAGTGCGCAATGGCTAACCGTGACGCGTTTGCTTTCCAGTCAATCACCCCGCCGCTCTGCTACTGGCGCGCCTTCCAAGGCCACCCAGCGCGTCCAGCGCTACGTGCAATACGAGGCACACCTCAATCCCATTGCCCAAGCTCTTGCTGCCGAGCTCAAGATGCCTTTGTGCTCGCCGACCTCGTCGTTCCCTGGCCTCATGCCATACCTCGATCGTCTCGTCAGCACGGGACGCGATACGCCCAGCAACATGTGTGCCTGGTTTGGCCCCCACTGGGAAGAAGGTCAGCTTTCATTTTCGCCTCTGTGTGGAGGCCGCTGGCTAATAATTTGCGTCACCATATATAGGCACCCGCGAGATGCACCATCAGGCGCGCTTGGCAACTCTCAGCACCCCCTGGCCACCATCACCCTACATCAATGTCTATGTCAACTTCCATGCCCTCGGCCGTCCTCGCCCTCCTACAAAAGAGGAGCAGGCCGAGCTCAAAGCCATGCTCGACTACAGCACGCGGTCACTATCCCGACCGAAATACTAGGCCTCCTTCGACCCATATCTTGATATATTTTATTATTCGTTCTCTATGGCATCATGTCTTGATGTCCACCTTTTCGGCCCGTCTTTTGCATCATTTCTCTTGCTTGCTTTCTGTTACGCACCGTCTGCTCTTGACCTTTCTCTATCATCTACTCCATTTTCCTGCATATCACTTCTCGCTAGATATGTCCCTCTCTGCTCGCCTCATCGCCGTCTCCTTTGTTACTCTTGCATGTACGATATGTATACTTAAGTTAGACTGCATCGCACCGGATTAAAATCAAACTTTATTCTACCGGTGGTCGATCGTGATCGAAAGCTAGACTAAGACCGTTTAATTTTTTAATTCGCTGTTTGGATCTTGAAACAGCTTCGGCGATAGATCACACTAGCCCCAGCCTGTGAGTTTCGAAAGGAGTAGGTGGTGGCTAAGTAGCCTAAATTCCGCACTCGCGAAGAGACTCCGATGGAGTCAACGTTCACAATATTTTAAATTGAGCACCACACATACTGTGAAATATACAGATGCCGCACCTGTACTTCAAAGCTTCGCCCTCTATTCGACTTCACCTAAGACCTCAAGGTCTGATATCCAAGGCCTCAAGATTCGGAGACATGCCGCGTTTGCATCCTCCATTCGACTTTCCCCGAGGAATTGATCCTCACACCCTTATACGGCTTGTACATCTCCCCCGTCAACTTCAACTGATCGACTTTGAGTCCAGACAACGAATGCCGTGGCATCTGGAACGCGATCTTTACCGAGCGCGCAGGCCGAGCATGGGGCTCACTACAGAGCAAAACACACGAGAGGGTGCTCAATAGACAATCAGGATAGGGCCGGGTAAAGGATAACAACGCACGTAGATGTGAACGATCCTCGGAGGATAATCGGGTTTGTCGTGAGCTGCGCGATGTCCCACGCCAACACCTATCACACGGCCGAGTCAGTGAGATAAGATATGGTAAGAAAGTAGCAATACGGCCGCACCTGCGATCGCGGGTCGTAATTCCAGCTCCCCTCCTTCTTTCCATCATTCATCCCGATAGGTCCACCGCCAACGAGGCATGAACAGTTCGCACTCGTAGAAGTGTGTCCCAAAAAGAATGTGAATACCACAGATTCGAGGACCTTCACGGATGGGCGCGTAGATAAAACAAACTCAAAATTTCCTGTCGACAGACCGTATCGTTCCACTATCTTCAATTGAAACTGGTTTAATAGGCGCTCACCGCCAAAATCAGTGAGCTGGATGCTTGCTTTGAGCGAAATGGGTAGTTGTTGAATCTGCGGTGCGCCAGTTGCAGTTTGTGAGATAGGAGCGGTGTCTACCCGATACTCCATCAGGGTAAAGTTGCCGTCGGGAGGTACAAAGGAGAGACTTTTGTTAGAAGCGAATTTGCTTAACCTATAAGGGACGCATAACTATGAGGTGTGGCTGCGGCTCAGATAGCAGAGAACGATCTTACCGTATGCACGGGTGAAAAGATGGATCCAACAGGAGCTTTGGATTTGTAAATGTTAAGTGTAAATCGGGTGTTCCTGTGAGGAGGGATCCTCAGCATCGTTTCGGGGGAGGCAGAGATATACATACCAGATAACCGGGAATTACATTTGATAATCCCCCAGATACTACTTGATAACACGCCACCAGTCCTAGCAAACAAGATAAATTAAATGGGCTATAGTCATGAATGGTTTAAATTGATACTAACTTAGAAACGATAGTGTCCACTTCTTCATTGATATCAAAATAAATTTCGTTCGCGTTATATCGTAATCCCGACTTGCGCCAGGGGATGGGCGAGGAGAAAGGAGTTGGAGTGGCGGCTGAGAGTCTATCAAGATTTACGTTAATACGAGACTCGCGGGCCAAGTCGCGTGGACATACCCAGAGACACCAGCGACATTCAAAATTTTATTGAAGAATGAGGGTGGAAGTACAATATCACGCAAGGCGTTAGATTCAGTGGTGAGCGGATGACCGTTATCTAGCATCTCCTCGAGAAGCTAAGGCCCGGGAATTGAGTAATCTTGCCTTGCTACAAGAAAGGCCACTTGCCTGGTATACGACATCGAAATTATCTTTGAGACTCGATGCAGAAACATCCCCCAGATACTCCTGCAGTGTCCGAATAAACGTCTCAAGAAAAGAAAAGACAAACAGGGGGTCGGCTGAAATGTACGTGCTATTAGCTACACATAAACTCAAGAAACGCATTCCCTTGCCTTCTTCGCTGACCGGACATAGAAACCTCAGACCACCGTGCTCAAGGTGACAACATGCAGATGTATGTCGCTCGTCTGACGCAGCTGCGGACACATGTAGTACCGGGTCGAGATCGGAATGAAAAGAGCATTTGGCGAGGGCATCATTGAAAGCGTCAATGTGAACGAGTGGATAGCTGGGGAAGGTGGTACGAAAGTTGGACTGGATGATAGGGCGCCTATGAACAGAGTAAATAGTATATTTCTTAGCTAAATATCAAAAGTTCACCCACCCGGATGAGTCGATGATGATCACACCGTCGATGGTCGAGCCAACCATGGTCGCGTTCGGGATAAATGGACGATCTGGAGGCCGACGTTTGCATCCGCTCAAAATGAACGCTTGTTTGGCAATCTTTCTCAAATAGATCGGATTTTCCCACCGGTACTGGCGGTAATTTGGATGCATCAGATACGGGGCTGATTTGTGTGTATATAATTTGCGGCAGACGAGTATTTTTTTGCTGCTTTGAGGCCGAATTCTGGCTTGCAATAATCCCACCGGCAAGATGGGGTAAGTAGGCCGGTGATTTTGGGCTGAGATGATTACGTCATGACTCAAACATTACTCCGATCGAGGAATCTGCGAGTATAGTCCTGGGCGTTAACGGCGAGCGTGAGTTTTTTCGCGCCAGAGCGAAAACTCCCAAGCTCCTGCTGATCCTTGCACGATCTTCTCACCCTGCGCCATCGTGTTTCGTTCGGACTTGCGCGCGCGTCGGCTTTTGCATCTCGTCTTAAATAGCTCGCCAGCCGATACCGCTCGCTCACACTGACATCATGGCCACCTCCCCCAACGCCAGCAACTCGTCTATTCCACAATCCACGCTCACTGTCCTTGCAGAGCTGGAAAAAAGCTTCCTCTTGGACGATGACAAGCTCCGTGCCATCGTCGAGCAGTTCCTCAAGGATTTTAAGCTCGGACTCGGAACATACGGCGAAAGCATGGCCATGATCCCAACCTTCGTAACAGGAACACCTAATGGCACCGAAAAAGGGTAAGAATGCGTGTATCCCTTCTTCTGCGCAACTGGGTGATCCAAATGTACCTCCCAGGACATTCCTCGCCTTGGATTTAGGAGGAACCAACCTGTGAGTCTTCCGATCCGCCCTCACGTCTGGCTTGCTTGCTAATGTCCAATACAGTCGGGTGTGTCAAGTCCAGCTTCATGGAGACCACACGTACGACATCCAGCAGCAAAAGTACCGTGTGTCCGACGCTCTCAAGACAGGCGAAGCCACCGCACTTTTCGGTCCGTCTCTTCATTCCCACACCGGAACACACCGGCCGAGTCAAGATTCACCTAATTCTCGTTAATCATCACAGACTATATTGCGGAATGTGTTGATACCTTCCTGACTGGCTTAAAAGATTTCAGGATTGCCGGCGAATACCTCCATCTTGGGATGACATTCAGCTTCCCGGTCGAGCAAACGGCGATCGACAAGGGCAAACTCCTCACATGGACAAAAGGCTTCTCCGCCAAAAACGCGATCGACAACGATGTTGTTCAGCTCCTGCAGGACGCTTTTAATCGGAAACATATCCATGTTCGGGTTACTGCTCTTGTAAACGACGTGCGTCCTTCCACATATCTGTCTCACAAGCATAAGCTCGTACATAATGCGTGTCCTTGCAACCTCAGACTGTCGGAACGCTCCTCTCTCGTGCTTACCTTACCGGAGGCTGCATTTTGGGAGCCATCTTTGGTACAGGGACAAACGGAGCCTACGTGGAAGACGTCAAGACCATCGCCAAACTCGCAGGCTCCAATAATCCCGCCGTGCCAAAAGAAGGGAAGATGATCGTCAACTGCGAATGGGGAGCTTTCGATAACAGCGTACGTCTTCCTACGGTCGATCGGCTGAGAAACAGAGATTTAATATTCTTGCTCCTCTAACCTCAGCGGAATGTGCTGCCTGTAACGCCGTTCGATAACAAAGTCGATCGAGAGAGTATCAATCCGTGCGTCATCTAGAATCATTCGACCCTTGCGCTTCGCTCAATCTGTTCATGTACAGGCGTTATCAGTGCTTCGAAAAGTTCATCTCTGGAATGTGTACGTCGGCTTCTTAGGGCCCCTTCTATCTGTCCTCGGAATAACCCTTGTCTGATGCCCTTTTCATCATAGACCTCGGAGAAATTACTCGCAACCTTCTTCTCTATCTCGTTGACTCGCTCCTTCTCTTCAACGGCCACTCTACCAAACAGCTCAACACGCACTATGGGTTCGACACCGCGTTGATGTCCGAGATCGAGCTCGACACAACCGTACCCGTACCTAATGCTACAGTCCAACCTCAGAGCTTAGGTGCGACGCCGACGGTGAACGGAACCCAGCCGCGTTCGTTTACCCGAACGCGGGGTGTATTGACGAGGCAACTTGGATTCAAACCGGAGTTCGTAACCGACATCGATTGCGAGATTGTCCAGTGGGCGTGCCGCGTCGTTGCTACTCGTGCGGCCAAATGCAGCGGTTGCGCCGTCGCCGCCATCATCAAGCAAACAGGAGCAGATAAGGATACGGGTGTCATCCCTGTTGGTGTCGATGGAAGGTGGGCTATCTGTCTTCACTCTTGGGATAAATATGGCTAACCTTCCTTAACTTCGTGCGGTTTCGATTAGCATGGCCGAGCATTATCCGCTCTTCGAGGTGCGCTTGCGAGAGGCGCTCATCGTCCTCGTTGGCGAGGAGGTGGAAAAGCGCGTCGAGATCGGCCTCGCGAAAGACGGGAGCGGTGTTGGAGGTTCGTCCACAATTTTAATCCAGTCTACACGGGCCCTTTAAACTCATCGCCTTCTGTGGCGCTCTCTTCTTCTCTAGCGGCGCTGTGTGCGCTCCAAGCTGCCAAACAGGAAGTACTTCCTGTGCCCCTTATCTAAACAACAAACCAGCCTCTCGTGGGATGGAATCGTGAGATACGCTGCGATGTCTTTTTTTCCTTTTGTGCTCGTTTCCCGCTTGTTCCCCTATGATCATAAGTTGTATATGTATCGGAATGAAATGGCAAAACTTTGTGGATGTAGCATCCGAAAGAGCTCTGGATTAGAGTGTGATGACCCAGAGATAGCAGATCCAACCCGATTGATGTATACGGTCTTTCAAAGTAGTCCCTCCACTCCGCTTGGAGCTACCAACAGAACTTCCAGCTCGCACATCGACCCTGCCCGAAAGAAATTTAGACAAGCTCAAGTTGGACATTTTATTTTTTTATGCATCTCGAATACAGCGAAAAGGAGCCCATCACACTTGTGAGGGGGTGTATATCAAATCTAAGCTTCATGCGCACCCCTGTCATCAACGGATGAGTAAACATAGTCGTAAAATATGAGATATCTAAAGGTCTTACCTGACGTACTGGCCGACAACCTGAGTGAAGGTCTCGCCCTGGTGCTTGGCAATCCTGAGCTCAAGCTCGCTGACCTGGCGCGAGCCGTCTCCCTTAGCCAAGGTCGAGGCACCTTTAACATCGATCACAATCAGTAATCTAGTCGTTGGAAGGAGGCAAAGCAGGGGAGCACACCGTAGGCACTGCCACCGATGATCTCGTCCATGTTGGTGAGATCGGGGCTCGCGTAACCGATGGGGACGTAGATTATGCCGTGGTGGGCAAAGAAGGGGCTAAGGTGCAATTTTTTTTAGTAGTGATAAGATGGAGATTGGCACCGTGCAAGCGTACATAGTAGTGAGAGCGGTAGTCTCCTGCCCACCGTGCTGGGAGGCAGTCGAGGTGAAGACACCAGCAAATTTGCGGATCAAGGCGCTGGAGAAGGTGGCAGTGCATGCGGGTAAGGTTGACGGCAAAGCAACAAGATAATGTAGAATTTACCCCTTGGCCCAGATTCCACCAGTGCGATCGAAGAAAGCGCTGACTTGCGCAACAGCGCGGCCGTATCGGGTTGGGACTGCGAGTAATATCTCTCAGTCTGTGAAGGGAAGTAGAGAATGTGCGTAAACTTACAGCCGAAGAGGTACCCGTCGTACTCCCTGTCAAGAAGTGATCCGTATGAGTACCGTATAGCGTCGAGAGGGTGTATGGACGGCTACTTACTGAAGCTCTTCAATGGTGATCACAGGGTCGTTGGCACGAGGAGCAGCACCCATCTTCTTGAGGATGTCATCGGTGAAGGTCTCCGGGCTAGCCAAGTGAGAGAGAAAAATGAGCTCTCTGAAGCATAAGAAAGGAGAGGGGAAAGGGGCGGATACTGACATTTGGAAGAGTTTGACTTCAGCACCGGCCTCTTTGGCACCCTTGGCAATCTCCTTAGCCAAAGTGTGGACATGGCCGTCTGAAGAAGAAGGGTAAGCGATCGAATGCGATGGAGAGCCACTAAGTATGCTCACACGTAGAGTAGTAGATGACAGCAATCTTGGGGGCGCGGTGGACCATTGTGGAGGATGTGGTTTGTGAGAGGGAGCTGATGGGAGAAAGAGAAGGGAGGGGGGCGACTACTTATAGGATATCGATCCATCGACGTTCGTAGCCAAAAAGTCATCATGTCAAATAATTCCCGACGATTCTGGACGATGGACCATACGCGTGAAGCGCGTTTGCTTCCGGCCCTGCGAAATCTCTTCCATAAATGGACTAGATTGTGACGCGTACGTGATCGTCATCACGCTAGCGGATTTCTTACAGAGACGATGACAAAGCATTCCGCCTCCTCCATCAAACCTCTATGACAAGATGCTTATAACGATGGGCCCGTTCCTGACCCTTGCTCCATGGTGTTATTGTTATTCCTGGTGAGAACCAATCGATAAGTACGGTCAGCGGACATCCATGTCTTCCCTGCCATCAAGGAGATCGCATCCAGCACGATGGGATGCGATCGATGAGCTTTTGGGCCGTGGTCTTTACTTGGCAATCGCCGAGAGCTGCCCTCGGGCCTCACATGACCTTCCAATCGTACAATCGGTTCTCACATCTGGTCTGCTCATCGTCAGAAATTGCACAACCCCTATGCATAACTAATCACTACGGTGCGACCGATGGGGCAAGGAAAGGTACTCGATCACGGTAGTGGTCTCACAAGCTACCAGAGCGCTTGGCTCAAGAAAGTGGCAGGATAAGATTGTTGGTCAAGAGATACAAGAAATGTAGTAATTCGTGTTTGGTAGCAGAAGCAGAAGAGTGGTGAGATCCATTAATGATATAATAAGCTCGTTTCTTCTCTCGCATCGCGCCATAATTGGTGAAGCATAGCGCCCGATCACTCAGCGTGCAAGTCGAGGACAACTCTGGAATAATCAGAAATGCGTAAGCATGATATGTCCACCGTTAACATTGCAGCTATTTTCATACCTTCCCGCAAGCTGACCGCTGTGCATCTGTTCGTATCTACGGAAAGGTGTCATTCGGATGATTTAGCGGAAATAGCGGACATGGGAGTCTTACATCATGGGGAGCCGCGAAAGAGGCTGGATGACATATTTAGTCTTGATTTTCCCTGCTGCCGCGAACTGGAGCGCCTCTGCTGCTTCTTGTCGATTCCCAACGTAAGATCCTACCAGCTTCTTGGAGAGGAACTGAAAGGTGTATTGGGCATTAGTGTCTATAACAAAGACGGGGTGCGTAATCTTTGGTACGTACGACAGTCCAGAATCTGAGGTATGCAGCGTCAGCCCGGGTACCTTGCGAAAAAAATTACAAACTATGCTTACACGTCTGCATTAACCTTGGCGGAAGGAGGGAGGCCAACAGCGACGACCGTCCCATGCGGCCGGATATATTCCATGGCCTGCTCGTAAGCCTTTCCGCTGCTGGAGGTGACGATAGAAGCTGGGATGGACGGTCAATGTCAGCTGTCTTGTTGTGGCGCGGCGCGGTCGCTAACCGTGTGGACCGAGCCCGTCTTCCGTCGCATCCTTGAGTGCTTTAACTATGTCATCCACCTGAGTGAAGTCGATCCTGTATAAGACAGAACTCGTTGAGCACACGAGGTTTGGCAGTTGTGGTGAGTAGCCATTACCATTTCTCCGCACCGAGCTTGGAACAAAGATCCCTCTTCTCATCACCGGTCTACAGGCAGGCAGGTTAGAGCGAGTACGTGGCTAATACTAGGGAGTAGCGCGTACGTCAATCGCGATAACCCTAAGGCCCATGATGTTGGCATATTGGATCGCGAGATGGCCTGAGTCGAAACGAAGTCGGTCAATCAATGAGACCAGGGAATGATGACATTTCCTTACCTAGCCCTCCTCCAGCTCCCGGGATAGCGATAGTATCGCCAGCTTGGCACCCGCTCTCTTTCAGGGCCTTGTATACAGTTACACCGGCACACACTGCCCATCAACTCAGTCAGAATTTGCAAGAGGTTAGAACAAATTCAAGAAACCAGGACGTACAAATAGGTGCCGCATCTTCAAGAGGAAGCCCATCGGGTATCCTGCTCAACTGACGAGTATACGATACGGCATACTGTTATGCATATTGTGATATCAATAAGATTCCTTGGTGAGCCACCTGCGGAATCTGCGTGGTGCCTACCTGCTGGAAAGACCCGTCTACATTGAAACCAGAGCACTGCGCTTTAGAGCATGCGGGCTCATAGCCTTTCCTACACATCTAACAGGAACACCATGAGTATTCTCCTCGGAAGGGACCGATATCAACGCCACTTACTTCGCATTTGAGACAGCAATCGGCGATCCACTGTGAACATGTATTGCATTTTTATTATCAGTATAGCTTACTAAGGTCAAAGGAGATTTCCATACCTTAATGCCAACTTTATCCCCAATTTTCAGGTCCGTGTCGCTATGCTCTCCAATCGCGACGACGATACCTGCTCCCTAGAGTTACACAAGTTAATTGCCACTTTTACTTTTGTGATGTGTGGACTGATCTTACTTCGTGACCGCCAATAAGCGGAAGCTTGTTTTCGCTGTGTGAATGAAAGCGATTGTAACTGAGACGTTTTGAAGCAAGTTCCACAAGTACTTACAGTGGCCAGTCGCCAAGCATCGCGTGGAGATCTAAAATGAAGCCATGAATACGGGAACTTTTGTCCAGCGCAAGTAGTTGGACAGCGAACCTGTGTGGCATACTCCAGAGTAGATGACCTTCACCAATGCTTGGTTAGGTTTGAGCTCTTCAGGTTGCACCACCGGGCTGCGTTATCGCATGCAAGAGCGTAAGAACCCAATGGAAGCCGGCTATGACACAGGTACGTACACTTCTTCGACGGTCACAGGGCCACCTTGTCGACGAAACAACGCAGCCTTCTGCCTCGTTGGAATAGATAGATCGGATTCGGCGCGGCTAGGCATGCTGATACTGAGCGTGTGTGGATGGTAGAGTGTGGTTTAGTAGCTAAGCTTGAGGACACATCCATGTTCCCAGCAGTGTCTTTTATACGGCCTGAGGGAACGCCAGCCCACAACAAGTGACGCGTGCCGTATCATTTCTTTGCAAATGAAGCACCATTCAATGACGACCAAAATTGGAAATCGGAAGTCGCCGTGACGAGTCCCGCGGTGTGGTTCCGAGGTCACCCTCCACCATAGCCAATTAGCGACGCATGTGGGTGCAAGTGAAGATTAACTTGGTGTTCCAGGCGTCATCTAGTCTGGCCCAGGTCGTAGGAAACCGTGAGTAACCGAGGAGATTAAGCCATTCGCGCAGAGGGACGATAGAAGGCAATAGATTATAGAAGCACCCGAGTTCAACCGGTTATACGGAACCCAAAGGCGAATAGCAGATGACCAGAATCTCGCTTGGTGGATGGTATCGAATCGGCTATCAATGGTATAGCATTTCCTTAGGCAGCGGTCGAGAACATTGCTCGTACGAGCCCTGGCCGACTCGTGCGAGATTGGTGGTGAATTACAAGCCGCCAATAGCAATGCTGTGCAAGCGATAGGCTTCGGACAGGAACGGTCGCCATTCCGGCGCCCATGACACCGAAAGGAGACTGAAGCTAAGGCTAAAGGCCAGAACGAGTGATACCCCGATTGACTAGCGTTCCCATTATCCCAGGCTCACTCTCTGCCTTGGGCGATCCAATAAATCCGTCGATGTGTCCACGCGAACGGGCAAAGCGTCTTCTAGATGGTATGCCATTAGGGCTTTTGGGTGGAACCTAATCGAATTGTAGGCGGATAGGAGATAAGATGAAGGTGTAGATGTCACTCACCTTAGCTTGTGCTGGACGTTCTCTCTAGAGTCAGGTGCTTGCACTAATATGAGGGATCGATTTATAAGGCAAAATACTCCAGCAGGACACACAAAGTAATCAAGTCAGCCCGGGAATAAAAAGGGGCACGGGAACACCACGGGAATACATCGAAGTAGTTGATCCCGCAGTATCTACCCTTCAAACATGAGCAGCAAAATGCGTTTGAACAAATGGGCTCAGGTGAGCAACCGATGTAAGAGACGCCAAATGCGAAGCACATTCTTCTACTTTAGCCAATGTGATCAACGCCGACTGGAATAGTGCGCGTATTTCAAAAGGTCCTGTTCGGCACTCTAGAAGGCCAGAAGGCCAGAATCTAAGATCAGCCCAAGAGATCGCCTAGCAACATCGCACCGAAGAGATGCGTCCGCCCTAGTGAAAAAATATATCACGCATGGCATTCCCGCAGATACTTCCTCGTGGCCTAAGCTCGAGCCTGTGCACGGGGAAAATCTCCGAGGGGTTGATGAACGCCACCTTATGGACACGTTGGTAGGGGACCAAAGGCCGGATACGGAGCGTCTCTCCAGCTATAGATAAAATGACCCGGGATAACAACTGGATTGACAAGGAGCCACGAATCGCTTCGCGGATGATATCGCCCCGACCATAACGAAGGGCCAAGTTTTCATTAGCTTTCTCTTTTATCTGTATTAAGTGTGTTTCGTCTGCAGCACCACTAATAAGATACCTCAAAGTGAGCCGAAATCAAAGAGGGACGAGGTAGGAGCAATAACCAACCTCAAAAGTAGCTCATACAAATATGCAGCTTCACGCCTACCGCGCCTCGAACTGTACCACTGGTGGTGAAAATAAAACAATGTAAGCCGCACAGATTGAGAGCAGAATTGTAAAGCGACAAACTTCGCCTCGTTCGCTTCTTGTACATTATCCTATGACCGCACTCTTTACACCGAATCGGCTCACGAGCCCTGATTTCATTCTTCGCACCGCAATCTGCGGAAGTCAAGCAAGGGAGATAAAATAAATACCAGTTCATCTTTATCTTAAGCAATCACGAAAGGGGATAATATAGATAAAGCAAAACCCACCTGCGCACATGTACTCCATCTCGGCGCGATGGTTAGGTGTGTCTATCGGGTTGCCACCGGCGCCGCCGGTGTTGCCGTACGCTCCGAAATTGGACATTTTTGATCGAGCGTTAGGAGTATTGGTAGACCTTCGTACGAGCTAGGCCGCGCGCGCTAGGGAATCTTTGAAGCTTTGAGTCTGGAAGTGGACGTGTGGTGGAGGGACTTTTGCTGGTCCCGGGTGCAATCAAAAAGTGGATTTGTCAGCTTATGGCAGGCAATTTCCGTTCGACGTTGATGCAGATGTACAACCACCACAAGCAAGTTCAACGAACATTTTTACGTGTCTATTTTATCAGTATTACTGAAACTTCCAGATGTTTCAAGTTTCAAGACCGAATTCGGTTCAGGGACTAAACCTTTACAACTACTGTAGCCCGTGGCCTCGATCTAGTTTATGGAAGTTCCGTGCTGTCGTACAGCCAAACCTCTTATTCCATCTGTCTTCTGTTCCCTCTTTCCGAGTCCCTTATCAACGCTCTGCTACACATTTACGCTATTACTTCTGCTGTCACAGCAGTAAGCATCTAGGTATCCTTCATGGTAGTTATACCCCACTCCCCAGTGGCATCAGTTCGTCCAATATATATTATATCGCCCGGACCGCCGCCCGAAAGGAATTCCTTTCCGCCCTGTCCTCGCTTCCGACGAGCTATCGAAGATAGCGCTGCAGTGCGCTTGGCAGCATCTGGCTATGAAAAAAAAAAAAGATGAAGTGGTTTTCGGCGACAATATTAATAGCGAAGACGCCTCACCTACCCAGCTACAGTGAGATCCTACGGCTACCCCGCCTATATTTGCGTGAATATACTTAGCGTAAATCAGTATATTGGACATCAATCCGCGCCGATGGTAAACCGTGATCTAAAGATGGTCTTCTCGTTATCTCGCAGTTTTATGTAGTGGTACTGGGTGGATCCAGTTCGTATGATTTCTTTCGAAGGTTTGGTGTTTCTGTATCGGAGGAATGATCCGATGCTAGCTATCCTGAGATTCGACGATCGATGCCACCTGTCAAGCCAGCCAACATGCTCTAACATGTAGTGTTACTCCCGCAACACATCTTCACTCAATCACGGCAGATCACGGCCCAGACTATTTGTTCTGCACAAAGATTAGAATGGAGGGCGAGAATAGATGCGATGAAGAAAGGGTGCGATCAAAACTCGACCAAGCTAATTTCGGTCGTACCTCGAATCCATGGTCGCCTTCTCTGTCGGCTCGAGCCATGCAAGTTTTGGTCGTGATTCATAGGATTGAACTCGATTCGAGGGCATGCCAACAAGACCCCACTGTCGCTCATCGTGTCTAGATTAATGCCCTTGGCGCTCCTTTCCGACGAACAGGGGTTAGATTCCATACAGCACATACCTAGGCCAGCAGAATACGGTTACCGGTCTGGTCGATACAAGCCCTGCGCGAGCAATCACAGAGCGGCATGTTCTATAAGGCGCGTTGCACGCATCAAACTCGAGGAATGTAGGCAAGCGCAGCCGGAAGCAAAGGATAGTCACTGCTGATTCAGCTGTTGTCAGCGATCGGCGGCCCCCTGACAACAACATGTGTGATGACACTCCCACCCACGATGGCGCAATTGCGCAATCGCACAACAAGGCACAGGCCAAAGACTGTGATAAGCTGACAGCTTATAACGACGCCGAGTAATTACCTGCCCTTTATCTCCCTTATCCGCTCCCCTCTCACCCCCACCATGCTCGCCAACGCCTACCAAGTTCTGTCCCAGGTCATTGGTTGGACCTATTTCACCGCTTGGAGTGTCTCTTTCTACCCTCAGGTAGGGATTTGCTGGCCTTGCATGCATATAGCGGGCTGTTTTGCTGATAGCGTTTACAGGTAATATTAAACTGGAGGCGCAAGAGGTATTCAAAGCGCCCAGTTGCCTCGCATGCGATCGCGCTAACCTGCGATGTACTGTCTTAGCGTAGAAGGGTTATCTATCGACTTCGCCACACTGAACACGCTGGGCCATCTCAGGTGCGGTGAATCGGCTCCTTATCTTCCTTTCACAAGTTAACGATGATTTTGTGCTAGCTACGCAATATACAACTTCAATTTCTACTTCAATCCGACCGTTCGTCGCGAGTACCGTAATCGCCACCAGGGGCACGAAAATTCTGTCCAGCCTAATGATGTGGCATTTGCAGTGCATGTAAGATCAAATCCACTACTCCTGTCTCTGATTTTCCCTAAACGTATCATATAGGCCTTCCTTATTTCTTCGTTCACCCTTGCACAAACATTCTGGTATCCCCGTGGACGCAACCAGCAACTCTCTTATTACAATACCTATCTCTTGACCGTGGTCTTTGCCGCTCTACTGGTCAACCTTGTCATGCTATCCAGCGGACAAACTCTCTTCATCGACCTTCTATATAACCTATCATCGTTCAAGCTATATGTTTCATTTGCTAAATACGTGCCACAGGTAATGTCCCATTGTCCCGAGATTGTCTCGCAATTATCTAATCGTAGCACCTAGGCCTGGCTTAATTACAAACGAAAGTCCACGGTTGGCTGGAGTATTGAGAACATCCTCCTTGTACGCGTCATCCCAACTGCATTCACTGCGAATTTGCACGTAGTAACCTCTTGTATATTCCTCCGCTGTAGGATTTTACCGGTGGCTCTCTGTCATTGTGAGTATCTCTCATTGCGCCGGTACGTGCCTTGGGCTTATACTGAATGTTCGCTACAGGATACAACTGTTTTTGGACGCGTCCACATCAAACGATTGGGCTTCTATTACGGGAAATCCCGCTAAACTGTGCGCCGCCTCGCTCATTTATCATCATCTCGACTAATCATAATGTGTCATCAGTGGATTGTCACTCCTGTCGATCATCTTTGACCTATTATTCATGACCCAGCATTTCATCCTTTACAAGGGCCACACGGACGAGAAGCTTCGAGTCGTTGACATCGAGGGGGCCGCCAATGAGCATGCACCCTTGTTGCGACGGGCCACACAATGAGTAGCTGGGAGTGGATTGGTGTTGATATAATTCTATAGGTATCTTAGAAGTAGTTGACTCTATTAAGTAAGGGATTGGTTGTTACATAAATACACTAGTAAACCATGGGCATTCCTATCTTTTTGGCGCGTTCCAATCGTGCACTTATCTGTTTCTTCCCTTGTTTCCCCACCGAACCTTCGATCAACGACAATATCCTGTTATCAAGGACATAAAATACGTATTTACAACCTCGCGTTGTCCTGCGGGACACCTATGGATCTTGCTAACGTTGGAGTGTTGGTGCACGGTGGCCGACGCGTGATTACGTGATCACGCACAGTGCCGAAATTCAAAGCATCTCGTCGATTCTTGCGAGTCACCACCAGACTCAACACTTGCGCCGCCAGTCTGCCAGTACTCGAAATTCGACCCAAAAACAAAACCGAAAATCATGAAATGAAGGGCAGCACCTGCTAACACTCGATGTCTACGTCCTGCTTGCTAAATCAACGGCTAAAGCTTGGCAGCTCCGGCTTCTGGGGCTCGGTTCTCTGCTAGGAAGTCTTCATGTCGTTTGCGGCGTGGATGCCGTGCGTTTTCGTGGGACGGCCGAGCGTAATTTCCTTTTCAAGTTACTTTCCTTGACTTAGCGAGTGGCCAAGTGTTAATATTTGCCCCGGCAGCATAATCATGCAACTTGAAAGTATATCAGCGTCATGGGCTGGTTTGCTTCTTCTGCGAGCTACTCACCTTCGAGAAACAAAAAGACTCGTTGAATGAAGCTGATAAGGTGTCTTGCAATTCTTTATGCCATCTGTGGTTCGTAAGGCTGCATTCGCTCCGACAGTCTAGGAAAAGATACGCTATTATCTTTCTTCAAGTCAGTCAGATCTGAACTCTCAGAGACGTCTTCGAACATGTTGGTGTCTCCGCGCTCTATATGTCGCCCCGGTTGGAAGGCCTCTTTTTTCTTCCCTGAGACGATCTTTCGCTCTATCTCGTCGTTCCTAGGCAAAGACGTCATTCGAGTCGATGATGACCCGCAAAACCAAGTCTTGATGATCCGTATGCTTCGAACGTCGTCCTTGTAGAGCGCGTCTTGTGCTATCTTGCGCTACATGTCATCCATGGTATAAAAGGGTAGCTGGGTCCAGCTTCAGGTCTCATCAGTATCTGCTTTTTCATTGCAATCTACCGCTACTCTCCAAAATGAAGTCTTTTGCTGCCGCCCTCTCTGCTCTTGCTCTCGTGCTCCCCGCTTTGGGCGCCCCAACTCTCGTCCCTATACAAAAGGTCACCGGACCTGTCAAGACTAACTCCTATATCATGTCCGTTCAATCCCTTGTTCTTATTTGCGATTTATTGTGAGATTGAGACCGAGCTTCCATCTTATAGCAAACTTAAAGACGGCGCTGACAAGCGCACTCACTTGGTCAAGCTCGGCCAAGTCTTGGGAATCACCGAGTCTCACGTCAAGTACACATATGACGATGTCTTCCACGGCTACTCTGGCACCCTCACCGGTTCTGCCTTGGAGTTTATCCAGTCTTCCAAGGATGTTGAGTACATTCTCCCCGACGGGTGAGCATCTCGGGATCTATTTGCCAGTTGCGCTACAATGTTGCTGGCGAGGTAAACTAGGATTGCCACAGTCCAATGGGACGCTAGCGCTGGCTCTTCGATCGAATACGACACCCCCGTTGCCGAGGCTCGCGATGAAGTCGGCGCTCTCGCTGAGGGAGGCGCTGGTGGTAAGTACATGCGCTACTATATAGCATTATCACAGCACCTCTAACGGATCGGACATATAGTTGATGTCTACGACGTTGGTAAGCGTTTTGCTGCCGAGGGACTCGCGTCAACGCTAATCTCTGCCATCATTCTAATATAGACACTGGTGTCTACACCTCGCACAGCAGCTTTGGTGGACGCGCCAGGTGGGGTGCCACCTTTGGCGGATACGCCGTTCGTCGACTTTCCATTCCCTACGCCCTGTCTCATCTTCGCCGCGTGATATGATACAGAACTCTGACGGAAACGGCCACGGCACTCACACCGTCGGAACAGTCGGTGGTTCTGGATTCGGCCCTGCTACTTCTGCCAGTATCATTGCCGTCAAGGTCCTCAGCGACGCCGGCTCCGGTGCTGTAAGCACGCTTCTCAACCTGCCGTGCAACTCGCTCTGACCTTCTACGCCATCCGTAGTACTCTGACATTATTGCTGGAGTAGACTGGGTCGTCAGCAGCGCCCGGAGCTCAGGCCGCCCATCGATTGCGACTCTGAGCTTGGGCGGCAGCGCCAACACTGCTTTGGATAACGCGATCGTCTCTGCACGTGCCATCTGCAGATGAATCAAGTCTCTTGTTCAGGTTTTGATTTTGAAACACTGTCACAGGCCTTCAACGCTGGTGTCCATTTCACCATCGCTGCAGGCAACTCCAATGTCGATGCTGCCACCACCAGCCCAGCTCGCGTTGCGGCCGCCAACACCGTCGGCGCTACTGACTCGAACAACGCCAAGGGTAGGCTTAATCTCGTTGTCCGGATCAAATATTCCAAAGTTTGACGCATTCATTCATAGCTTCATTCTCTAACTTTGGTTCCATCCTCGACGTCTGGGCCCTCGGTGTCAATGTCAGGTCCGCCTGGATCGGCGGCACCAGCGCTGTAAATACCATCTTCGGTACCTCCATGGCTACATGAGCACAATCTTCCTCAATACGAATTCCCCAGACCATATACTAAATACTCTCATCAGCCCCGCCGTTGCCGGTATCCTTGCTGTCGCTATCGGCCGATATGGCAACAAGACCCCCGCTGCCCTCTCCACCGATCTCGAGAGCCACGCGCGCTCCGTCGTGACTGGTGCCAACTCTTCCACCACCAAGCTCCTCGCTACCGTCTGGTAATCCCCTAAGGCCTTATTGCAAAAGACAAAAGGGGGCGAAAATAAGGTTACTGGAATTTTCTGGCGAATACATGCTCGGTGGCTCTGTCCAGGATTCCTCTTCAAAAACCAAGCTTGTTGATACACTCTCTCGATTTGTTCCAATCCATTCGTTCTGCCGATACCAAGTAATCGGGAAGGTTTACTTAGTCAGCTCATGATCAATCCTCATAATCAATCGAAGTCACAGGTCTCCCTTTCCTTCCCGGCTTCGTTATGAGCGTACTATCATCCGGCACAAACGCTCGAGAATTGAGACTACGGCGGTATAATCAAGCAAAGTAGGAGCTCTGCTTCAAAACGTCCATCCCGCGGACTCTCCAGTGCGCGCAATTCTTGACGAATCTCTCCATACCACATGCAGCCATATCTTAATCTACGCTGTTCGTATACTAGAAAGTTAATTGATAGACCTTTGCCCGGGTTGCGCAAGGAGACGATTAGAACCCCGAGTCGAGTCGCGGTGTGGCCGCTGGCCGTGGCCGGTGACCCTTCGCGCATTCCGCGGCGAACGGACTCCTGAGCGCTTGTTTCTGACTCGAACTGACGCTGCCATCGGTGGCCAACGAATTCTAATAGTACCAGCGCACGTCGTGCGAGACCCCTCTTGTGTCAACTTCCCAGCTTCAACCAGCCATGGTAGCCAGTACTAACTACGAAATATTGTCGCAAGTCATCGGATGGAGCTATTTCTGCAGCTGGAGTTTGTCTCTGTATCCTCAGGTGCTTTGATTTCTGTCTTGCCGATAAGCTTGAGACCACAAGCTCATCTACGGGAATAATAGGCTATATTGAACTGGAGACGCAAGAGGTACGCAAGCCTCTCACGTGCGTTTATGACGCAAAATCTGTGCTGATGTGTACCGCTCAGCGTTGATGGCCTGTCCATCGACTACGCGACCCTGAATTCATTGGGCCACCTGAGGTGTGCGGATATATATCTGCACTTATCTTCTAGTTCATCTGAATCTTTTCCCTCAGCTATGCCATATACAACCTCAATTTCTATCTAAATCCCACTGTTCGTCGGGAGTACCGCGAACGTCACCAAGGACACGAAAGCTCCGTTCAATCTAACGATGTCGCATTCTCCATCCATGTGAGGATGCAAGTTGCTTGTGCTCCGCTCCGACATCTCAATTTCATTCCGTAGGCTGCCCTTACATCCGCGTTCGTTCTTGCACAAACCTTCTGGTACCCACGGGGACTACATCAAGGGCTCTCCAAGTATAACAAATATTTATTGACGATCGTTTTTGCGGCCGTATCCATCAACACGTTTGCTGTTGTGGGCTGTGATAGCCTCCTTATCGATCTTCTATATAATCTGTCCTTGTCCAAGCTATATGTTACCATCGCCAAATTTGTGCCACAGGTGGTTGTCTAAATCCTCACTTTTATAGGTGTTCCAGTTTCTAACTACAGTTCTTAGGCATGGCTTAACTATAGTCGAAAGTCGACTGTCGGTTGGAGTATCGAAAATATCATTCTTGTGCGTATCGCCTTGTCGCGCTCTGCGAATAGATTTATCTGTTTGCGACTACTGACATTCTGGATTTCCCAGGATTTCAGTGGAGGCGTCTTGTCGCTGTAAGTTGCCTGATTCTGTTGTGGCTCAGTATTCACATCTCTTCAAAGAATGCAGCTGTTCTTGGATGCGTCGGTATCCGACGACTGGTCCTCTGTTACAGGCAACCCCGTGAAACTGTGCGTTTTTTTTTATCCAGCCAGTCTGTTGTGCTGCAATTGAATATTTTATTGCTAGTGGGTTGTGGGTGTTCAGCATCGCTTTTACCTTGCTCTTCATCGTCCAACATTTTATTCTTTACACAAACCACGCCGATGAAAAGCTTAAGCAGCTCGACGTCGAGAGAGTGATCGACGAATGCGCGCCTCTACTGCCACACGATATTTGATAGATCGAGAACTTGTGGCATATTGGCCCAAACGAATCCTTTCTAATAGCATATGGATACTTGTATCAGTAGATTCGAGGGTGAGTTCGGCCGTACACGATGTTGAGTGCAACAGCCATCATGTAGAATGATGATGATTTGTCGTGCGAAGTGTGACTGAACACCGAGGCAATTCATCACCAACTTAAACTTGAAGGTACGTAGCCTGTGTACAATGTGTAGGTCCTTCGGCCGCCATCGAGTGATCTCATAACACCAATCCCAAGGAGCGCTCTTCCTTTCCACGGCGGATCAATGTGGCAGCCCGCGATGAACGTGAGCGAATCTTACATCGCCACGGTTGAAAATGGCTATTGGCATATCGTCGAGCAAAAAGGGATACAAAGCGACCAGGTCCACGCTTCCACCTAGTTCGTTAACCTGAGCAGACTTTGAAGATTCGGCTTTGTCTCCCATGATATCTGTTCGACCTGTCCGTGTCGAGAGAGCAAAGGTGCCACCTTCGCTTTCACTCGTTTCGCTTTCGGCATTGCGTCCGAACACTTCTCTATAAGATAGTAAATGTAGACCTCCGTTGCCTGTAGTGGGGTATCCAGCTGGAGCGGATGCGAGGCCTTGGAGACGATGGTGGTGAGATACTGAGCACAGCTGAGTATCTTGCGCTGTGGTACATAAACAAGCCCCAGCAATGCGTAATGTCCACTGAGAAGAGACAAAGAGACGAGAAAACCGTTCGTAAACGGGGTATACCAAGAAGAGAGAGGAGTAGGTAACTGACATGAGAGAGTGAGGTTGGGGTATAAGAACGCGAGAGGACAGGGACACAGGGAGCAGACGAGACAAAAGTAAGGAGGGGAGCGGAACACAGGGCAAGCGGGAGCTAAGTCCATTGTTGCACGTGAACAGCGAGCGAGTGTCGCCCATTCGTCGCCGGGGAGTGCTCGCCATTTTGGCGTGGATACGAGGATGGCCGAGGTGCTGCCCAGGAGCCTCTCTGACCTGTTGGAGACGGGGAGATATCGGAGCCGAGTCCTGCCCGTTTTGCCACTGTTGCTGAGATGGTGGGGCGGAATAGGGTATTTCAGAGTGCGATCAAGGTCTCGGCGTGTGTTGTCCACCGTTGACATTCTCATACGCTAGGCCAGGTGGTGAGGACCGCTCCTGCAAACGAGCCGCATGGCCACTGCGACTGCTGGGGTTGGACGACGGCGGTGGACCAGGATAGGGTCCCCTCGAGGACTCGGTCACGCTGAAGGAGCTGGATGCAAAGCTAGCGCACTCGCACGTTGCCCATCACCATTGTCCTTCCCTGTCGCCACCACGTCCCGATGGCACAACCTCAGCTTCAGCTAATCTGTAGAGATTTGAAGCCATTTCAAGTCCCCTATATTCCGATCGAAGATGTACAACAATTGAAAGCCCACGCCATAGCGGTTCGAAAAAACTTGCTTGGCAGTTTGGATATCGCAGAAATTGAGTTATGGAAGGTGATTTCCGCCCCGCACAACTATACTCAAGGCCAATAACATTTACGTTCCGCATCTATGTCCACCTCAGCTAGATCCCCCAATTGCTGTTGCAGATAAGCATCACCTCTCGAATTTTGACGGCACGGCACATCCACCACTTGCCACCCCGATGGAGAACTCGACGTTGGTTGCACAATACTTCGAAACACTACCTGGCCGGGGACTCATTCACGTTTTCGTGCATTATAGTGAGTGTGACCGAATATTATTTTGGCTTTATGACTCACATCGAGAATCTAGATACCCCGCAGCAGGCGTCGACTCAAGGTATGTGCAACTGAACCTATACCACCTATGCATACTCACTTGGTTTTTAAAGCTTCGAGCTCTCTTCTTGGTAAAAGAAGTCACGGGTCGCCTCCACATTCCCCGTCGATGGAAAGAAAGCGTATGAAGCTATTGAAAGGATCAAAGACAATATATCATATGGAACCCGAAGTAGCAGATGTGAGTATCACTCCATCCTGATGCGTGCTGCTGCCTACATATGTCTTCTTTGCTAGGCAAGATACGGCTTCCAACTCCCCAGCAACGGCACCTTCGACCAATTCTTCATGACAGAAATGCTCGTTGCGGACAAGACAATGTACATCGAAAAACTCGAGACACAAAAGTCATACCAATACATTCTCCTACGGCCGAGACGATGGGGCAAATCCACTTTCGTACAAATGCTTGCCGCCTACTACGACATAGAGGAAGCTCACCGTTTTGAGGCCTATTTTAGCCAACTCTACATTGGCAGGAAAGAGGGCAGCAACCCTGGGCACGACCGCAACGCTCTTCTCGTCCTTATCTTCGATTTCTCCGAGTTCAACTTCGGAAATGGCCAGACAGTCGCGCAATTGGAAGCAGATTATCATAAGATGATAAATCGCGTCCTCATGGCTTTCTTAGCAAAATACGGCCGTCATCTGAATCTTCCCAAACCCGAGGCCTATATTAAACCCGACGATTCTATTCAATCTCTGAACCTCATTCTGGTTTGTACATCTATACTCATGGCCCATTTTGCTTTGATTCACTCTCTGTGATATACAGAACCTCGTTGCGGAGTGTAACCACCGTGTATTTTTGGCCGTCGACGAATATGACGTACCAGTCAAATCGCTCCTTTTATCCGGCGACGACGAAGGAAAATTCCACTTTATCTCAACTTTGATTAAAGTCAAATTCTTCACCATCATCAAACGGAGAGTTCCAGCTCCGATTTGCAAGTATTGGGTTACCGGTGTCTTGCCCGTGCTTCGCGATGGCGCCAGCCCTCTTCAGTCTCTCAAGGACATCTCGACGCACCCAGAATATCACGGAATTTGCGGCTTGACGCAAAACGAAGTGGAAACATATGCCCAATCGTACCTTCACGATCTACCTCCCCAGCAACTCAATGCCATTACCCTGCAGATGCGGTTCTGGTACAATGGCTACATATTCTGCCCAGATGAGCCCTCAGACGGCGTCCCACTCCCATCGCTGTTCAACCCACAGCTCGTCTTCGAATATTTGAAGATGTTAAAGACCCCGTCCGGCGCTTCTAGAAAGCTTTACCAAGTAAACGATGCAGTCCGTACCTCGTCGATCCTTGATGCTTTCTCGATCGTTGGGGATTCGATCGAGACGGATCTACTCCCGGCTATGAATGGTACACTGCAAATCCCCCTTCAGCCCCATTTCGGTTCCTCAGAGGTGGCCCAGGCGAAAACGAACATCCGAATTGCATGGTCTCTCCTGTACTATCTAGGAATAATGACGCACGGAGGCCCACCCTTGCCGTGGCTGAAAGCCCCTAACGCGACAACGCGCAAATTCGTATGTTTTTCCTGCTATGCATGGCCCCTTTGCCCGATCTTCATAAATTTTGATTTCAGATGCTAGATCAAGCTAAATACGTTATTCAGCAAACCGATACAGAATTTATACAAGCTGCCACAGAGTCATACGGCTCTTTTTTGAGGAATAACTCGACGCCTCTTATCGACAGCTTCGAACAATTTCTTCAACGAAAATCCGTCCGCTCAATCGAAGCTATCACCAAAGCCGTCATCCAAAACCTTCTCGAGGCCTTCTGGTTCACAAGTTCATGTTTATCCGGGTTATGCTTGGTCGCGGATAGCACAAAACAGAAGGACAGTGGCCGCTTCGGTTTCGTTGACTTATTCGTCTATTCGTCGCAAGCAGATTGCTCTCATACTGTCGTCGAGCTGAAGAGTGTTACGCTTGTTGGCTTGGCGAAGGGAGCAATGAACAACGGGGATTGCAGTCCGTCAGCTAAAGAACTGGAATTGTTGCGGGAGGCATTGCGGAGTGAATCGGAGGTGGAATTGATGGAAAGGGAGTTCTTCTGGTATGAGAAGGAAACGGAGAAATGGCGGCTCAGTTCGATGAAGACCCTCAAGGTAACTGCCACCCAACAACTGGAGAAATATTTGGGGGTTTTGCGTCTGGGTCTTGCTACGGAACACACGAGCGGCATATTGGACCACCGGGTTCGGTGTGAGAAGGGCAGCGACTCACTTGTCGGACACCTTGTGATGTGCGTTGGCGGGACAAGGCTTTTGCACTGGAAGGCTGGTCCTCCTATTTTGACGGAATGGTCGTACAAAGTAGTAGGATAACCCTTCGACGTTTTGCTTACTTATTGTCTGAAGTACCCCGATGGCAATGTGACCTGATACTTGCTGCCAATGTTACGCCACCTGGCACTAAGCCAATACTTTATAATTTTGCCTAATCAATACTGCATCCATCCTGATTGCGTCCCATCACCTGGTAACAATAATTTGTTCGCGCTCGCAGGTAGACCAGCGGCCCCGCCTATCTTATCCAGTGCGTAGATTAACGAACGCTATCGCCGTAGCAGTTAAATAGTACACGCACACTGTGAAGGGCTCGGAGACAGGAAAGGCAAGGAAGTGGGCCAGGCGCATTGCATGTCGAAGACGGTGTGAGAGCGTGCTTATGCTTGATTCCTTCCGTGGAACATCCGACTTCACTGGTGCGACGCCAAATGAATTACATATGTACGCGGTGTCACAAAATGACCAAGAAAGCGGTCACAGAGGATTCTACATTCGATCATAGCGCGTTCGAAGCGCAGGAGAAGGCGCTCCCGACGACGTTGGCATGGTAGGAGTCTATGATAGACTGTATTGAGACCTATCTCGGGTGTTCAGTATCATTATCATCATCCAGCCCTCAATACCTGGGAAAGCTGGACTTACGTATGTGCCCGCGACAAGTATGTAAAGCCCAAGCACGATCAGGAACCAGTTAAACACCGTCTCCAGTGACCGTCCCACCCCAAGCCACTTCTTCTCTCCCGGATAAAGCGTGAGGTACGCCATGCCCCAGAAGATGAAGCAGAACCAACTGTCGAAGATCGAGCTCATCAAGCTCAGCATATCGGAGAAGAAGGGGATGACTTCTGCAATCACGAAAGCGATGATCCAGGTGAAGCCGACGATGGCGGTCCAGGTGGCCCAGGCCACAAGGGTGTTCGAGTGACGGTGGTGGGAGTTTTGGAAGATGCGGAAGAAAATGAAGCGGGCGGTGATTGACTGCGTAAATTCCGTTGGTTGCTGTTTTTATATACTGGGAGAGGGAGGAGCTTACGGAGTACAAAGAACCCAAAAAAATAATCGTCGGGATCGTAAACGAGAACGCCACTTTCTTATAGGTGGTGGTAAGCGAGCCAAAGGCCGGGGCGGTCACATACTGGACGCCGATATAGTGGTACATAACCGCGCCGCAGATATTGAATACGATGATCTCCGCGATGGTCACCGCCCACAACGCTTTCGGAAAGTCTTTTGGGTTCTTCATCTCGGCAATGAAGGAGGGGATGGCGATTTGGCCCCCGAGGGTGTAGGTGATGTTCAGGAAAGCGGACATACCTTCAAGAGTCATTATTAGTCGAGTAATTGGCAGGGGGGCGGAAGAGGAGCCTACCGGTTACGAAAGTGGCACCGGGAGCGGGACCTGCGAAGACGAGAGGCGCGCCGAGCTCTTCGCTGAACCTGAACGGACTTCCCTGGATGCCCGAGAAGATAATCGCGAGCAAGACCGCTAGACCCATAGTGATCGCGCTGAAAGTCCCGATGAAGCTCATCTGCTCGAGCGTCCTCGGCAGCGCGAAGAAGAAGCATACAACCGCCGAAACTACACTAAAAATAATCGTACACCTTGCCCCGTTCGACAAGGTATTCAATAACTTCGCTCCCACCAATACATGAAGCGCTTGGATGAAGGTATTGTTGAAAAAGAAGAAGATTGCCGTGAGGTTATACGCCAGGTCGGACCCGCCGAAGAGGATACGGCCGATGTCGCATACATCGCGCACTTCGGGGTGTTTAAGACAGAAGCGCCAGATGATCAGGGAGGTGTAGAGGACGATAGCAGCCATGAGAATCGTGACGACGACGCCGAGGGCCATGCCGAGGACGGAAAAGGACCATGGGAAGGAGAGGATGGCGAGGCATATGTACTCTGAGAACAGGAGTCCCGCCGTCTGTACATTAGACGAATATACAACTTGATTAGCGCGAGTTCGAGGAGACGAGAGCTAAATAGTGAGGAAAAGGCACCTTTTGCCACGAGCAGGTGCGGTACTGCAAAAGATCCCCGTGTTCGGATTAGCTCAATGTCTGCTGGACTGGAAATTGAATACGCACCTTAATCTGGTGCTCTTGTTCCTCCTGGACACGCTCTGCCATCCGCACGCTCTCGACATCCGAGGCGACTTCGTGCTCTAGGTCCGCCCCTTTGCGCTTGGCGTCCAGATTGCTTAGGTGGTCCATTGGTACACCTGAATACCCTAGTACCTTAGACCAACCCACGAGCGAACGCAAGGAGCAAAGGAGACGATGGGAGAGCGCGAGGATCTCGTGCATCCTGAGTCTCGACTATCCAGGGCGATACTTATACCCCTCTTCCGAGGCTAAACGTCTCGGTCATGTTGATGAAGCAAGTCGCGCTGATAGCTGTTAGTAGAGGAGCTGATATGAGCTGATAGTAGAAGAGTTATGTGATCCTCGATCCATCTCAATGGCTATCGCTTTTCTTGATGGCTAAGATATTTTATGACCTCATAGGAGTTCCCCTTGGGTGGGAGGTTGACAATAGATTAATGGCCATCATAAGACTCGCACAAGCGTGGTGGTCAGGTCGCCCTCCTCCACATTTGTTGGCTTGGTGTCTGGGCTCGAAGCACTCGGCGCAAAGCGCGCGTGGCATGGACGCGAGATGGAGCTGTGGCGCGGGAAGGCTTGGACCACGGAAGGAGGGACTGTTTATCAGCCTGGTGGTACAACTGGCGCCCTTGAAGAAACCTCCAGGGAAGATTTATCTAAGCACCATTGGAAGCCGCCTTATTCGCCTCCAAGAACTCCCGCCTACTCTTACTCGCCGGGTCGAGATACGGCCTCTCACCCAAGCTGACCACTCTGTTGCCCTGCCTCGCCGCGTCCCCATAATCGTTCGTAGCAGTATGGAGCGTGCACCTATTATCCCAAATCGCCACGTCGTCCTTCTCCCACTTGAACCTCACCTGCAGGTCGTGGTTCTCTGCTACGTGCCTGAAAAGATAGTCCAAGACGGATTCAGACTCATCCTCTTCCAACTCGACAATGCGTCTGGTGAAGTTGCGGTTGACGAAGAGGGCCTTGAAGCCTGTTACGGGGTTGGTGCGGATGACGGGGTGGACGGCTGTGAGGTCCTCCCCGACGTTCTCAGGAGCCCCTCGGGTGGTCTGGATTTTTATACCGGCCTGTTGAGCGTACTCGTTGAAGAAATCGGCGTTGTGGACTGCGGTGAGGCCCTCAAGGAAGCGTCTGTATGCAGGGGAGAGGCGGTCGTAGGCTTCGTAGCCGCTTGCCCAGAGGGTATCGCCACCGATTGGAGGTAGAGTATGGAGCTTGAGGATCTGATTAACGAACAAGAGCGCGAGTAAGCGCGTGATAGGCGTTAAAAGTGAGGGATGGCTTACAGAATAGTCAGAAGGGATATTTTCGAAAGTGATATCGGCATGCCAGCCCGCGCTCGCACGAACGTTCTGCCGATAATCAGCGCGAGCAATACCTCTGGGAGAAATCGATAAGTAGCTTGTATCAATCCTAAATGATATGCTTGAACTCACTCCTTCGAATCGATCACACTCGTGTCCGCTCCTAGTTCAGGCGTCTCCTCACTGACAGGATGGATATGCAGCCCACTCGTCTTTTCCCTCGGCAAGTTCCAGCTTAGCTGACCCATACGCTTCGCCAGCTCCTTCTGCTGTCCAATCACCAGCTGCTGCTTAGAGAAGAATACCACCCCGCGATGCGAGACGAGCGTGGCAAGATCGCGGATGAGCTCGTCCGAATTAGGGGCTGTCAGGACGTCCGCAAGGTGGAGCTGGGGGCGCGGAGAGGAAATAGCGGATGGGGAGGGGAAGTGCGTGCCGATGTGAGGGGTTGAATCGCAGCTGGCGTAGGAGGCTAGGGAGCCGAACTCGAAGAAGGGCGCTTTGCCCGTGGTAGATGGGCTCGCGGGGTGGAGTGATCGAGTGTACTGGGGGTTGACGAGCCTCCCGAGCTGAACTGGCGTGTGAAGATGAGGACGTAGGGGATGACAACGACCTGCTTGAGCTGCCGCTCGTCCTGGGCGTAGTGCTAGTTGCCGCAGAAGACGCACTGCCATGACTGCTTGTAGACGAGATGAAGGAGGCAAGGTAAGGCGACTTGTCTTGGCGCAGATAGCACAACTAGACGTGATTATATGTCGAGGAGGGTGCAAGCTATATACCGGCACACGACCCTCTGCTTTGTAGATGACGCTGTCAGTATCAACTCATGGTAGTAACACGCAGCGAGCACGCCATCGCACCTCATCGGTCATCGATCATCCGCTGTCCCGCGTCCACGTCCCATCGTTCTTAGCACGTAACATGTCGAGCGACGAGATGCAATGAAACTCTGGCCGGGAAAGCCGGCTCTGTGGGACTGTTCCACCTTCGGCGTGGAACCTCGCTTGCACTTCTCGAGGAATGCAGAATTATATGTGCTTCATAATAAAGGATAAAGCCCTTTCTTTGTCTGGCACGCGGTCTGCGATGTCTTTCGAGGAGAAAAAGCAGATTGCCTCTCAGGTGAGAAGGTGATTTTGCGAGATGCTACGGCTGGTGGAAGCTGCTGGATCGGTTGTTACGACGACATGCCAAGTCGATCCCGGATTCCCTTCGCCACTGTCGAAGGCTGCATCCGACGAGACGAATCTCATTCCACGCTCGACACTTGCGCGTCAGCCTCGCAATATTCTGACCAAAGGTGCGAAGAATATTGTCGGTGCGACAGGTCGGGCGTGTTCGAATTCGTTCGGGATGGTGCGTCTGGTACTCGGATCAGGCCATACGGCTAGTTGTTTCAATACATACTTGGTTCCCCCGAGTGGCGGGACCTGCTTCAAGAGCTCGATACTTAGTTCCCATCCTGGAGCCAAAGGTCGAAGATACCTGTGCCATAGTTGTACAAGAACAGCTTTAGCCATGGGTGGCAATAATTTGCTATGGAACACTGATGCAGGTAAGCACCTGGCCCATACCCACGCCAGGACGTCGACGTCGTCCACATCGCCACCGTAAGTTACTTATACCGACTCCGCGCCGTCATGGGCGCGCCACGCGGTTTTCCCCGCGCAAATTAATCTTGGGTGGAGCAACCATCCATAAATAACCTCAGGCTCTATCACGAACTATAATAGACGATAGCTTATCTCACACGGCCCCCCGATGGGAATAGTTCCGTCCAGCGTGTAACGTCCTTGGGCTTATAACCGTACTTGATGTGCAGCCTAGTCTCGTCCCCAGACCCTACTCCACGTGGACATACTGCCCGTGTGAAGGGTCTGGTATCACTCGCAGTATGGGAGCATAGTGAAATTTAAGTTTGCGCCCAAAGTGGTTCGACACTTAGAGAAATCGCGAGCTCTCCCTTGGACGAACGAGCGACGGCCCGTCTCGCCTACGCTTGCCAGGCGCAAAAAATTCGCTCTTTTCGAGTTCACGTCAATCGCGATATTTTTACAATCGGATGCGATCTGTCCTAGGAAGTTTGGGACGCTTTTTCCGACATGTTTTGTGCCCAAGTAGAGTCCCTCGATTACGCTCAAGTCTATGGGTGCTTTGTTTTTTGTGTACGTTAACGGCAGTAGTACAAAAGGCCAAATGACCAATTAAAAAGCTCGTCCTCATTGCGAAAATGCAAACCATTCATCAAGATCATAACCCACGCCGGGATCATGCACATGTGGTGACGGATGCGGGCGCGTGTCTACCGGCCAGTCTTGACGCGAGACCTGT
>KL198118.1:0-40431 GCA_000697705.1 Botryobasidium botryosum FD-172 SS1
GGACTCCATTTCCTCACGCTCAAAGCGCCTTTCCACTATTCCCTGGTCCGCAGTGTGATTATCTCTACGTCCTTGTACGCTTGGGCCACTGGAGATCCTCCGCGCTGCTCGCCTTGGTTCCCACACACTCCGCGTCGCTCTCCGTCGGCGTCCTCCTGTTTCCGTTGCTGGCCCTTGGCCTCTGTTGTCGACTCCTGACATAGATCTCCTAATTTTGGGGAAAAATTCTGGATGTTATATGCTGGAAAGTCTAAAAACAGTGCAATTTTGGGCAGAGGTCTGAGGACTAATTTGGGCAAAAATGTCTATGTCTTATGCCAGAAAGTCTAAAATGCTTGGAAATGGGGGAAAAAATCCCAAAAAAGCAAAAAAAGGGTAGTCTGGAGCAATGTCTGATCCCAAAACTCCGAAAATTTGCACAAAAAATTGACAATGTCTGAGGACTAATTTTCAAAAATTGGCTAATGTTATATGCCCCTAAGCCGAAATTTGGCTTTATTTGGTGCCGATTTTTTCCATTTTTGGATCGGACATATATTAGGGCTTTCAGGGGTCCTGTCATGGAATACTTCAGGGTCACAGCATGCACTAGCTCAGATCTAGATATTTGACCTGGTTACCGATCTTTTTTCTAAAAAGGAAGTGCCCCTGGTCCACCAAACAGTGCCGATTCTCGAAGACATAGAGAGGCGGCTCAAATGCGTAGTAAACCAGGAGCGTGGCCCTGTTCCCGCTGTCGTTCGTGTGGCAGCCCAAGCTGCGATACTAGTACAAAACAAGTATTACCATCTCACCGGAGAGTGCGAAGTTTATCAGATCGCATTGAGTCCGCCCCCTTGCACCCTTGCACTTGGCTCTCTTTGACGTCTCTTGTTTGCGCACAGTTTTGTGTCCTGACAAAAAATTGAAGTGGTTTACGGATAATAACCGGTCGGCAGATGAGATCGAGGAGGCTCGGAAGACAATTACCCATCAATTCAATGAATCCTACAACACGAACCCGGCGGCACCTCCTGCTAGCGTGTCTGCTGCTCCAAAACGGGTGCGTGGCTCTGTTGCTTCTAAACTAATTGCATCTTATGTTAAAAGGGATTCCAGAGCCATTCCAAGTATCTACAAGATCTCCCATCGGCTGGGACCCTTCAGGATGATGATACGATCGCTGCATATCTCGATGAGCCACTACTGTCTCAAAAAATGATTGAGGATGGGGGTGGGTACCTGGCCTACTGGGAACGCGCACGCGAGCGGCGACCCAAACTGAGCCAAATGGCTCTCGACTTTCTCTCTGCACCAGGTAGGCTTTACCTCATTTGTACTGGTGCGAACCCTAACAAGTCTTTTATTCAACTTCTTAGCATCAAGCGTTGATGCTGAACGGTCCTTCTCAGATGGTCGGAATATGGTTAGCCACCTTCAACATAACATGTCGGCAAATGCGTTCAAAGCTCAGATGGCGGTGGGCTCCTGGGCGGGGACCCTGCTGCTTCCCAAGCTTCCCGAGATCGCTGCGATTATCAGCAAGGCTTAAATGTCACTCTGGCGTTGTATATACTGCTTAGCTAATCATTGTTCCATATCTCCGGGCTCACCCGCCCGAAACCCGTACCCGTGGCTCATCCGTGGCTCACCCGAGCTCCACCCGTACACCCCCAAAAGCGCCAATGGCTGCCAGGGGCCCGTGATGCGTGTTTCGATATTTGGCACTCGCTAGGGGGCCTCAGCCAAGGATGCCGGTGAGCGCCAAAAGCAGCAACACGCATCGAGTGCCTCGGCCAGTACGCGATGCAAATTGCTGCTGCTGGGGTTTGCTCCAAGTATCAGAATTGACAACACGCATCAACGCCCGAGACGGACACCTAAATGTAATGGCTCAGTCATGGGATTGCCAAAGCCGCCTCGTAGTGGCTAAACTCAAATGCTGGATCTGAGGATTGGAATCCGCATCAGGAACAACTCTCATAGCTGCCCGTTGGCTCCTCCGCTCAGCGCGCATGTTTCATAGATAGAATATTTACTCGCAAGCTTGATTATTGATTATTGGCACGCATTAAACGTATTGTACATGGAAAATAGTATATAAAGGTCATCGCCCCCCGTGCGACAACGGCATAGGTCTCGTGTGTAAATGCGGTAGCACGTTCCGTATAGCTTGTGATTTATGATTAGTGAGATTTTGCGTGCGAACGGGGCGCAGGTGGGGGGCAGGGGCAGCGGCGATGACGACGGTGTGGCTGGGGATTGTAAGTTTGCGCGTAGATAGAACGATCGTCAGGTGCTCAACGGACTGGCGGGTTATGAATAAATGCTGGCGTACCCTACATGGTGTAGCTTTGAACGCATAGCCTTTGACCCAGGTCTCGGCTCTCGAGCTCTCCACGGTTGAGAGTGATGTTCAAGGCGGTGGCAAAAGGAGCCGTGGTGAATGAGCGTGGCTCGTGGGTGAGTAGTGGTGTTGGCGATATCGAAAATCAATGGGTGAAGGTACATGATGACGAAGAGGGAGGTGAAGGGGGGAAGTTAGTGGACTCGAAGTTTGAGGATCTGAAGACCCACCTAAGTAGCCGAGTGAAGATGGCCCGTGCAGAACGCGGTCTGTGCAATTGCGCTTTCGTCTTAGTACAGCAGATCGGCGGACAGTAGGCCATGCTGAGCGCTGGCTGGAGTGTAGAATTTGGCCGCTGACCCGGGAATATCTCCTAGCCTCTGATCGAGTACTCAAGTCAACGCCAGCACCAGCCATTTATGCTTGATGTCATCGATGGGGGCCGAGTCGGTTACGTCTGGCGCGGTTCTTCCAAAATCCCCTTCCGTGGGGCTGTCAATGGGGTCCTGACAAGCCTTCTTTCAACCCTCTGTACAGACCGGTGATGCGTGTTGTCAAATTCGGTACGCCGCGCTTTTGGTGGTGTACGGGTGCGGGTGCGGGTCGGGTGCAATTTCACGGGTGGAGCGTGGGTGGATGACGGATGCACCCGGGTGCACCCATGCTAGTCCTTACTTTTCGGTTCTCAATCTAATTACATAGGTATGAATCCCTATGTGCAGGCCCTCTTCAGTGAGATCCACGACTATAAATTATAAAAAATGAGGGAGCTATACGCTCGACAGTCAGAAATCTCGGAGATGTTACACCTAGTGCTGCCGCCGAGGCGAGGTCACCTCGAAGTCGCCTTGCCTCGCCTCGAAATTTCTACAGACGTCGAGGCGAAGCGAAGCGAGGCCGCCACTTCGAAGTACCTCGAGGTGCCTAGCAAGGCGAGTCAGTATTTGTCAAGGACAATCGGCGGCAACGTAACCGTGACACGAATCTGAGTCAGCAGCGAGTCAGAGCTCGCATCCTCTTGCTCATTGGCTACATTGCATTCAGTCGGAGCTTCACACACCTCGAGGTGCCTCGAGGCCGTACCTCGGACCACTTCGCACTTCGTTCTGACCACCGAGGTTGCGCCTCGCTTCGCCTCGCCTCGCCTCGCGGCAACACTATTGAGATTCGAGGCGGTCGCAGTGGTGGCAGTGCTATTTCCAGTCTTGCGATGTTGCCTCCCGAGCCGCGCCCTCGTCGTTTGCGAGGATGGCTTTAGCCTACGGTCGCCGTGTGAGCCGCTTGAGTATTCAGCGATGCGAGCGATAGGAGATAGTCCCCACTTTTTTAATGACAGGAAGCACCCAAGGCTTATTGTCGTCGTCCCTATACGCACCAACGCCAAGGTTGACAGACCGAAACGTGGACCCATCTAATTTTCCTGCGGTTGTTCGCATAGAATGTCGACTCATCGTGGTTCCATATAACAACGTATCCGGGGGCTCGTGGTGGCCCAAAGCACACTTTCCCATCGATAAACTGGCGCGTTCGAAGCAGGAATTCGGCCCATGTAGGAAGGAAGATGGTTTGTCGGTATGTTACGACGTCGTCTCGTTCGTGGCCATCGATATATTGACCACCAGATGCCTTCTTCCATCGGTACTCAGCCGTCCGCATCCAACGCTGCGCCGTTGCAAGTGAGATGGGTTTGGTGCGTCCTATCTGCGCCATCACATCCGCCTTCCTTGGATAATCCACAATGTCCTGCGCCCGGACGTACTTCCCAATCCCTTGCAGGTGCAAAAGCAGCTCCTGCTTGAAGTCTTCGTCCTTGAGGACGGAGCGGTTCCATGTGCCATAGATGTCGCACGGGAGTTTTCCGCTGGAAACGAATGTGTGCGCCCACTTGCGAAGACGGCTTGCTAACCAGCTTCCTCTCTGACAGGCGCGCGCAGTCATCATCGATGCGTCCACCCAATGTTGATGGTACATTATCAGTGTTAGAAGTGGTGGCGGGTGAAACCTTTGATTTGGCATAGGAAGTAAGCATATCAGCACGCTCAACGAGTAAAAAAGTTCGCACATCTTCTTTATTCATCTCGTCAAACTTCCTCTTCCGCTGGCCACCGACCTTGGGGTATGCATATGCCCCTAGGTTTGCTTTTCGTGAGTGTTTCGTTGAGAGACGTGGCATTATCGTTGAGAGACGTGAGTGGGAGGGGCTGCAGCGGGGCTCAAACGATATCATTTCCAATATCTAAACATGCCGAACACATTATCACGCCGCTGACGGTTTTTTGCGCTCGCAATTCACAAGGATCCCACATGAGAAATAAGTTGAGTCTTCCGAGACGACTATACTTTTTGAATGGCTTGCATGTATATTCTGGTAGTACAGAATCTCACCAAAATGCCCAGGAGAAAAGCCTTGTGAAAAGTAACGCTTTTACTAGCAAAGGGTCACGTGATCCCGATGACTATGGGTGCGGCCTATCTTAAGACATTAGAAGACCTGACAAGGCGTCGTAAGTGGATGTGGTGAGTCAAATGCATCCGATAACCTCGGCCAAGTGCTACCGACCCTTGCCTGCGTATCCCGTTTTTTGTGATGTATACGACAACAAAGATGCCTCGCCGTCGCTGCCGACGGCGACGGCGACGAGCACTCTTTGGGCAACGGCGGCGGCAACGACTGGTCGTGTTTGCATATCCGGCAGTGGTGAGTCGCGTGTGTTTGGCCAACGCGTCTGCACCTTTGGTTTTTGTTTGGACATCTAATCCGGGGTCTGTTTTCACCAAGTTTTCACGTTATGCCCTCCTTTGCATCAGGTCGATCACCAATCGCCAAAGACAAGGTGATCTCATCGGCGCGGTACTTCCGTCAGAGTCAATGCGCCCTTCGCCGCTTTCCCCTCTCCCAAAACGCCCGTGCCCAGCAACCCCGACTTATCGACCAAAGAAAAAGAGAGCGAACCTAGGTATTTTCTAACTATCTCGATAGGCGAAGAACCAAGCTTATGTGGGTACGAAGGCAATGACAGCCCTCAAAGCCCACATGTGGCCCAGCATCGAGCTCGTAGGTGGCTCGCAATTACTACCCGTCCGTCACTTACATCTAGCAGCTCCCGGTACGGAATCACGCGTGGACGCAGATCAAGCGGAGGATAGCGAAGAAGTAGAGATGCCCCGTGGTGGTTACCAACGTGAGTAACTTAATTTACCTGTTCTGCGCGTTTGACACCTCAGAACCTGACATGATACATAGTCGGTTTAAATAGGGCGGACACGCGCGAAGATGATTTCTTCGACGATGGTTTGCCAGACACGCTTTTCGAAGAGGGAGACCAGGATGACATGGGCGACGGCGCTAATTTGGGATTGAGTGATGATAGTTCGGGAGTCAGGGAAGCAGAAGAGGAGGACGGCATGGAAGTAGACGAGGTCGCGGACGAGGTCGAGGTCGAGGTCGAGGTTGAGGTCGAGGTCAATCTGGGGCACGCTATGTGTCTGGGGCAGCGGGCCGCTCGCAGCTGCTGTTAAAAATATCTTGTGTTCGGGTCAGATTGCTATTAAGTACTTACCATCGCGCTCGGGTGATCGTGCAAAGCTCAAGCCCCCATTTTTATGCCACCGTATGTGGGTTAGTTTTAGGGTCGTTTGCGAACCAAGACTCAACCCGTAGACCAAGAAAAAGGCAGACCTGGGAAAATGTAAGTAATTACATAGTACGATTGAAAAGATTCGTTCAATCTTGATACATAATGATACACATACTTATAGTAGTTGCTAAAGTTTACCAATCCTACTTATTTAATACTTAGATCCGGAGTGGATCCGGACACACCAGGTTCACGCTTTCGAGCAGGCGAACTCACCACCATCACCACAACCAGTGGCCCAACGATAACCGCTGAGCGCTAGCATTTATCTCCTGGCGAGTTTCCGAAATATCAGTTAAGAGATTGCTGATTAAACATCTAGATTCCACGCTGCAGGGACGCCCCCAAAATGTCCGGATATCAAACTCGACTACCACCAGACGTCCTTCTCGAAATCTTTGACATCAGCCGAGTATCACATGGGACAGATTTGTCCCGTCTCGCTTGGGTTTGCGCAGCATGGAGGCGCGCTATACACGAACACCCCATATTTTGGTCTACCATTCCTCTGGATGTGGGGAAGCGAAGCCAAGCGGAAAAGGCGACTTTCTGGCTCGACCGCGCTGGTGACCGACTTTTGTCCATCCAAATTGGGGATTCGAGCGGCGAGGAAGACAGCTCTCCCTACGAGCCTTCTCTCGCACGCCTCGGCATCGCTCTACGCGGCTCCATGGATCGTTGGACGTCCTTCACAATCGAAGCTTCCTCATCCACAGTTGGGGTTATCCTTAAATCGTGCCCCGGGTTTACGCCCAAACTCACAAATGTCAACATAACCACTCTTGTGGATGACGACACTCCGATGGCCCCGTTGAATGTACCTTTTTTCCTTCATTTAGATCGTGGTGTATCCAAAATCGCTCTTTTGACAAGCGGGTGCGTTCCCAAGTTGGGTCGATCATTCGGTCTGGGCGTTACCAGCCTTTACCTCAATTGCTGGCGAGGTACCAACCTTCAAGTCATGTTTGACATGCTTAAGGCGTGCCCGAACCTCATGCGATGCACCTTGGATCATATAGAATATGATCAAGAACCATCTTATTGGGCAAGCGTGGAACTGCGGCACCTCCTCGAGCTCAAGCTCGAGATACTCTCTTTTCTTACAATAAGTCGCCTCTTAAATGCTCTGGAGGTGCCGTCACTACAGCGCCTCTCCATCACTCGATTCTATTGGAATGAAGTTGTATCAAGGTTGCTTCGGTTCTATATCCAGGGCTGCAAAACCCTTACGAGAATTTCACTCATCCCCGAGGATTGGTCCGAGGAGGGTGCCGAATTCGGGGCTGAGGGAACACCGATAACACTTGATTCCGTGACTCATTTGACAGTCTATGGACCCCGCACCGCCGCATCTCTCCTCCGTGCGCTCTCCTGCCCCCACCTTGAAGTTTTTGAAACTCAGTTCGTCCCCTTCGACCTCGTTCATAATTATGCGTCCCTGGCTACCGAGCTTAGGGAAATCTCGCTCACCGACATCGCTGACATTCCAAATATCCACGTACCCACCCTGCTGCTTCCTCATGTCACGACACTATATATTCAAAAATCAGTGGAGATCCTGGACTTTCTTATCACACCTTCCCTCGAATCCCTCACCTTGCGGAGTGTTGTGGATAAGCAGCAGCTGGGCATGCCGCTGCGCCAGTTTATAGAACGACAGCAGCCCGCCCTGCGCGCCCTCAGTCTTCATCATTGGGGTGTCTCGGATGATGAGATGGGATGGTATTTAGAGAGAACTCCGAGCTTGAAGAAACTCGAGCTGGAAAGTTCCCTCATATCTGATGCCACCTTGCGTGGGTTGACCGTGTCTACCTCGACTACGGAGCAGGGAGCTAGCGCACATACCGATATCAGCTGCTTTCTTCCCGGACTTGAAACAATCATACTACAAAACAATCCTCATATCACACCCCTCGGCATCATTAATTTCCTCGAATTTCAGAATCGCATCAGCTCATCGACCCACTCGACTGGTGCCATCTCTGGTTCCCCACCTCATACCAAGGCAAAAATCACCTTGAAACTCATAACTCTGGGTAAAATGACGCGGGTTGAATACAACGCTATACAGGTAAGCAAGATCTAGCACCGCCTACATCCATCAATTGGTTGTTCTTAGCCTGAACTTGTTTTCCGCTTCTTGCAGTCCTGCGGCGGTGTTTTCTTGCGTGTACCATGGAATCTCATTGATGGTTCGGAATAGCCAGTCAACGCCGCTGTACTCAATTATCGTGTTGCGGGCGTACTGCGTTTTGCTTCTGTGCGCCGATGCATTATTTGGCTGGACTTTTTCATGTGTCAATCAACTCCATGGACAATTAGTTGAGTGGGCTAGTGACGTTGTGCATACTCCGTGTGTGTAATATGAAATTCTTGCTACCATTCGATTGATATGACCATACGCCAGCTCGTCTACGCAGTATTGATTGGCCCTATTATTTCTATCGATTCGCCTTCACCCGTACAGCTCGCTGGCTTCTTCTCGAGATATTCTATATTAAGCTCCTTGCCGTCACGCCTGCTCGGTGGCTGCGGCACCTCTGAACTCGCTCATGCGGCGGGACAGGTGCTTACAAGTTACCATTCCCTCACAAGACCAAGGGTGGGAAAGCAGTAAGTCCGACTCGATATTGAGATTCTGATCAGGTGATGTAGGCTCTTTGCGTGACATCGTATGGTTCCTTTATTGTATACTTATCATGTGAACTCAGGCCGAGACTAAATAACTGGCGCCTGGTGATCTTGCGAACTTACATCGTAGTTTGGGTTTGGCACGGCCTTAGCGCTTAGCCTGAGTCGAGCCAAACAGGCCCAAACATTGGACCCGGAACTATCGACGGGTTGTCCAGCCGCTAAACCGAAATCAACAGCCATTGCGCTCGTCGCTTTGGTTTCAGTGAGCGAGATCGCTTGTTGCATCGGCTTTCCAGGATCTTGCGTCAAGTTTACACTCTTCCCGCTCGTTTTTGGGCTCAAGATCTGCTTTTTTCTGAAATCACACTATAGCCACTTGTGAGCAATCTCAATGTCTCACAAACGGGCTACCTTTGAAGCAAATCCGCTTCGACTACTTACCTCGTACTCCCCAAGATATGACTGGAGCTCGGCGTCAATCTACCAACAGCTTCACAAAAGTCTTTGCGTACCGGTGAGGGTTTTATAGTTTCGGTCACTGTAATAACCAATTAAAGAATAGACGCTACATCTCACAAAGACTCCGGAATGGCCAACCACTCCGCTTTTAGCGCGCGACTACCACCAGACGTTCTTCTCGAAATATTTGGCATCAGTCAGCCGTCAGACGAGACAGATCTATTCCGCCTCGCTCATGTTTGCCAAGCATGGCGGCGCGTCATCCATGGAGATCCCGCGTTTTGGTCTACCATCTCTCTGCACCTAGGGAAGCGAGACCAGGAGAAAAAGGCGAGTTTCTGGCTCAGCCGTGCTGGGGACAGGCTTTTATCCATAAAAATCGAGGACCAGGGTCCTTATGAAAGGAAGGAAAACCGCCACAACGAGGCTTCTCTCGTGCAGCTCAGTATCCTCCTACGGGGCTGTATGGGCCGATGGACTTCATTCATGCTCAGCGTCTCCCTGGACAAGGTTGAGATCATCCTTCGTTTGTGCTCTGGGCTTACGCCTAAGCTTACCAAAATCGATGTAACCGTGAATCCGGCTGTTCTGAGGGACACGGGCCCACTACCCATACCTTTCTTCCTCCCCGTAGACCATGGAGTATTCGAAATCGGTGTTTCGGCACAGGGGCGCATCCCCAAGTTCTGGTCACTAGGTCGGAGTATTACCAACCTCTCTGTCGGCTCCTGTGGTATCAATCTCCAAGATGCACTAGAACTGCTTCAAGCTTGCCCAAACCTTGTGCGATGCGACTTGGACTTGGATGTCGAAGATCTTGATCGCCACCCGCTACCGTATTGGACGAGCGCAGTGCAACTGCCACACCTTCTCGAACTCGGAGTAGAGTTTTTTGAGATACATCACATCTTAAATCAGCTGGAGATGCCATCGCTACAGCGCCTTTATATCGCCTAATCCCATTGGAATGGAGATGCATCAAGAGCTCTTTGGTCCCTTTTCCGGAGCTGCGAACACCTTACGGATGTTTCTCTCATTGGCGAAAAGTGGTTCGACAGGGACGTGGGACGCGAATTGGAGGGATCCCCAGTGTCAACACTCGGTTCCGTGACCCATTTGACAGCACATGGGAACCCCGCCGCCCCATCTCTTCTTCGCAAGCTGTCCTTCCCCAACCTGGAGAAGCTCGATATTCAGAATACCCCTTTCGACATCGTCCAAAACTATGCGTCTTTACCCACCGGGCTTACAGAGATTTCGCTCCATGATATCACTGGCATTCCGAATGTCCGTAAACCCACATTGCTACTCCCTTCCCTTATAACACTATTTGTCCGAGGCTCTTTTGAGATCTTGGATTTCCTCATTACTCCTCGTCTCAAGTCGCTCAACTTACGGGGCGATCGCACTTGGGGCAGGAAACAGCACCCGGGCGCACCCCCGCGCCAGTTTATAGAGCGGCAGCAGCCCATACTGCACGCCCTCAGCTTCGCTGATTTGGATATCTCGAATGATGTTATTTGGTACTTGGAGAAAAATCCGAGCTTGAAGAAACTCGGAGTGACACCGCCCTCCGTGCTTTGGTCGTGCCTACTTCGGCCTCCGTGGACGCGCAGTCGGGAAGTAGCGCGCCTACGAAAGACACCTGTCTTCTCCCAGAATTGACGACAATTACGCTTGCCGGAAATCTTTATATCACGGCCTCGGGCATCGTCGAGTTCCTGGAATCTCGAAACCGCATTTCATTGACTCACCCGACCGGTGCCATGAGTCGCTCCCTACCTCACGTAAAGGCAGAGATTACTTGGAGCGATATGTCTGAGTATGGGTTGACGTGGGCTGAATATGACGCTATACAGGTAAGTAACATTAGGGCCACCTACCTCAATTCGCTGATAGAGGTAATACCAGGCCTAACTCGCAACCTCTTGCAGTCCTGCGGTGGTTCTTTCTCATGTGTACCGCGTGTTTTTCGTAGCGCTCCGGAATAGTCGTCAGCGCTGTACAATATTGGATCATGGGCGTACTATATCCTACGTGTTCTACTTCTGTGCGCCAATGCACTACCTAGCTAGATCTTTTCACGTATCAATCAACCCCATGGACCGGTCGGGTGGACGAGCTACGGTGGCTTACCACACGGCATCTCAAGCAACTCGAGAGGAGAGTTGGCAAATTGAAAGAAATAGGAATGGACTAGTGCGTGCTGATGTAACACAAGACCTTCGCTGCCATCCGATTGGTGGCCATGGTCCATTATGCATATGTACATACTACATACGTATACGCCAGCTCATTGATGTGGGATCAAGCGACCCAGCTCTAGAAAACTATCACGATGATGATATCAAACCGTAGGTTATTCAACTTGATCTACGAGCTATGGCTGATTGCTTGAACACGCTCACTGGTCCAGGGTCGCAAGGCCTAGAGAATACCATCATCGGGACGAACCCTATTCATCTGCCAACAGATATCCTTCTCCAGATCTTCATTGCTGGTCTCACAGATATCGAGGATTTGACTTGTCTCTCTCACGTTTGCAAAGCGTGGAGGCAAGCTATCGATGAATATCCTGCATTCTGGTCGAACATCCTTTTGGACATCGGAAAGCGAGACCCCGACCAAAAGGCGGCATTTTGGGTCTCCCACGCGAGGGATATGCCTCTATCTATAAAATCACTTCATCCCATGAAGATTCTGACGGTGACGGGGACGTAGAGTAGCGTTATATCCTCGAGGCTTGCCTTGTGCGCCTTGGCGGGATTCTGCGGGACTGTATGGAGCGCTGGAAGTCATTTGAGCTCGAAATTCCTCCTCACCATATCGATTTCATACTTGGATTTTGTTCGGGATATACGCCCAGGCTCACCAACGTAGACATTCGCAGGACCAAAATTTTGAGGGGAGAAAACAGGCAACATATCCCATTCTTTCATCGGCACCCCGTTTTGCCACCCTGCATTTCTGTCTCGATGACGGCTTGCATTCCCGCGTTCTCATCCTTTGGTTTGGCTATTACCAACTTTGTGTTTGACATCCGTCACCTCTTTGGAGTCAGACTGCGGGACGTATTTCGAGTACTCCAATCTTGTCCGAATCTAGTGCGGTGCTCTGTGCGTGGCGCAGGAGCTCGCACCGATAGAACAGGGCACGCCGACACTGTTCGCCTTCAGCGCCTTGAGGAGCTCGAAATATCACATTTCACTGCGATGGTGGATTCGTTGGACCGGCTGGAATTCCCGTCCCTGCAATCACTTTCCCTAACGGAGACATCTTGGGGATCCCAGACAATCAGGAGCCTATACAGGTCACTGCAGACGTGTGGGAAGCTCTCGAGCATCGTCCTGCGGGACGAACAAGGACGTCACTACGACGGTTCCCCAGGTTTCCATGATTCGTTGATAGTACTCAACTCTGTTCGACGGGTTACTATTCATGGAAACTTGGTTCTCTGTGACCTCCTGGAGGCTATATCCTTCCCTCGCCTAGAGGAGCTCACCCTTCACAGTACCTTACCCGATATCGTCTACAACTACATGTCGCTATCCACCGAGCTCCGAGAGGTATCTCTCTACGGCATTTATGATGGCACCCCGATGTTTCTCGCCAATGACGTCCCTTTCCTTCTCCCTTCGCTCATCCGTCTCCATCTCGAGAACTCCAATGGGGTTTTGGATTTCATCAGTGCCCCACGCTTGGAATCGCTTTCGTTAAAGGGAGGTGCCAGGAATCTCGCTCCGCTCGGCGCGTCTTTACGGCAATTTCTGGGGCAGTCCCAGCCGCCACTGCGCACTCTCGTTTTCGATGGTGTGGATGTCGGCGATGAAGAAATGATCTGGTGTTTGGGACAGCTTCCGCGCTTGGGCGAGCTTCAAGTACGCAAGTGCACTATAACGGACGCTACTCTCCAAGCGCTGGCATCGCCCTCTCCAGCAGTGGCGGGAGCTAGTTGGCTCTTGCCCAAATTAACGAGAATCGTTCTCATCCGCAACCGTATTACACCCCAGAGTGTTATTGCGCTCCTCACTTCGCGGAACGCTGACCCACCTGCCCCTGCGGTTGGAGCGAGACTACCAAGTGTAGACGCTGAACTATCGTTTGATCCGGATCGTAGGCCGGAAGAGCGGGACATTGAAGTGATTGCAGTGAGTTCACAGACCGGTAATAGCTCCAGATGGTAGAATTTAACCAATGTCGTTGAACCTTGCACAGTCTCTTGGCGGCCTTTTGCGCTGATCATTCTCACCCAGCTTTCTGAAAGTTGCTTACCGGGTAGCAAATCTTTTGTGAGCCACAAACTATCTTGCTTTGATTTTGTACCACGTAGGATTTATGTTTTCTTTGAAAGACGGAACGGCGCTATCAACGGTTACAAAAGATGAATGATAAACTATTGAACAGTTAAAACAGTATTCAAAATGGTCTTCGCGCTGCTCCCGACCTTCACGTTGAAAGTACCGGGCTCCACAACCCACTTACTCCCTACAGTCCAGACGGCGAGCTGATCGTTGTTGACTTTGATCGTAACGGTTTTGGATTGTCCGGCGCTGAGATTCAGAAGCGTGCAAGTGAGCTCAGAATGGACCAGAGGTAATAATGCGAGTACGTACGGGATAGAAACTTTTTGGAAGCCGACAAGCTCTTGGTTGGGGGTGACCACCGACGCCTGATTGTCTGTGATGTACACCTGGACGACCTCCTGACCGTCGACTTTCCCCGTATTGCTTACGGTGACTGTAACGCTGAATCCGTCCTTCGTACCAATCTTCGACGAGGACAGCTTGAGATTCGAGCTAAATGAATTTCAGTATCAGCTTCGAATTTATTGTCTCAAGGTTAGACTTACTATGCGAATGTTGTATAACTTAGACCTTCGCCAAAACTCCACAACGGCACGGGGCTGTCTAGGACATATTGATGCCCGAAAGTCAAGGTTCCATTGTCGCTGATGAACCCGGGATCAAGCGGCCTCGACCCTTTGAGATAATTGTAGAACGCAGGAGCTGTCCCTACGCTCCGGGGGAAGGAGACGGGAAGTTTACCCGAAGGATTGACCTTTCCGAAGACGATCTCAGCGAGTGCTGTACCGCCCAGCTCTCCAGGATAGAACTGTTGGATGATACCGTCGGCGTCTAGCGGTATACGCGCTGTTAACGTGGAGAAGCAAAAGATAATATGCGCGAAGTGTTACGTACGGTCTGCAATCCACGGTTCGGCAACCGGCGTCCCACTGACGAGCACCACAATCGTTTTCTTCCCCGCAGCCACTACTGCCTTCACCAAGGCCAGCTGTGCGCCAACGAGCTTCAGATCACTCATATCATTGTGCTCGCCCGTGGTCGCATTTGTTCCAGGAGTCCAGAGAAGGGTTTGGTCCAAACTCCAAGTGCCCACCATTACGACCGCTACGTCGCTCTTTTTCGCTGCGGCGACGGCTGCGTCGAAACCGCTTTCGTCGTTGTTCCATAGCTTAGATCCTTCGGCATAGTTGACAGTAACTCCTGTTCCTTTGAGAAGTTGCTTGAAACCGTCCAAGGGGGTGACGCCGTTGTTAGAGGCATTGAAGAAGACGTAGTCCCCCATTGACACTCGACCTGCTTGGGGGCCAATGAGCGCAATAGACTTGGTGGCAGTAGTGCTGAGTGGGAGGACGCTATTTTTGTTTTTGAGGAGTACGATCGCCTCCCTTTCCATCTGCAGCAACGTCTGGCGGGATGTGGCCGTACGGATCGACTTGTTGTAATCGAGATAGGGATACGGATCTGCCCAGCAGGCCGAATCTCGTCAGAAACATAAAGGGCGGGAAAAGGCAGAGCTTACTTTCGAACAATCCCAAAGCGAATTTGGTCCTCAAAATCGTCTTCACCGTTTCATCGATCACGCTCTCCTTCACAGCGCCGCTCTTCACCTGAGCGGGCAGAGTAAGGAAGGTAAAGCTTCCGCCTCCCATCTCGCCGTTCAGATTTTCGACCGTCGTCTTTGCCGCGCACTCACGCGTGTCGCACGTCCCGTGTAGCGATATCAGCAAGTCAACGGATCCAGCATCGGTTGTGACCCAATAAGGGTAGGACCACTCTGTACGGAGAATGTCCTTCATCAAGTCTTTCAGCTCGAATGTCAGTTTTAGTTGAGGAGCAGGTGCAAAGGGGAGAGTACATACGAGAGTTTGCAATCGCTGGTACACCATCGTAACTGCTATAAGCAGTCATGATGCTCAACGCGCCAGTCTCAACGCAAGCCTTATGGAACGGCTTCAGGTACATCGTTCGCAGTTCCCTCTCGCCGCCGCTGACTTGCGCAAGGTTCAGCCCGCCCTGAGGAGACCCGAATGCAGCGTAGTGCTTGCATGTTGCAGCCATTCGGGCAGTAGCTGTCTTAGAGACACCTCGACGGGCACCGCTTTGCAAGCCGGTGACGTATGCGGCGCCCATCGCGGAAGTCCTATTTTGCGGCGAGAAGTAGTCAGCAACGGGAAGGAGAGTTGGAGTACGACATAGCGACGTACAAAAATGGATCCTCGCCATAAGTTTCCTCGACTCGACCCCATCTCAGCTCCCTACTCAAGTCCAGCACAGGAGCGAAGATATGGCTAATCCCAAGCCCCTCTGCCTCGTCGCTAATTACTCCACCGACGCTCTTCAACAAATCGGGGTTGAAGCTCGCAGCCAACCCAATCGCGCTCGGGAATATTGTGCCGTTGTTGGTGAACCCGTGTAAGCCCTCCGACTGGAACAGCGCCGGAATACCCAAAGTGGTGTTTTCCACGAGATATCGTTGCCCAGCATTGACGCCATACACGAACTTTTCGTATGGTGCGGCGTACCCGGCCCAAATTGAGCCTGCCTTTTGAGACATCATCGACACGAGTCCAGAAGTATTATGGGAGAGCGTGTTGTCTAGTGGGTTGTTGAAGTTCATCCACCCTCCCATATCCCCTTGGATTCTAAAAGGTAAATCATCTCAGTTTCAGCCGGCTTGAAGGGATACCAAGCGCAAACGATAAAACATACATTTGGGCAACCTTTTCCTCTAGCGTCATACGCGGTAGGAGGTCATTAACACGAGCTTCAATGGAGGCGCTGGGATCTTTGTATATCGATTTAGGTCCTGGCTTGGGTCGATCTGTGGCCGACGGTGCAGGCGCGGGAGCAGCATCTTGTCGACCGTTTAGTGCGCCATTATCGCCAGCAGTCACGGCAAGAGAGAGCGCAAGAGGAATGACAGCGGAGAGTAACATCTTCGCTGGTAGCGCGTAGCACTAAGCTGCTTCAGAAACGAGCGGTTATCAGCACAATTTTTCCATCATCCACGACGCCAGGCTCACTTTATACTCAAGCCACTTCCTTCCATTCGTTCATGATTTCAAGCCTTTTCGCCGCAAGAAGGTCGTAGTAGGAGCGATGTCGGGAATGGAGACTTCGGTCCTGGGAATGCGCCCGGGTCTGGTGATTGTGGCAGTCTAGCAGTGGCTCGCGTTCGCGAAGTAGCTTTAGAGGACGGCGTGAGATTGCGCCCGTGATGGTTCGGATCCCCTCGAGCCCGGCGCGGCGCAAATTAATCTAGCTGGCGCGCGCGGACCGGCGGCTCCCGCGCTTCCAGGCGATGCCTATTCGCCGACAATATTAGTCGCCATCAAGGCTAAGAGCTGCGATCCCGGCCGCTCGAACACCCACGCTCCCCGCTGAAAAGACAATGCTTCGAGTTCGTCGAATCGGGAATCTCAGGAGTAAGGCACCGAGCGCCAGAGTCACCTGGGCCGTTGTCTTGCACCCACGGTCCCACTCGAAGGTCCGTTGAGCTCGACCGTACTTCAGCAATAGACTTCACTCTTCCACGCGTTCCTTGAGTCGCTGCTTCTCTGTATTTTCCCGAGCTTGCGTCACTCTTGAACGAGGATGGCCTACTTCCAAATACCCAGAGGCCGGCGAGAAATCGCTTGCAGAATTCGGTAGACATCCAGATGAGTACATCAGCGGGCCGAGTGGTGAGAAAAAATTGATTATTTCATGAATTTCCCTTTAGTACTTGACGAAAATGCTACAAAATAATCCTGGTTGATACCGCACACCTCATTTCATGCCGCCCTAGAGCGGATTTTTTGGAAAATGCCTAGAAGCGTGTCGATCGGCGCATCGATAAGAGCAGACGGGGTTTCGAAAGGAAGTTTGCCGCTGATAAGATTTGAACGCTCTGTGAGGTAAACTAAAGAGATCCAACATGATAAAAATAAGTACCTGGGTGTAAGAACAGACTTCGTCTGTTGGAAAGACTGCGCAAGGGAATGGCTCATAGCAGGCTCGACCCTAATTGCCTCGAGAAGGGGGAGATCCCTCTGCTCTTTCCTGCAAGTATCATCAGATCATAAGAGAGGAATAAGAGCAAAACATTGCACGAACTCTTCCATGCGCTCGAGGAGGCTGGCCATTAATTCATCAAAGGTGGGCCGGAACGACGAGTTGGATACGTTGGTAGTTTCTAGAGTTCGCAAGTGGTCTTTGTACTAAAGATGCCACACAGCTTAGCCTTAGCTTCAGGCCCTGACCTAGGTGATATTAATACCATTTTATAATACGAGCGACCGCGTTCTGCGATCGCTTTTCCTTCAGCACCATAATAATCTTCAAAAACTGGGTACAGGACGAGTCTTTCTCCAGCCTGGTAATAGTGAGATGGGTTGCAATTAGGAAAGAGCGAGCGTTGATTTGGATAGATAGAGTACCGAGTGACGCGCTAGCTCCCAGGCAAGGCGGGTGGCCCATTGTTTCTTATCGTCGAAGCTCAGAGCCTCAAGAAAGTTCTGTGAATAAGAGGGTAGAGAGTTTAGGGATCATGCCAAGCGACAGCAGAGCGAACAGCCCAACAGCGTAGCAATCTTTGATCTCGCCATGGTCAGCTTTGACAGCGGAGGAGATGGTGGCCTGAGGGGGCGTGGTCGTCTTGAAAGTACGAGCAAGAGAGAACGGCGCAAGGGGTCGGTGGATTTTGAGCGGGGGGAAGGCGGTAAGGCGGGGCTTGGGCATGGTGGAGGGAAATTTCAAGCTGTAGGCCTCATATCTACCCCGAGCCAGTTCCTTTTATACACCTAAGAGAAAGACCCTCACGAGAGCTAAGATAGCCAAACCGATACATGCTCATGGTCAAAGCCTATAACACAATGGGTCAACAATGCCAGTGTATAGCAATCAGCTGACAAGACCGACGATGAGGGCCACATTGCCCAATTGGCGCATTAGCCAATCAATGGAGACCAGATTTTCAAATGGTCGGAAGTAAATCAGCAAGCTGACCCGAGTTAAATATGCTTGGCTAAATCCAGTTATTTCCCTAGAGACTAGAAACAAGTCTGGAGGAGAGCTATGGCACCTTACATAAATCACTTCAAAAGGAGCACGAGTGAACATTACATGTCAGAAGCAGACCGAAGCCCAGAGTAAAAGAAAAGCACATTTAACTCACTTGCAACTTTCGCAAAGTAAGCCCCGAGGCTGTAGGTCTCGACAGGCCTCGATGCTTTGACCGATTGTGATAAACCCTGCACATCCCAATTAGGGTATCCTACCCTGCGCCTCCCCAACGTACGATCAATATATCCAGTCGACGCCACTTGCTTGAAATAACGCTCAGATTCGAAGAGGCGTGTCGGGGCATTTGAAAGCTTTAGGGCAACCCAACTAATGGGCCAATCAGTTGCAAGTTGGCCCATAATTACCGCTCCCCATGCGCCACACGAGGTAAGGCCTTCGCGGAGAAAACACGCCATACGACACACTAAACCACGTCCAGCACGGCACCGGGTATTTCGCCAGTTTTGAATTGCTCTACAGCAAACGTACATTGGGAAATGTCTATTGCCCACGGCGCTGGGATAAACGCCCCGCACTCGGGGATACGTGTGCCCTAGTTTGTCGTGGCGTTGGAAAACGAGGTTGTGGCGAACCCCATCCTACTATTAGTGGTGTCATACTGGCCACAAAGAAAGCAAGGATCAGAACGGATAGTCCGTACGAGGCTGTGGATGGACAAACATAAGAGTAAAAGCGTTCTCTAAATGACCAAGTGCATGTTTTATGTTCAGCTGGGTAGGGAGGGGTACGTTGAAAAAGATCAGCTTACAGAAAAGCGTAGCCCATTATGAAATCGAAACCTAATAGCCAGGACTTGGGGTGAGATGGGATACAAGACAAGGAATGACTAGATCTAACCTGAACCCGACGGAGCACCAGTCTGCCCGAATGCCAAGGACGGAGGTTAAAGAATCTAAATGGCTTTACAAGGCAAAGTGTTCTTACATCTTGGAAGACGAGGTAATAGGAAGAGGCGACTCCTTTAATTAAAGCATTTAAGGAGCGGGGCCACAGTTGCGCATTGGGCGTGAGCGTGAATGTGGTCTGTCCCAAGATCAAAATATAGCGTAAGTCTAAGATAGCCAAGTGTGTAGGGTTGAACTTTGACTGGCCCCATTGACTACAAACGAAATATCTTGTAAAGTAGCATATTGAGCAGCCGTGATCTCGAGAAACCCTGTTGTAGGGTCAGTTTGGGCACCTGTCGCCGTCTTGTAAACGTTGAAGGCATCTGTGGCTACGTAGATGAGAGAACTGCCTATTGTTACCCGGACGCGTTAGACGCCATAAGCAATACAGCTATATAAAAGAGGCTCGTACCGGTGTCAACTATGCCCGTTCCATTCGCTAGCATGCTCGTTGAGCCGTATTGGATAGATTGACTGAAGCTCCAGTAGCTGTTGGGCATTACAAAATATTTAGGATACAAGAGAGGGATGCAATATGAGACGGCTTACTATGCGGCAGGAACGGTGGTAGAGAGTGCAGCGCTGAATGTGACGAATGTTCAGCAAAAACAAGGGAATGGTGTGTTTAGATAGACGTACTAGGTCATCGGGCCCGTGATCCTAAGATCGAAGAAATAAAAATAAAATCACCATAAAGATATCTACGTAGTAACTTACTTCGACGTATCCACTTCGCCAAAGCATAGCTCGCCGTCAGTTACGCTCGCGGACGTGGCTGGCTGGAAATCTAGATAAACCGATGAATCAAGTTTACTTAGAAACTAAGCAGGATAGTCAAAGGTAGGAAGAAACTTACACACGCCAAAAGACTGAACAGCAATTTTGCCCTGACTGTGTAGATTGTCGGGCACCGTTGGAATAGTTGAATAACCGCTTGTGGTCAGCTGATAAAAATTTCTTTCATTAATCGATATCGACCGTGTAACAAGAAGAGGTCAAGCACAGTATTTTTGGTAAGGGTTGTTGGACCAAGCCCTACGTTAGAGTCCTCAATTTCCGAAGCCTGGGGTGGAAGCAATGACATACCAAGGATTCCATCGCATCCCCAAGTGACACCAGAAAATGTCGATGCGACTCCAATGGATTGGTTAGAAATAGTAAATGTTCCAAGGGTAACTTGATCGAGGTCTAAATGATCGCGAAGAGTCAACCATGGCGTGTCTCAATCAGAGGCTGTAACGCATCACATTGATCTCCTGCGGCGAATCCCATGCCGTATGATATATTGAACATGTCGGCGGTCTTGATGCTTGTGCTTGACGGGACATATGTTTTGTTGCCGCCTATCCAGGTATTCCCCGATCCGGTGTCGACAATAAAATTGACTTTGAAATCCCAGAGTTCACTTCGCGCTCGTCAAGGGAGAGTATGATACCCTCTCACAAGGTGTATTTGATGCACCGATATGAACGATTGCGGAATAAAATAACTGTATATGACCAAGACGTTAGAGAAATGAGAGGACAAAGATACACAATACTCACACCATCATTCGTTGCATTCAGCGGCGCGTTATTTACTGCCAGTCTTTCTGCTGCGCTGAGAGAAGCGGACGTAATTCCTACTCGTGACTTGATATCATTGATGCGTGAGCGGTCAAGCTGAACCACATTCCTCGGCCTAGAGCCTGCGGCCGTATGTCGCGTTATGGGAATGGTATTCGAGAGCGCCTGGCTCTTGACTAAAACGGATGCCTGGACGTGCACGCCATGAAGTACTTGCAGAGCGACAAAGAAGACTTTGAGCTGAAGAATGGGTGCCATGGTTTTCGATTAAAAGGGAATAACTGAGCGTTCGTGGCAGCAAATGAAGGTTCCAGACAAGTTCGCGAGCCACGCGTGTAAAGCCTGCAGACTGCTGGTGCTAGCAAGTTTGCTGCGGGTCCTTCGCATTTCAAAGGAGGGCACGAGCGTTTCTGCAACATGGCAGCACCAAGCCTCGAGGCAAATGAGTTCGAAATGACGCGTTATACAAGATTACATAATCCACACAATCTTACATGAGGACTCAAAAGTTGCCATATATTACTATATTAGGCGGCTGCTGTATCCTCCCGTCAATTGTGTCTTATATAGGTCTGAGTTATAAGTACGATCTATGATCTGCAGTCAGCTGTTGCGGCAGGATATCCTGCTGGGAGAAGGTCTTCTGCTCTGAGGATACCCCTTTCTCTGGAATTACCATGAGTTGATGAGCACCAAGTATTAGAGCACGACGTTTTATACGATTCTCACATTTGATCCAAGGCCTTGATAAGGTCGTAGTTGATCTCCTCGTTCACAACGGAGTCATGCGCATACGCGGGATGCGAGCGGATAAAATTCCGCATCCAGGTCGCCACAGTCATTAACGAGCCTGCAGGGGAGCGGAGGCATAGTTCAGATACGTAATCATATTGTGCACAACGCGGGGGACAAACCATTCGCTCTCCCTTTCACAAGATCAAGGTACACTTTGAGCTTGTCCATTTCGACCGGCTCGATGTCGAGAGTACCGAGATACACGTACACGAGGCCCAGCAAACCCGGGAAAGTCTTGCCCTGGAATAAGATAACACGTAGCCGTTGAGTAAATCATAGCACCATCGAAAGATAGAAACACGTTGGGCCTTACTTTGCCATTAATGATTTCATCCACGCTCATCTCCTCATGCTCTTGCTCGGGGGCACGGTCCTGTGATGACGAAGGTGCATTCGTAGAAAGCACGGACTTCCTGAACCAGAATTTCTCCTCCGTTACTGCGGATCGCCGTTGTGCCCGTACCATGTTCAGGTCAACCTAAGGCGCAAAGTGCGCCATGACACAGGGCAGATGCAAATTCAGTATTGGCTCGTTGATTTATTGATTCTCCCGGCATACCTTCGAAATGGGGATATAGAAGTTTGTATCGAGGGCTGTTATAGCTCGGGAAAGGAGTATCATGAACACCGAGAATGCAGCGTTCTCGAAGTCTGTGAGCTGGACTTCCATGCTGCGGAACTCAACGCGCCATCCGATAGACGAGCCCGGTGGCGGGATTTTGAACCGGACGCTCTGCCAGTTGGTGGCGTGAATACTCTATTTAAGAAAAACATAAGCTGCCAAGGTCCCGGGTTGCCGCAAAGATTGGCTATACCTCAAAGTGAGCCGCAGAGTTCTCATCGTCTTGATGTAGCATGTCTGTCATAATCGTGATGGGCTCACGGATGTACATACGAGCGATGTGGACCGCGAGTAGCTCATCAACGCCTAAGGGATTTGCCATTGTGCCAAACATTAGTAGCGAGAAAAAATGCGATCACGCGCTGATGGACGAACGTCCTCACCATTAGACAAGAGGCGATTATACACTTGCTCATTATACGGCATCGTGGTGTCGCTGTATTCCCGCTTGTTGTCTGGAGTATCCGAGATATACGAAGAAATGCCCGCCCATCTGGACTTTGGAATCCGGTACTTGCTCTTGGAGAGAGGCTTTACAAAATCACGGCCTTAGGTATCGGGCATCCAAAGAGAAAAAGGAGGCCTACTTTGAGACCGCGTTCCTCCTCCGTTCGTTCGTCCGAGCAATCGGTCAGGATACCCCACCGAGAGTCGACGTCGGTTAAGTAGCCTTTCCAGACTGGGGAGGCAGCTGTCAGGGCCAACTTGAGGGTCAAGCGGGCACCCCTCGTCAATCTCAGAGAATTAGGTCAAAGAGCGAAGGCTATTACCATAATGGGGGCAATAGGAGCGAAAGCGTCATATAGACGTCGACCCTGTGAGGCGTCTGAGGCTTGAGATGTCACTTGGAGACAACAACAGCCCCCTCCGAACGCGTGAGCATCGAGTAGGATATGATCGTCCTTGAGTACATTTTTCAGCGACTCGCGGACGCCTTGAGGGATGGTGGGATCGACAAATGGGCGTGGTGTGTTCGTGTCGAAAAATATGGGAACGTTGATAACTACTTTTCCAGGTCGCCGACGAACTAAGAGATCATTCATGGCGCTACATTCATGCTTTTAGCTTATGCAGCGCTAGGGATGCAATTAGCACGTACAGATATTGGATTTTCGGGCCGAGTATTTCCACTGGTAGGAAGTAGCTGTAGTCACCCGTGGGCTCGTAATGCGGATCGGTAAAGACGCCGGGAGCGCCAAGACGAGGAAAGGCGGTCAATGTGAATAGTCTCTCGTTCGGCTTCAGTACCCTTTGCACGACGTCTCGCCTGTAAGAAGTAAGTCAAAGATTGTACATGGTAGATAATGGTCTTGCGCGAAGATGGCTTACCTATAGCGCATCTTACTCTCCACTGAAAGAAGATCGGAAACGGAGTCCGTTAGCGGGAAGGCCGGGATACCCTCAATCATGTAGCGGCCAAACTCCTCATGAAAACTCGGCAGCAATGCCCTAAATCGCCATGAAGAAATAGATTAAGAAAAGGCAAACCAATCAAAAAAAAAAAGCCATAAAGAAACCCACGCCTTGTCCGGGGAGCGCGTCCGGATATCCTCAAAGACTTTGGGTAGAGCCTCAAGGACTTCAATCTGTCTCAAAGACAGATTCGCTCGCCTTTCCGTGTCGTCATATGAGAGTATCATGTATTCGATCTGCCCGCCAACACACCATTCAACACCGATATGCCAAGATGAAGCGTGTGCAGGCTTTACAACGCACCTCATCCCCCCAAAGAAATTCGTCACTGTGCCGCGTCTTCATCCGATTCCATATGTGGAGGAACTGGGTAATACCATGTTCGTATACGTGGTCGATGTACAGTCGCGCATCATCTGGATCAAGTGCACTTCCGTGCATGATAAGACCCATGGTCGAGGAGTGAAGGGGACTTGGCGCTGAAGCGCGCGACCCAGTACTTGCCACCCTTTATCCCGTGCCTAGATGTATTTGATGGGGATAAGCACTGAATATTGAATGTTAGCGGGATCGGGACCGTAATGATGACCAACTATGATGCACAGGCACGGCATCAGATTCATACAATTCAAATTTGGTGCTTGGGGTAGCCGGGCCCAACTTCAATCAGACTCACCGCCAGGCGGCAAACCTTCAGCCAAAAGCCTTCCGACGAAGCCCTGGTAAAGGATGTGAGTATCTATTCTGTAGGAAGAGATGTCCTGGCTGAATTACATTACACAGGCGATCTTGAGTCAGTTTGATCGGTGGGCGCCAGATACTTATTATTCTGGCTGCGTTACCCCGCTTTCCCCGACCTACATATCGAAAATGCTGGAGCATGATATCTATCCTAGTCGCATACGAATGGGCATCAGATTCGCCGTGGAGACTGGAGAGTGGCCGCGTGCCGATTAGGATTAGATTTATCGAAGGAGAGCAGCTGCATCAATGCACACCTCTGCGTGAGATTTAGCCGGGGCTTCAGGCCGACTGGATAGCTGAAGGAAAAGGCGATTGAATATTCTTTCATAGGCCGGGGCAAGTGCTTACCCCAACTCATCCCCGGTTAGCTAGTCGATACCCCACGCGCCATAGTTCTCTTGGCTGACGACTGTCAAAGCGGGCTGAGGTCCCTCGCTAGTGAAAGCGCTCAGGTACACCGTGCTCATGCCACTGTCTCATCGCACTAAGTGGAGCATTACCTGGTACCAGTCGCTCTGCGGCGGCGGGAGAAGCAGAGGCAAACTCTACTCGTGACTTGACGTTGTCGATGCGCGCGCGGTCAAGTTTCTCAACCCAGAGTCTGCGGCGGCGGCGATATCTTGTAATGGGGATAGCGGACGAGAATTCCTGGCTCTTGACCGGCCACGTGTACGCCGGGGAGTGCTCGGGGAACGACAACGTAGACACTTTTGAGCTGGTGAATGGGAGACATGGTTTCGATTAAGATAAAGAAGTTGGGCGTTTGTGAAGAACCCCAGATATGTTCGCAAAGCACGAGTGCAAAGCCTGCCCTCACTGGCGCGGGATGGGGTCTCTTCACATCCGCTACTCGATGATAGCGTCGCCAAGGCTCGAGGATTTACCTCCAGATTGAATTCGGCTGATGGGAGGGTTTGGAAAGGAAATAATTAACAGCGTCACTGTGTCATCGCTCGCTGACTGGGAAGAATGGCATGGCAATATCAGTCGGTCCCAAATACCAATGAGGACCAGGTACGAGCAGGATAGAAAGTGATGCGGAACACATGGATACAGCAGGCAAGTTCGGAAGATTGAGGCAAAACGCGATAAATCTAGTACCCCTGAACCTACCCAACAAGCTTGGGAAGCCTGATTCGGCTCGCTCTTAGTAGCTCATCCGCGTCGGGACGACCCAAAAGTGTGCTGCCTACCAATCCCGTTTGCTCGCATCTCCCCTTCAGTGATTGCAGCCTGGCCTCGTCCGTATCTCCTTCCCAGAAGGCAGGCTCGGCAACTTGCCAAAAGGCAGCTCTATCATCCAACCACGCCTGTCCACATGTGCGAGTAAGCGCCTCCCAGGCGTATACCAGCGATGAGACAATGCCACTCCCGGCTAGTGCTTCCTCTTCGCAGCCCTCTGTGACAAACACTCTGGCGGAGAGATCGGTGAAGAAAACCAAGAGCAGAAAGCTCTCGTCAAAGTCGGACAGTTCGATTTCGGAGTGGAGGGAGCGGATGCGATTGCCCACGGCGGACATGAAGGGCGAGTCCACGGCAGCCGCGCCATAGTCCAAGCCACCATTATAGCGCTTCAACTCGCGGGTCAGAAGGGACTGTCCAATGTTCCGCAACTGCCTCCTAGTCCCTTCCTGGCAGACGTGAGAAAGCGCATTCCAGAAAGGCTGCCCCCCAATTCTCACGATCTCGCCAGCATTTTCTGGTGTTTGTGAGATACGTCGAGCACAGGCAAGAGCAAAGTCAGGCTCATCCGATCGGATACCTGCTGAAAGCAACGTATAGAGTGTTTCGATAGCAGATCTCCACACCCGGTTCGGTCGCTCGGCAAAGGCCAATGCTTCGGCAAGCGATCTGTGCATGCTGCAGAGTAGGGAGAAGTCACGATCGTCCCCGCTGTACGGCGGGAGCAACCTGCAGCGATCAAACGCAAGAATCAAATCGCATGCAGCGACGCATCTCTCATCGCTTGATTCGGGGGTGAGGAAGGCGGCGAGTGCATATAGTATTGCCCGCACATCCGGCAATGCATCCTCCAAGGGCAGCGTGTACTGGGAAGCTACACTCGGCTCGGACTGCCACAGCGAGATGATGGCGCGCTCAAAATCATCCAAGGCAATGTTGTCACGATTCCAAGCTTGGGTACTCGATTCGAGGAGTGACAGAGTAAGGTCAATAGTCTTGGGGTCGAGGAAATAAGTACCCCCAATGGAATTGCCATGGCCATCAGCCTCGCTGGTCGGTAGCTTCAGTGTGCGGAAGAGTGTAATCAACACCCTCTTGCGGAGAGTGGATGTGTATTTTTGAAAGATCGATTCAATCGATTTCAAGGATGCGTAGCTGGCCGAGTACCCGCCTAATCGAAAATAATCTCGAGCTTTTGCGCACATATAAAGGCATGCAATATTGATATCCTGATGATTAGACAGGTTTCCGGTACGTCGGATCTTCCCCTGAGGAGCGGGATAGCGTGCAGCTGCGATCATTATCATCGCATCATCGGTGTGGAGTTTGGCCAGCCCATCCGCACCATGGCGCTGAACGAGAGCATTAACACGAGACACTGCGATGCTTCCGAGGCCTACACCCTCCAAAACCGCCAGTTGATCGCTATCAAGGATAAGGCCAGCGGTCGCGCGTATGGCAGCACATATGTGCACATCATTTGTCGAGGATTCAACCAGCCACGCTATAGCGCGAGCATTGATATTTTCGACTCTAGACGCGACATACCCTTGCTCGGCTTGCCGGATGACCATGCGCCAGCCAGATAAGAAGCCGAAACGAGAGAGGGCAGCAGACGCGGCGACGACGTCTTCGTTCGCCCGGAGGTCTGTCCAGAGCATGGCCCACGCTACCCCTGCGTCTTTCCACCGTCCCACCATAAAACGCAGGACAGAGCACACATATCTTGAATAGAGCTGGGCCATGATCTTCAGCATGAGAAAAATGGACGAGATCGGCGCTTTGTACGCGCAGCGCGGGGAGAAAGCTGGGAGCACAGTAGTAGCAATGAAAAATATCGTGATGAAAGCGATGAAAGCGATGCTGGTCGCGGCAACTGTAACGTCGACGGCCCACAGAAAGTCAACAAGGCCGGTGAAAAACAGGCCGAGGGCGATCAGCAAGAGTGTGGGGAGGGATTCAATAATCGTAGGGACTCCCCACTGTTGGAGGTTTGCGTAGCGAGACTGACGGATACGCCCCCGCTCCCGCGAGCTGCCCGGATATTTCTTGTAGTCGTCGTAGTCGTCTATCCACTGCTTCGCGAGGACAGTGACTATGGTCGCGCTCAGGCTGATTATTAGGGACGCGAACCACAGGCAGTTCACTCGCACGGCGCTGCGGGTAGCCTCGAATGGAGTGAGCTGCAGCGAGCCCTCGGGCTGTGCATTGCCCATGCTCGCGCTGATCTGCCGAAGCAGCGTATTGTTTATGGCGGTGGTATCCTCGCTCAGGCCCTTGTACGCCTCGACGAGGAACGCCGTCACGATGGCCGAGAACAAACCCGCCTAGAATTAGGACAGATGAGTCCCGTGAAATGAATACGTTTAGAGAGCAGAAGTGAGCTGCGACTCACAAAAATAAGCAAGACCTGTAGGACGCAAAATGAAGTAGATGTTAGTGAGGTGATCGGGCGAAGGAACGGCAACTGGCGTACATCCATGGATTTATTCCACCCATCTACCATAATCAGATCACGTTGCTCAGCCAACTTGAGATATTCCGTCCAGAAGGTGGATTCGGGCGTATCTTCAAACAACGGTTCATCATATTCTGACGCTGGGAAAGTGACGAGATTAGAAATCGAGTGATACTACGTGAGCGATAGGATGCCTACACATTCCACCTTGTTCATCTTCAGGCTGGGGTCTATGAACAACATTCAAGCCAAGATAGTCGAACAGTGATTAGACATCTCGTCCTGCTAGCGAGCAGAGTACGACAGCTAACCTTGCTGTCGCATCGGGCTTTGCTCTAATATGGGTACCGGGCGGCACTGCGCCAGCATGTCCCCGACTTGAATCGACTTCGGATGTGAATGCTGTAACAGTAACACCAGGACATCGTCAAGTAATCTTTTGGAGTGGATATTTGGTAAACGTACTTTGCTCGCCGGGAGGCGATGCAATTTTGTTGGCCTACTCGCACAGGCCCAACCAGGTTATCCATAGTTCATATCGCAAGCAAGCAATACCGACCTTCGACTCCTTCGACAGCGATGGACCAATTTCTTGAGGGCTTAGGGTCAGATGTTGAGCGAATCCTCCGGGGAAGCTTGGTGCCGGCAAAGGCGGCTGGGACTCCAGGTCGAAGTCGTTGATGAGCGTTTCCATCTCCACGCGATTCAGTAGCTGTGTCGAGCGGTCGTGAAAAGTGCTTCAAGGTGCTAGTAGAAGGACTCGCGGAAGGTTGCTTGGAAGGGGTTGGATTCTAAGTGGCGAATTACTCGCTGTACTTACACCACCAAATGCACTCCATATTGCGCTCAGTCGAATTAGCTCAGCCGAGAATAGGGTTAGCCCAGCCCTGCCCATGGCTTGAAATGGGCTGGGTCTAAGGAATGTTCAGAAATATCAGCAAAGCGTGACCTAGCTCGGCGTTGACATATATCGAATAGAAAACCCTTATTAGACGTGCGGGCTCATAACACTAGCGTCACAAAATTAGCATAACGCTGTCAGCAGAGCTGCTGGCCACCTTGGGCCAGCGTTGGGATTGCCAGGGTCCCCAAATTTCCTAGCGCGTCGCCAGCTGTTGTCAGATTGCATCCTGTCGCACCACCGGCGCTGTCCGCCGAGCACTGCCGATATGCCGGGAGCCCAGAAATGGAAATGGCAACAACAAAGCCGCACAAACTTTCTTCGCATCCTCAAACTTCCAAGTCCTTTCTCGCTTGCTTCCTCTCTCCAACCACCACACATGCCTCGAAATTTCTCCAAGTCCCGCGCATTCGCTCTCGGGTAAATGTAAGTTCGCTTTGCTCTCATGTCCACAAGGCTCTCTGGTTAATGGCTTACCTTCTAAGCTGCTGGAACTTCCCACCCGCCTCCTACACTTCCTATTCCTTAAGTTCAGTTCCCCTTGTCCTTGGAGTCTCTCGCGCTTTCAAGCATGGTAAGTCCCATTCATTCTTATACAAGTACGCCTTTCAGACTCATACCAGCTGTCCTTCAGGCTGTTTAGATCCGTCGCCCTGCCATCCCTGCCCTGCCATTTTTCTCTCCCTCTTTTCTTTTTCCCCCCTTGTATTTTCGCGTTTTTTGTTTGTACATATTTACTGTATTACCGTGCCCAATAAACATACATATAAATTTGAATCTCAGCCTGAAATAAAAATGCGATCCAAGAGGATCCGAACCAGTTTTTGGGAATTTCAACCCCAGCTACCCCGCTCTCACAGCCACATTTTCCAGGTTGGCCCAGCGCTGTTGCAGACGTTGCCCCAGCGTTGGCAGGAATAGCCTGGCCCCAGCTTTTTTTAGCCAGACACGAGCTCAGTATGGGCACAGCAACCCTGTCACGGGCCGTGCTAGCTGATATGCTGACGCATATCAGCTAATTCGAATGGTAACAGCCCCTGAGCCGATAGCATAGCAACATTTCCTGGAAAAACCCTGGTTTCGCGTGGAGTGCATCTGGTGGTGTACAAGGCTGTACGGTGTACACGGTATTACTACACCCTACCACACCCTAAGTACTAAGTACCCGCCGGCCCCGAGCGGCTTGTCGTCTGTGGTACATACCGTGATTTGGGTATAAATCTAGCACCATGGACGATGGAAGCATACTCTGCACTTCCGTTTTCTAATGGCAGAGCTATCAGGCAGCCTTGCGTTTTTATCTGCGATTCTGAGCATTCTTCTTGCTCCCCTCTACTATCTTTGTAAGCCAGTCAAATCGCGCGGTCTTCCCCTCCCTCCTGGTCCCAGACCAGACTTTATTATTGGGAACGCGAGACATCTGGCTGCCAAATCCCCATGGCTGCAATACACTGCGTGGAAGGAAAAATATGGTGCGTGATGATATCTAGCGCACAAAGGACCCCTCGACTCATAACAGCATGGCTGGCGCGCAGGCAACATAATGCACTTGGAGGCACTCGGGACTCATGTCATAGTTCTGAACTCATACAAGGCCATGCACGATTTATTGAACTCGAAGCCTATTTATGCGGACCGTCATACCTCGATGATGGCAGATACACTGTACGGCCCTTAGCCATTTACCTCGAATGGCCCTTCTCCGGACGCTACTTTGCTAGAATGGGATGGGGGCGCTTCACAACTGCCGCTCATTACGGCGAAACATGGAAAAAGCACAGAAAAATGATGCGCCCTGCTTTCCATAAAGATGCAATCCTAGCTCATTCTGCCACTTTGGAAAAAATCGCTCGAGCTTGTTTACTGGAGTTACTGCACTCTCCTGGGGGATTACGTGAACATCTTCGGTCGCGAGTACCTGCCTACTGTCCTAAGCTTAATCTTGGTCAAGATGGAACTCCCTCGGGACTGTAGGTACACTGGGAGACCCATAGTCATGTTTACGTATGGCCTGAAAGTTGATGGTCCAAAGGATCCGGTATGTGGATCCTCGCCATCAACTCTCCCTGAGTACTCATTGTACGTTCTCCTGCAGCTCATTGCGGTCCCTGAAAAGGCATTTGCAACGGTTATCAAAGTAGCGATGCCCGGCAAAGTACCACTCGCAGAGTACCTTCCCTTCTGTGCGCAGGTTCCACTTCCTGTTTTTGCCACGGTACGAGGCTTACTATACTCCCTCAAAAACAGTGAGACATATTCCCTCGTGGTTCCCGGGCGCGGGATTTAAGGGGAACGCTAAGATTTGGAGAAAAGAGCTAGATGATATGGTTGAAGTACCGTTCAGCCATGTAAAGGCCAACATGGTAAGATCGTTTGAGCATATTCGGTACCCTACTTGACGATGCATTATTCACAGGCCACTGGCGTCGCTATCCCTTCATTCACGTCCAAGTGTCTGGAAGAAAGTATGCACGATGGGAATGATATCATGTGGAACACTGGGACCATGTATATGGCCGGAGCTGATACTGTAGGCCCTCTCCCAATTTAATGAATTTTTGCTAACGAACCCGCGCAACGCTACCAAGACGCATGCGATCCTGACTTCCTTCATCTTAGCCATGGTCCTCCACCCTGATGTGCAGAAAAAAGCACAAGCGGAAATCGATGGCGTTATAGCGGCCAAAGGTAAAGGTCTCCCTAATTTTGAAGATCGCGGAAATTTGCCATATATCGAGTGCTTGCTCAAGGACTTACAGCGTTGGCTTCCGGTGCTCCCTTTGGTCTGCCATGCCTTCATCTCTTATTCGCCCTTAGTCTAACAATTCCGTAACAGTCGGTGCCGCGCCGTCTGACAGAAGATGATTGTTATGGAGGTAGCATGCGCACTAGAATCCCACCCATACGTTATTTATCTAAACCGCTTCTATAGGGTATTTTCTTCCGGCGGGCTCAATCATTTTCTCAAACCACTGGTAGGTGTGTTAATCTATGACTCGATGCTCCGCACCTAACCAGTCTGCTCACAGGGCTCTGAGCCGAGACGAAGCCCACTACAAGGACCCGGAACGCTTCTGGCCAGAACGATTTGAAAACCCCGAGACGGCCGAGCTTGATCCATACAAGTATGCGTTTGGCTGGGGAAGAAGGTAAGCTATTTCCCGTGGGCTCGGATCGATAGTGGTACTTTCCGGCGTCCGCTGATGACGTGAATTGAACGATAGGGCTTGCGCAGGGATGAATTTTGCTGATGCCATGCTTTATCTGGCCGTCGTATCTATCCTCGCCATGTTTGATATTAGCAAGCCGCTGGACGAACACGGGAATGAAACAGAGCCTGAAGTCGTCCTAGGGACGGGCATTGTAAGGTGCGCATGAGTGACCTACCACAATACGCATACCAGGACCAGCGCGGGGCTCACATATGGTATACCCGGCCGGACGGAAGGCTTCAAGTGTACCATTAGGCCTCGCTCCGATGATGCCGCCAAGCTGATTGGCGCCGCTTCTGAAAAGATGTCTTGGTAGACTAGGGACGCAGTCTATATGATACTGGGCGAACTGTGTTTCAATAGGAAAAGTTATGAAAACTCTCTCAACGATCCCTGCGCAAGTACTAGTAAATAGCGTGTAGTGGCTTAGGCATGTACATGTCCGCCTCTCGAGCAGAGTTTTGAGACGAATTCGGGGGAGGCCAGATCGGATGCAAATATTCGTATTACGTGGAATACGTTTGTGATCAACTCCTTACTCTATTCGAGTCTATTCGCCGTTCTGAATCTCAAGTCCTCATGGAGGTCTGCGCCGCATCTATTCGTATTCTTGAAACCACAAAAAAATAGCCACTAAGTGGAATGTCTAGGTCCTAAACGCTCGCGCGGCCATGTTGTCCAACTACGAAGTCCTCACACTTTTGAGCGAGCTCGAAGCCGAGCGAATCGCCAACGACAAAGCAGCAATGGCCGCAAAGGAAGCCGCAGGTCCTGAACACAACCCATCCCCCGCAGCTCCCGTCGACACCAATTGGAGAACTGTTGAATATGAGGTTTGAACATCCTCGCTGCAAAAGGTGCAACCGAATTGCTCACTGCTCGGATTACCACAAGACGCTCAAATGGCTCAAAGCTCCGAAAATGGCCACCACCCAGCAGGATAAAAACTCCATCGCGCGCCTGGCTAAGGACCTGCGGCGTTACGACCTTACGAAGGCTGAAAAACTCCAGATTATAAACCTGATGCCCGTGGATCAAGCGGCCCTGTATCCAGTACGCTCTCCCCTTTTCCCTCTGACACTTCACTTTACAGATTTTTTTTTTCTAGATTATCGAAGATTTCGAGGACCGCTTTGACATCTCGATCCTGGAAGAGATAAACAGATGTGTTCAAAATGCTATGATTGCGCCAGATATCAATTATCCGCCAGCCCCGAGCTCTAATGCCGGAATCGATAGCTATGCGCCCGTTGCCACAGTGTTCGACGAACCGCAGTACCCAGAAGATGACTACTATGCCGGAGAACACTATGAAGAGGAATTTGTGGACGAGGTAGCTTACGGCGCACCTGCAGAAGCAGTGGGAGATGGTGCTATCGACGAGGACGAAAACTGAAGGACTCTCAAGATGCCCCTGAACTTGCTGAAATTATCTGTACTCCCAACGCTTGTAGCTGCACACACCATCGCTTAACTGTTGCTTAATCTTTCCTGCCATGTCTACACTGGGAATGCACGAGCGCTGGAATTATCTCTAGGGACTTGGTGGAGGCTGAATCTTGGCGGTTGTCGCTGGCTCAGAAAAACGCCTGAGAGCACAGCGGCCGACCAGCGGTTACGAAGCCAACGCTCAATCCGCTAGATCTTTTGCGTATTTTTTGCTAAAGAGGTCGCACACGGAAAATTCTCAGCTCCAGTGCAGATGAGATGGAACTATCTGGGCTATAACATTGTTAATATTTCTCGGCGACGAGGCAGTGGAAGCAGGTACGCCTCTCAGAGTTTAATCAAATTGCCCTCGCTGTTCAACGCTGCCTCGATAAACGCCACGTCTTTCAGCACCGACCTAGGTTCCCCAAAGCCCTCATCGCGGCCCCCCAATAGCTCCAAAAAGTGCTCCAGCTCTTTCTCTACGCCGCACGAAGGCAAAACGGTGGTTTTGGTCTCATCACCCTTGTGGACGTCCACCTTGATATGCGTCTTTCCGTCTTTCTGCGTATTGCCAATCTGGATCCATCCCTCGGTCCCAGTGATCGATGTGGCATTCAGTGCGCCGCGAGTGCTAGAAGGGCTGCCGAAAGAGAGCTCCCAGATGCCGTGCGTGCCGTCGGCACATCTGAGGATGGCATTGATGGTGTCATGAGGAGCGAGGATGGCCTTGTTCAGCGACGCAAAGGCGGAGACTTCAGTGATGGGAGACGGGAGGATGGTGCGAAGTAAAGCCGTGAAGTGCTGGTGAAATATTAGGTGGGTTTAACGCAGACGCAGAACCAGAGAAAAAGGGAACTGACCACCCCTCCGTCGAGCTACAGCATGAAGGCGGAAATTTAGATCGTGCCGCAAGGTGACAAGAGAAGATGCCCACCAAAAAGCCTCCTTGGTACTGTTACGAAGGAGCGTCAATAGCGCTACCATAGCAGTCAATGGACCGACAAACCTCCGGTTTTGTGCGCCAAGGAGTCTGGTACCATTTGCTACTCTCATCAACGAAAGCAACCAGGGAAAGGTTGAAGTATTGCAATTTTCCTATTTCTCCGTCAGCTATGACCTTCCTGATAATCCAAGCCGGGCGAAATAAGTCAGTAGCGGGTATAACTTAGTATATGCAACAGGGCTAACTTGGCAAAGAGGTAACCTGGCTCGACCTCGAAATTCTCTGCTACCCTCCAGATAAGCCCCTTGGGCTTGTACTCTTCTTCGTAAGTCTTGATGAGTTTCAGCGCACTTGCGACGTCGCGCGCGACCGGCTTTTCGCTCAGCACATGCTTCCCGGCCTTCAAAGCCTTGACGATAATCTCCGGCTGAGTGTTGATGGGAAGAACGACGATCACCGCCGCAATATCCTCTCGCGCGAGGAGTGAATCGAGCGATTTGGTGGGATCGCCTCCATCGTGGTAGAAGGGGACGTCGATATTGAGCGTCGATTGTGCAAACGCAGCAAATGTGCCGGCGGAGCCCTCTGATCTGGAGTAGACCGCCCGAAGTACAACTTTGTCACCGGCAGCCTGGATGGCAGGAAGGTGGGCTGGTCGGGACGTAAATGATTTGTCATTGGATATGGGCCCGAAACGATACTCAAAGGTTAGAGCTCCCACTTGCCTTCCTTCGCAAAGATACCTGCACCGAGGATGGCAATACCTACACGTTCAGACATGGTGCGTTGAAGATGGGGAGGGGGGGACCAAGTTAATTAGATGGGATCAACTGGAGAGTCTGTGATCCTTCCCAATATTTATCCACTGGAAAAATCCCGGATGGATGATGACGCATCGATGATTAAACTAATATTGGGTTCTGCATGCTTCGTGCGATGTGAACGTCCATCGAACTATATGGGCAAGTCTGCATGACACTAAAGGTCCACAATCCTCACCAAATCCCATGACGGAAAGTAGGCGGAAGTGCCAAGCTAGATTCTAGTGCCGTCTAAGGTAGCCACCGGACGTGAGATCTTGAGACCGCGGGTCATCTCAATACCTGCTCGAGTCCTCTTGCTAAGTACATTCGAATGGAGCGTGGGCAAGGTATACCGTGAGGATGCTTGAAACCGAAGAGAGAGTGACCAAGCGGCGGGCGCGGTGCGAGACTGGCATCACCTTGCCCTGCAAGGTCATCTAACCTGGCTTTATTGTCCGCGGTACCAGTGGAATAGGGGGTCCTAGGACCCAGAATAATTCATGTAAATGCCGTAGGCTGTACCGGACAGAAACCTTGAGCCTGGGGGCTTGGGGCCGTAGGCCGTACCGGACAGGACCTTCCGAAAGTGGTGTTTTCTAGAGGTCCGAGACCATGGGGTCGCTGGCGGTTCCCGGACGTCTGGGGGCGATGGTCGGCGATGCCGTGTCTGGTACCGGACAGTTTTCGTGTGTGGGCTGGCGGGGCGCTGGTGTGTGACCAGTACTGGCGCGAAGCTGGCTGAAAATGGAAAACCTGCCTCTCAGGCGGGCCCTTATGCCATAGGCAGTACCGGACAAGAGTGAGGGTCCAGCCAGGCTGATCCCGGTACCGGACCACTTCCTAGTGCCGAATTAAGGACTTTTACCGGACACTTACCTATCAGACGCAGGGCGGACCGGATACGGCCTCCACGCGGATTCATCTGGGTCCTGGGGTCCTTGCGGGACCCCTGTTGTAACTCCGTCGCACTCAACACCATCATCGGATTACAAATCACACGCATACTCCCGCGGTCATTCATAGCGCTCGTACGTTTTCCTTTGCAGCGTTATGGAGACTAGACCCTCAGCAACTGAATTTCATACGATGCAAAAATATATGTCTGCATTTCGGCGTCTTTCAACTGGCTTGGTGTTGGGGTGCGATGTCACAATACCATACCCGAGCCCCACATTGTCTATCGCTATCGTCGTCTTATGCGCCTCCCAGCTCCATCGTCAAATTATGTTGACGAGGTGCGTTGTGGCCACCATACTCTTCAAGCTTATCCACAGCCTGGATAACATTGTCCCAGTCAGAACCTCATTTAAAAAGTGCCCTTGGGTCTCGGTGCCGTCATCAAGCCCAATGCACACCCTGGATCCACATGAAGACATTTTTACTACTGTGTAGGCCGCCGTTAGTGCGCGAAATTAATTTCAAATACATGCAGGGGAGATACTCTGCACATATGTGCCTTTGCTGAGGGCCTGAGGTTTCGCATGCCTTTCCAAGCTCATCCCAACCACACCTTGTTATAGGGACCAAATGATTGCACATGTACTCTGTGCTCGCCCGGAGGGATACAGATTTCTAATTTTGATTGATCTATCCACAGGCATACTGATGAATTGTGTGCACGTATCTACCATCGCGAGCTCGGTGAGATGCTCTGCGAACACATTGCCATCTTGACGTCCACCCCAGCTTGGGTCCGACAACGATTTCGGTTTCCGATGGTGAATATGACCACCAAACGACGGTGTTAATCTATCGACATGCGCCTGGCGACCATACCCCTGTTGCCCAATCTAAACAAGCATAGAGACATTAATTGGCTTAATCTCGCAGCGAGCCCAGGCAATACAACACTGGAGGTCGGACCCCCCACCCTCGCACTTGGCGCATACGCGATATTCCATGATTCACAATTATGATAAGTGTCGCTGCGTGGGTTCGCATACGCGGTTCAATCACCCTCAAACACAGCAATGGCCGCCGTGCACTCTTTATGTAGTACGCGTGAAGCCCGAGCAAGCTTGAGTCATACGATAAAAATAATCCAAGCATATATTTACTGCGCGAGTTATCAAGAAGTTGCCTAGAAAAACCACTTGCAACCGCATATTCACGGAATGATTGCAGGATAGCTGGGATAGTCAAGAACCATTCCCTGGGAACAAAATGAGCCTAGATGCAGCACACAGCATGCACTTGATGTCTTGCAGTTTGCGCTGCGGCACTCATACAATCACTTGAAACCATTTCGGAGGGCAAGGTGTGTGTGAGAGCGCTCTGCGCGACACGCTTCCAAGTCTTACTGTCCCCGCCAATAAATCACCGACCGATTGCTTCCGGGCACTTCCACCCCCCTGCCACCCGCCATCGCAGCGTCGGTTTTTTAGGTGCGCGCATGAAAATTTCGGTATCAGCTATGTCCTCACATGCATAGGTATCTTTCCATGACCTTGTTTGAGACAAATAGGTATGATTTTGGCTCAGAATCACATGTAAATGCCTAAATTCCACTAAAACATGTATCCAACTTTGAGCTTACTTTCCAAGCGCGTCTGATAATAAATGTGGGATTTTCTGTCTCCCAGAAGAAAAAGGGGAGTCTTTAGACCCTATATTACTTCTCAGTTTGCGCCCAGAGTCAAACACACAAAAAAGTTACATGGGCTCATTTCCGTGTATCACAGCCACAGCAGACCAAAAATATGGCCTGATAGAGATCCATGCTTGTATTCATTGAATGATTGATATTTGTCTCTCTTTTTTGGGTTTATGCTAGGGCATAGCAAGATTACATATTCCTATTCACAACTCCAAATATCCACTGGTATTTGTGAATATTTATATTCATATTCATATTCATTTGGAAATGATATCCATGAATCCTGTATTTATGGTTCATGGTATTCATGGATACTTGTATTCATGAATACACAAATTCAAGGGTCTGATATTCACGGATATTGCATATTCGCGAATACTGAGGGTCTGGCCACAAAGTCCTATGTGGCTATGACGGCACGGATTGACCACTCAGACTCACAAGTCTCCTGTGTTCTTTTTGGTCACTGATCTTACTGATTATTTATTATGATGATTTGGTTTGATTTTATTACTCATTCTGGGACAACTTAGGTAGATACAGGCAGGGGAAAAGGACAGAAGGAGTTCGGAAAGTATATACAAGAGAAGTGAAGGAATGAAAAAGGAGAGCTACCACAAGGGACATGGAATAATGAGTGAGACGGGGACTGAAGGCTACAAAAGTGGGACATGAGGGCAGGGGCAGCGAGAATGGTAGGCCCTGAAGGCGAGAGCCACGAGAACAGTGGTTGGAAGAACGGGGGCCACAAGAAAAGAAGTCGCGAGAGAGGAAGCTGTGAGAACGGCGCGCGCGAGAGCAAAGGCCGAGGGAATGGGGGCTACGAAAATGGGCCGCGAGTAAGGTGATCGCGAGAGTGGGATGTGCAAGATCACAGGTCGCGAGAGGGAGCCGCGAGCAAGGTAGCCGCGAGAATGGCGACTACGAGAGTTTGAGCCGCGAGAGTGGGTGCCATGAGGGCAGGAGCCGCTAGAATGGGAGCAGGAGACAAAGAATAGATGAGGCTAGAAAGAGATGAGAGTGGCGGGCATGAGAGCGCGAGGTGGTAGAGAAATAAAGTGAGCGTGGACGGCGACGGCCGTGGAATGCAAGCGCGAGACGGGAGCCGCGAGTACCAGTGAACGCGGGGGTGAGACGGCAGGTGATGACAGAGTGGGGCAGACCCGAGAAGACCTTCACCTCATGGTAGCCTCATGGATCTGATGAGGAATTAGAGAGTGAGAGATGAGAGGACGCGAGCTGAGAACGGCAGCGGCGAGACAAGAAAACATAAGCTGAAAGCCGCAACGAAGAGAGAACGCGAGTTTTGACAACGAGAGGGGAGCCGCGAGGGATGCGAAAGGGGAGCCCCGAGCCGCGCCAAGAACGAGGGATGGGGAAACGGGAGCCGTCAATGAGAGCATGAGAGTAAGAGTGGTTGTGCGAAACACGGCGGCCGTGTACTATTAAACGCGGCGCGGGCGAATAGACGGCGCGCACCCAAGATGGAGCTAAGCAAAATGTGCGGCACACGGTAAGACGACAATTAGCGTGAGCAAAAGTATCAAGAACATAAGTGAAAAGACGTACACGTACTTACCATTTAGATTCACGCGAGAGAAAAGAGAAACGAGAGCGACGAGTGGAAATCGCAAGAACAAGTAATGGGAGCGTGGGAGATGCAAGCTGCGAGTGCGAGATGGATCACGTGGGCGAGACGGGGCCATGAAAGCGCGAATGGAAGTCGGGTGCCGTCCGCGAAAGCCGCGAGAGTGGGAGAGGGTCACAAGAGCGCAGGACGTGAGGCGCAAGGCGCGAGAACGTGAATGGAGGAGCGAGGAGCCATGGAGACGAGTGTAGAGGATGAGTGCGGGATGGGAGCCGTGACTCGTGGGCGAGGAGTAGAGTACGCATGAGAACGAGGGAGGAAAAAATGAATGCACGTACGAGAACAGCAGGATTGATCAATTTCGAAAGAGGACCGCGAGAAAGAGGATGGCAGTCGCGAGTGTGGGCAGATGGGAAGGTAGGTGATGGCAGACTGGTGGTAGATGATGGCAGACGGGTGGTAGATGATGGCAGACGGGTGGTAGATTATGGCAGAATGGCAGAGGCCTCAGGCCATAGAATATGAACTCGTATTCGCGAATACGAGTATTCACGAATATCATTGGGGGGAGTACCGAATCCGGTAGCCTTGACCCGTTATTCGGATCCGATTTGAATACCTGGTTTCACGAGCCCGGTATTCAGGGTCTGGCTACTAATGTATTCGTCGAAGTATTCGACGAATATTGGTAATCGTGCTGTGCCCTAGTTTATGCCCTACTATAGACCAAGGGGGCTTCAGTAAGGCAAAAAAAATAGGGCAGAAGAATTGATCTTTGGAGGATACAAGCATGGATCTTTATCCGACCATATTTTTGGTCTGCTGTGGCTGTGATACACGGAAATGAGCCCATGTAACTTTTTTGT
>KL198118.1:40666-111177 GCA_000697705.1 Botryobasidium botryosum FD-172 SS1
ACTCCCTTTTCTTCTGGGAGACAGAAAATCCCACATTTATTATCAGACGCGCTTGGAAAGTAAGCTCAAAGTTGGATACATGTTTTAGTGGAATTTAGGCATTTACATGTGATTCTGAGCCAAAATCATACCTATTTGTCTCAAACAAGGTCATGGAAAGATACCTATGCATGTGAGGACATAGCTGATACCGAAATTTTCATGCGCGCACCTAAAAAACCGACGCTGCGATGGCGGGTGGCGGGGGGGTGGAAGTGCCCGGAAGCAATCGGTCGGTGATTTATTGGCGGGGACAGTATGCGTAGGCCTTGTGACTCCGTTGACCGCCTCAGTTCACGAGCGGTAAACCGGGTCAGCTTGGTGACTCCACACCTGAGTAAGTGGTGCTTTGCTATGAGAGGTCTGTACCATGTAGGCACCCGTAAATGATTGCGTAGGTATCACGAAAAATTGATTTTTAGCCTTTTTACTCGCTAAAAGGGTTCTGTATGCAGCACCGCAATGCGACTTAAGAGAGGGCAGCAACGACAGCGTAGTATGCGGGTTTCTTCTGGTAGTTCTTGTCGAAAAGCAGAGGAACAGAGGACAGACGCCACGAATCATTGTCCGAAACGCCCCAAACCTTTGAGTATGATGCAAAGAGGTCAGCGCCGCATTCATTAGGTGTCAGGGTTACTTACAGTTATACCGACACACTTAGCCTGACCCAAGCAGGCCTTTACGACAGTAGAGTAATCAGTGCTCGACGCGCCCGCGATATCGAGTTCGGTGATGGCGACGTCGAGGCCGGTGCCAGCGAGAGCGGTGAGAGCAGCGGAAACACCGCCAGCTCCGTTAGCTCCGAGATGGGTTTGAGTGCCAACACCGTCGATGGGGACGCCAGCGGCCTTCCATTTTGTCACATAACGCACGAGGCCCTGTACCTGCGGTTTCATGTGAGTTTAGCCAGATCTCTGCCTTGGGGCTTGCGGTCGTATTTCGTACCTTGGAGTTGTTCGAATCAAGGTTGTAGTCGTTGATATATAATTTGGCGCTGGGGTCGGCAGCCCTCGCCGCTCTGAATGCAATGCTCACGAAGTCTAGTGTCGGTGCGGTGAGTTACTGGGCTGCTTGATCCTAATGGCAAGAGTAAAGAAAATCGCCCACCTTCACCAAGGATAGCGCTGAACACTGAGGACCTGATTGTGCCGTCTTCATTGAACATCTCGTTAACGACGTCCCATACGTAGATCTATCAAGGCCATATTAGCATGCTGTGCCAGCACTGTTTGCTTGGTGCCTTTGCGGCATACTTTTCCCTTCCAATGCGTAACAAGGCCAGTAACGTGTCGCTGGATGACAGTGGTCAAAGTATTCTTGTCACCAATGCTGGAGACCCAAGACGGCAGGTTGGTGTGCGATACTAAATGCTAACGTAAATGTGGGTCCTCGCTCAACGCTTGTGGAGAAGCTCACGTACCGAGGGTGTATCCACGAACAAGCTTGCCATAGGCCTGGGCGTAGTTCACGACCACATCACCGCCTGAGAAGGTGAATACTCCCGTGGCCGACTCGGTGCGGTCCCACTCTGGTAAAAAAAATGCATGAACCTAAGGGAAATATCTTACATAACATATAAATTGAAAGTTAATACACTCACTCATACTGTTTTCAGGTGTCAATGCACCAAATTCGGCTTGGATAATGGCAGAGTTTTTGGGGTTGCTCAGCGTCCCGGCGTCCCCGCATGTACCAAAATATTTTTTACCTATTCATACGATTTGCATAAGTAAGGTACAGATTTCGGTGAGTATACAGACCCTTGGCTTGAATCAGCTTGTTCAGGCCACCTGTGACAGTGGGCACCGGCGGCGCGGCCGTGGTTGTCGCCGAGTCGTCTGGAAGACCTATCGTGATAGAACTGTGAGGACTTTGTTTACTAATTCGACTCAGGTGACGAGTGAACATTGTGAAAAATCTGGGATAGATGGTATTTGGCCGTCAGTACGTATCCAAACGGTCAAGGTGGGCTGTTCGTCACAGACAATCATTGCTTATAACGCAGATTGATCCAGCTTCACAGACAGTACTCCCTGCGATCCCGAACATCAGAGTTGGGCTTGAGAGAGATGTTGCGCTGATGGCTCGTTTACCACTATATCCAATACCACCGCCTGCCACAGTGCATTCGAATAACAAGGTATCTGCGTAGTAAGGCGCAAGTGCAAAAACCAAGAGTCTCGTTTGCACTTACACATTCCATAGACGGGCACAGCGTCAACCTGACTAAGGAGAGCAGCGAGCACAGCAAGAGCGGTGAGATTGATCATTGTTATCGCCGAGATGTGCTAGAGTAAACCGGCTGAATAGCTTGGGGATGGGTGCTGTCCAGCAACACTGGTAGGCATTTATAGAGCTTAGTGACCATCACTTTTTGGGAAAGCGCTCGAAGGATATGTAGAGGGAAATATTCCATGGCGCTAGGAAAAACGGCAGGGGGAATACTCCGTCAGAACCGTCTTGGCGTGTTTAACCTTTTCTCTGAGGAGATTACCTGTAACGAGTCCCTCTATTTCACCGACGCCAAATTATTGGCGAGTTAAGATAGGCCGTGCGATGGGCTACGTAGAACGCGCGCATCCCCGTTGAGATCTATCGCCGAATACATGGAGTATAGACTTCAGGAGGCAGACGGGCAGGTGAAATTTTTCCTGTACTGTAGAAAGCTCCTAGTGCCATGTAAACTGGACGTCCTGAATAGGCACCATCATTAACAGTTACACAATCAATGTGAATGAAACGTTGCTTACCCCATCACGTCACGCTCGCCTGAATTACCACGTCCTCAAGGGACCCAGCGGGCATAGCGTTCACTTGAACGAGTAAAGCACCAAGAGCGGCGAGAGCAGTGAGCTAAGGCACTTTGAGTGGTAGCTTTTGTCGATCTAGGAAGTGGTTGGTATAAGAATATCTCATCGCTAGGCGAGCATTTATAGCGCACGAGTTAGTCATTCCTTTGAGAAAAGAAGAAGGAAAATACCTTCTTGAAGCTACTGCATAACAACGTGATGCTATATGCCATTCGAAAACATTCATGGCAGTTCAACCAGATCTTTTATCTTTCCCGAACCCAGCAAATGGATGACCTGAAAGGCTCGAGTTTCTTTATTAATTCACTATGCAAGGCTTCTGGCGGCATTTTAGCAGCACGACATCGGCCTAGCATCCTGAATAGGTGTTGCCGCCAGGTAGGTGAAGGACACTGCTGGACAGTCAGCAAGAGGCTGATCTGGGTGAATCGCCGCGTGCAATAAATGAGCTTTTGTGACAAGGAAAATGAGCTATGGAGAAGAGATTATACAACAACCCGTTTGAGATAAGGCTAGGCTCGGGCTCACCGAAAGAACCTCTAAGCGGATGCCCTCCCGCATCTTCCCCCTGGAATGACAAAGGCCAAGGCTAAACCATCCATGATCCACTCGCGCATTGAACACTTCGGAGTAATTTCGTTCGCATTCCGGATTGCACGCTAAGCATACTTCCAGGGTGTGAAAACATCCAAGGATCGTCTACCACAGATCTGGCGAGAGCGCTTCAAAGCGGGAGGGGTGGCCCCAGTAACTGCTGATAAGATAGGCAAGCCTGGCGACGTCGCACCTAGCAGGTGGTATATCGTTGGAATCTGCGGAAAACTGTGATTGGTTGCACAGTAGTCTCCCTAAGGCAGACCAGACTTCGGATAAAAGCTCCTACGTACTCAGGAGGCCCAGGTCTGGAGTCGTTGGCTGACTTAGGATGACTGATTGGACAAGTATCACAGCGATAGCATGCTTATCTCTGTCCCCCCCTTTTTTTACTATGGAGTGAGAAACATTTTGTTGGTGCCAGCACGGGTTAATTATATACGCATCGCAAAGTGAAGGAAGCTAAGAGAGGGCAGCGACGACAGCGTTATACGCCGGTTTCTTCTGGTAGTTGCTGTCAAAAAGCAGAGGAGTTGAGGACGAACGCCATGAGTCCTTGTCTGAAACACCCCAAACCTTTGGGCATGGTGCAAAGGGGGTCAGCGACCCGCCCATTAAGTGCTAGGATTACTTACAGTTATGCCGATACACTTGGCCTGGCCCAAGCAGGCTTTTACGACGGTTGAGTAATCAGTACTCGACGCGCCCACGATATCAAGCTCAGTGATGGCAAGCTCGCAGCCGGCACCAGCAAGAGCGGTGAGGGCTGCAGAAACACCACTAGCTCCATTGGCATCGAGATGCGTCTGACTGCCAATCCCGTCAATGGGAACGCCAGCGGCCTTCCATTGTGTCACGTAACGCACGAGGCTCTGTACCTGCGTTTTCATATAACTTTAGCCAAACCTTTACGTCCCTAGGGCTTGAGGCTGTATTTCTTACCTTGGAGTTGTTGGAATCGAGATTGTAGTCGTTGATATACAGTTTGGCGCTGGGATCAGCAGCCCTGGCTGCTTTGAACGCAATGCTCACAAAATCTAGTGTCGATGCGATGCGCCATTGGTGCTCTGCTTGACCCTGATGCTAAGAGTAAAGGAAGTGGCTCACCTTCACCAAGGACGGTGCTGAACACTGAGGTCCTGATTGTGCCGTCTTCATTGAACATCTCGTTAACGACGTCCCATCCGTAGATCTATAAAGGCCGTATTAGCACTTGTGCCATCGATATCTTTGGTATCTTTTCGGCGCACTTTTCCCTTCCAGTGCGTAACAAGGGTGGTAGCGTGGGTTTGGATGACAGACGTCAAAGTAGTCTTATCGCTAATGTTAGAGACCCAAGACGGCAGTTGAGAGTACCATACTAAACGCCCGTGTGAATTTGAGACCTCGATCAGCACGCTGCGAATGTGTTCACATACCGAGGGTGTGTCCGCGAACAAGCATGCCATTAGCCTGTGCGTAGTTCACAAGCACATCACCGCCAGAGAGGGTGAATACTCCCTGGGTCGACTCAGTAGCGTCCCACTCTGGTAAAGATACATGAAGCTGAGGAAGGATCGTAGCATACGGATGAATTAAAAATGGTGTGCTCACTCATACTATTCTCGGGCGTCAATGTGCCAAACTGGGCTTGGATGATGGCAGAGTTCTGGGCGTTGCTCAAGGTTCCGGCGTCGCCACATGTCCCAAAGTACATTTTACCTATCCATACAAGCTGCATAAGGAAGGCGCAAAATCCCGATGAGGAGTACACGAACCCTTTGCTTGAATAAGCTTGTTCAAGCCACCTGTAGCAGTAGGTACTGCAGTAGGCACTGGTGGCGTGGCCGTGGTTGCCCCGCCGCTCCCCACAGGGCTCGTCGTCGCCAACTTGCCGCCTGGAAGGCCTGGAAGACCTGGAAGACCTATTCAAATGGAAGGATTGTGAGAGCCTTGGCTACTAGTTGGTTTGAGTGACGGACGAACATTGCGAATAATCTGAAGTGGATGGCAGTGGACCGTCAGTGCGCACCTAGACAATCAAGACGAGGACTTGCCACTGACAGGCATTGCTTGCAACGCAGGTTGATCCAGCAGCACAGACGGTACTCCCTGCCATTTCATACGTCAGACATGCGCTCTGGAGATGCTATGCTGATGGCTCGCTCACCGCTATAACCAATACCACCGCCTGTGGTGTATTCAAATGAAAAAAAAAGTGTTTGCGTAAGGTGCGCATTTGGAAGCCAGGTGTTCTGCGCGCACTTACACTGACCATAGACAAGTACAGCGTTAGCCTGGGGAAGAAGAGCAGCGAGCGCAGCGAGAGCAGTAAGGTTGATCATTGTTACCGGCTAAACGCGCTGGAGTGGACCTGCTGAAAAGCTCGCGGATGGGTGCTGCCTAGCAGCGCTGGGTAGGTATTTATAAAGCTTGACGACCGTCACTCTTGGCAAAGCGTCCGACAAATGTGGGGAAGGAAAGGTTCCATATTGCTAGGAAAAACGACAGCGCGAATACCCCGACTTGATTCGAGATATTTAACCTTCTTTCTCGAGGTAAATTACCTGCGGCAGGTGCCTCTATTTTACCGACGCTAAACCATTGTCAATCTAAGGTAGAGCGCGAGGTGGGCTGCATAAAACACGAGCGGCGTCCCAGTTGAGATATACTGCCAAACTCATAGAGCAGGGACCTCGGGCCTCAGGCCTCAGGAGGCTGGCAGACGGGGAGGCTCCTCTTGTACCTAGTGCCATGTAAAAGGGGTATTCTGGATGGGCATCATCAATCATCACTAACATGATCAAATGTGAACTCACCCCAATATATTTAGACCGACAATTTTCAGACTCGGGTGGTCTTCTCATTGTATGTGCCAACCCAAGATATCCCACATCCTTTTGCCGCTCGTTGGCATACAGATAGCCACTTACCCTGATACAGACCAGTCGCCGTGTCATGATGAGTTCGCCAGTTTGCCGTCCATGATCATTTATAAGTTTCGAACCAACAAGTGCGAAGAGGCGAGAAGCCGCGGGTCTTGCATTATGTAAGCACTTTGTTATATAATCGGGCAGGTGCCCTTGGCTGAATTAATCAACGCCAGGCAGAATCCAGATCCAAGGCGACACAAGCCCGAATGAAAACTCGCCATCTTCTCTGCCTTCTTCAAACTGCCGCGGTACTCCAAGAAAAGGAATGCTGCTGATCAGGGGGCTTACGTTTGAAACCTGCTAAGTATGCGGATTACACTTAGATATGTGTGGCTCGCGCCGAAATTACCAGCCACGTCGAATCGTCGAAAGGACTTTAATATTTGTCCTACCTTTGGGTACTCAAAGCTTGATCAATTATTACTGAATTTTACGCCAAGAAAACAAAAGCGCCAATTCCCAGAGTAAAGTGCTTCAAAACTCAAAAGACCCCCCCAACTAAACGTGATTGAAAGGCGTCGCTCACCCATCTCTCTATATCGGATCCACGCTCATGTAGCATATTGAAACCCAGGACTTGTCATGGGATTTTAAAATTTTTTTCTTGATTCCTCGGAACGAGTCAAGGAAGTCCAAACACCAGATCTTATCAAGTCAACGTATCTCATATACATTGGTTAGTTTACGAAAGAGCGCTAACAACCGAGTTGTACGCGGCCTTCTTTTGGTAGTTGCTGTCGAAGAGCAGAGGGGTATTACCCGAACGCCACGAGTCTTTGTCTGAGACACCCCAGACCTGAGTGTACAGATGATTCCCAAAAGATCAGACTAGCCCAATGCATAATGTTTTCGGAGGGTGCTTACGGTAATGCCAACACATCTGGATTGAGCCAAGCAAGCCTTCACGACAGTTGAGTAATCATTGCCCGATGCACCCTTGATATCGAGTTCGGTGATAGCGACGTCGCCACCCGTGCCAGCGAGGGCAGTAAGAGCGGCAGAGGCACCGCCGGCTCCGTTGGCTTCGAGATGCATTTGAGTACCAACGCCATCGATGGGAACGCCCGCGGCCTTCCACTTGTTTACATAGCGCACGAGGCCCTGGACCTGCGACGAAGAGTAGTATGAGCACATGCACCAAAGCTGGTATGATGTCTTTTACCTTAGAGTTGTTGGAATCAAGGTTGTAGTCGTTGATGTACAACTTGGCGGTGCCGTCAGCAGCCCTGGCTGCCTTGAACGCAATGCTGACAAAGTCTGTTGCAAGGTGACCTCAGCAACAAACGCAACATCAAAGGGCAAGAAATATCCACCTTCGCCCAAAACATTGCTAAATACGGAGCTCCTGATGGATCCATCCTCGTTAAACATCTCATTGACGACATCCCAGCCGTAAATCTATCAAAATATTGTGTGCGATGAGTATGTCATTGGTCTTGATTATTATTCCTCTCTTACTACATACCTTCCCTTTGTAGCGAGATACCAGAGACGTAGCGTGGTTTTGGATGACCGACGTGAGGGTAGCTTTGTTGTTGATGCTAGAAACCCAAGAAGGCAGCTGAGAGTGCCAAACTATACTTCCAAGTAAGTAAGTGGTTTCGTAGGCTATAATGAGAAGATTAGTTACCGAGAGTGTGCCCACGAACGATTTGGCCGTTGGTTTGCGCGAAGTTGACGAGCGTATCGGAGCCGGAGAAGGTAAATGATCCTTGAGATTTTTCAGTCGCATCCCATTCTATATATCATGGACGATTAGGGACCGGGGCATGAGCTATACGGAAGATGGGGCAGACGACTTACTCATGCTATTCTCGGGCGTGAGTTGACCGAATTCTGCCTTGATGATCGCAGAGTTCTGGGAGTTGCTCAACGTCCCGGAGTCACCACACGTGCCGAAATATCTTTTGCCTATTACACACAGTAGGGACATCAGATGGATTATGGATTTAGACGCGTTGGCGGAATGAAACGAACCTTTGGCCTGAATGAGCTGGTTTAACCCACTCGCCTGAGTCGTCACGTCCCCAAGGGCGCCTGGAGTGGGCATAGCGTTCACTTGAACGAGGAAAGCAGCGAGAGCGGCGAGAGCAGTGAGCTTGATCATTTTGGGTGGTAGCTTGTGTTAATCCAGAAAGCTGTTGGTATGAGGAAGGCTCATCGCTGGGTGGGCATTTATAGGGCGCGAGGGCAGCTTGGGTTAGGCATTCCTCCGAGAAAGGAAGGGAGGACAATGCGCTCTTGAAGCTGCTGCATAGTAGCGTAGTGTTCTATGCCAGCAAAAAGATATCCACAGCACTTCGACCAGATCTTTTGTTCTTCTCGAGTCCCAAGCCCAGAAAATGAATAATGTTAAAGTCTTGAGCCTCCTCATCGCGTGCAAGATGAAGACTTCTGGACATCGGCTCAACATCCTGAATAGATTTCCGCCGAGTAGGTGAGGGACACTGTTGGATAACTAGCGAGAGGCTAATCTGGATAGATATTGCCGCATGCGATAAACGAGCTTTTGTGATAAAAAATGAGCTATAGAAAATCGATTATACAACGGCCCGTTTTGTCAAAGCCCCAACGTTTCTGTAACTGTTTACCTGCATTGTCGCAGAGCTTGAGGCGACGCTAATTGCACGGGGTTTTCACGGAATTCTGCGTGTCAATCTGCCCACCACAAGCCAGAGGTTATGCCACGTATTAGTGAAGCACCAAGCACCGCATGCGTCGCGCACATAGACCACGACTGCACCCGTGACTGCAGCTGATGTTCGATGGCGGGCTACACCAATCATATGTGCATCGTCACCAGCGCCACTAGTGGTTCGATCAGCGCTATCTTGGACAAGTGCCATTCTCGGTATTTCAGGATTCTAAGATGAACAAGGCTAAGCTCGGACTCATCGAAAGGATCTTCAAGCATGTGTCCTACCGCACCTTCTCCCTGCGGGGGTACTCAACGGCGCGAGACTAAACCGTTGATTATACATTCGCGCATTGGAGACTTCGGAAGAATTTCGCTCGCATTGCGGATCGTACTTCCAGGGCGGGATGACATCCAAGTTCGCTAGTATACCACAGATGCAAGAACACGTCAAGGCGAGAGAAGGAGACGCAGCAGCGGTGATAGAATACCACCACGTGACTCATCGCGCTCTTGGCACCACCGCACTGAGCTCTGCGGCTTGCACGGATTCTGCTGCGAGGTTCCCACGAAAATCATCTTTGCACGGCGCTAGCCGACGCGATCCCCCCAGCATGAACAAGAAATTTCGCACGGGTGACAAACATCCACATACTACTTGGCAGGAATCGAGTGACTGAAGCCCGGACCAAGAAAGCGGACAGTGCGAACGGGGATCTCGCTTATTTTCATTCTGCGGTACTCGAGGCCTCATCCATCTCAGGACGAAGGGGGGCCAGTCCGAACTCAAGGACAAAGACATGTCACGGAGTGGAAGGCGTAAGTCAGCTCAAAGTTAGAGAGCTTGCCAAAGCAGCATATGATGACTTGATAACATACTTTCTGTTAGAATAAGAGAGATAGAGATGGGGGGTTGATCCCAGTATGCTGGAATCGCTCAGACACAGACACAGACACAGATAGATGGGGACGGCAAAACGTGAGGATTTCCAGCGTGCGGACGGACTACACGAGGTATGGTGTTTGTACATGTTTGTACCTAGTCGCGTCCGAGCCATATACTTCAACACTTTCCAATGTATTTATACCAACGCAAACGTCTTCGTACGATCAAACACCTCCAACGTCTCCTATTGGTACAATCCTTCGGGAGGTGCTTGAACGCAGTCCCTTGCCGGTCGCTATGCGGCTGCTAGGGCCGCGGCCAAACGGATTCTCAATATTTGGGATACCATTCCGAAAGTCCCCAGTCGATAATACCTGTGATCTTTGTCCCGCCAGCCATGAGCTTTTCGGGGTTGAAGTCCACATGGGCGAAGACCGATTGCGAGGATATGGGAACTCTGGTAGCAAGCTCCCGATGCTTGTCTTTCCAGCAACTACTATTGCATACGCCCCGGAGCAAAGACCTGAATTCGGCGTCGCTGTGCAAGGTACGTGGCTTAAAACCGAGCAGTTCGACTCGCGAGAGTAGCGTGCCGCGGCATGGAGCTCCATCCACAGTGCAGGCGTACAAATACCCAAACTCGACGGGTTTGGGGATGTTTTGAATCTGGCGAGCGTAGCCACTCAACCGCAGCACAATACCATCCTTTTTCCGGGTGGACACGTCGCTCTAGGCCGTACTGACAGGCACGCCAGGAATGATGCCCATTGCGGTGAGGTAGGGCGGGTAGCCCCACGCCTCTCCCTGGTCGATAATCTTCGAGAATGCGGGGTACTGGAAGGCTGGTATGCCCGACAACGAGGTGTCCTCGGCGTATTTCAGTCGGAATCCACCCTTCACGATACAGTCGGGATACGCAGTCACTGTGATGCCATGACAGCGTTTGTATAACTCTGGGCCCTCGGCGGGCGAGGAATTTGTGGTATCATCCAAAGAAGCGCCGATTGAGCTGTAAGAATTCTGCATCAGAAATAACACCATACTCCTTGTCAGACGTACACATACTTTCGACTTAATGCACTCGTTTCCATGCTCTGATAAGATCAACAGCCAGTCATCAATGATTAATGGCGCGTCTCGATGAGGCCCTTGACAACTAGACGGTATAGCAAAGCCAGTTTCCTTCCCGGCACGGAGATCTTGGTGGCGAGCAATAAATTTAAAAAGGTGGGCGCTAGTATGCTGTGGCCGACGCGAGAATAATCGCAGCAGAATGGCAAGTTCAAGCAAAGTTCAAGGTAAGTAAAGACGCTATGGTTCTGGTTTAGACTCCGTTTGAACCCTTTCATGCCGGCCGAGTTCGATTCTGGCAAACGATGAGCGTCGCCGTTACTTACGCGACTTGGGCGCGACTTCCATCTGGCCATCGCGTTTTTCTTCCATGAGGCGCTCGTCTCACCACAGCCGACGCGCACCACCCAACGCTAACGATGGATCCTGGATAGGTGTCGGACAATATCCTTGCAGTGACACGGAACGAGTACAGCAAGCCCGAACTAGCTCGAGGAACGTGGACAACCACGAACGGCGCACAAATGAAGACATCGCCGATTCCAGCCTCGAATCTGCTCCCTTGATCTCGTCTACTACTGCCCGCCCGCAGCACAAAGCACCAACCCGCGCCCACCTAGATCGCACATTGCCGCCCGCTCTAAAACCTGGACCACCCATCCCCGGTCCCATCCCATTGCTCGTCGTGTCGTCGCCGCCACTGTCAGATATCTCGCGTCTTCCTACTCCAGATTTTAGCCAGGCAGATCAAACCCTTTCGGTCTCAGCCAGCTCGGCTTTCGATTTTGTTCGGCAAAGTCTCGTGCGCGGCAGCGGCGATTCGAGTACGAACAAGACAGAAGATGTCGTACCTCTCATGAACCACCAGCAAGCGGCAGGCTATGATGTTGACTGGGAGGAAGAGACAGACGTTGCAGAGTCTTCAGAATACCCCTCCGATTATGCTTCAGTCCTTCCAACGCATTATTCGGCCACCGCCTCAGACGGGCCTCCCTCAACCATCCGGCTCATTCCTGCATCAAGCTTCCTACCAGCGCACCCTTTCTCTTCGTACCACAGACTTCCTTTCAGCACTTCCGACTACCACCAGGTACATCCTTACGTTCCGGCCGTGCCGTCTCAACCAGCTGCCAGCCGTCCCCATAAGCTGCGTGTCGTGTCCCCTGGGATATTCAATGCTATATCGAACACTACGGCGAATTTTACACGCAAGTTTCCTTGGTCCAAGAAGAACGGGCCGTTCCGCAAGCTAGAGGAGGACCAAAGCGAGCGAGGGCGAGAGTGCGAAGAGTGCGATAGTCGAATTTTTGGACCGATCATCGAGGAAGGTGAAGACGAAGGACTTGGAGTTGAGAGTGTGAGAAGATGGACTATACACAAATGGGTTCTCATGCTGTCTGTTTCGGCGGTGAGCCTCGTTCGACTCTTTTTGGTCCATAAACTTTATGCTGGCTCGCTACTCCGCAGATGTTCCTTACTGCTTTGACTGGCTTGCTCATCACGGTGGCTATATGGTTTCGTGCATGGGAAAGATCAGCCGTTGTTATAGTCGCAGATCGGGATGTCCTCATTCGTGAGCATGGTATCACCCACTTGTTTCTCGAGGTCCTCAAACCCTACTCTCGCAGTCCTTACAAACGCGACATCCATCTTGCTTTTTACATCTCTCCTGGGACTGATCGGAGGCCTTCTCAACTCGCGCCCCATTCTGACGTTCTATAACATCTTCCTCTGGCCGGCCTTCATCTCGGTGCTTACTGTAGGATATACGGCGTACAGGCGACATACTTTTAGTCTCGAAGGAAAACTGAACGAGAGCTGGAGCAGACGATGGGACGATCTGGGGAGATTGATCATTCAAAACACCGTCAGGACTTACACCTGCTCTTCTATCTCTGGTGCTTACACGTCACTTCGACACCCGGCCATGCAGCTTCACTGTTGCGGTTTCTACACCCCCATTCGTGCGTCTGTTTTCCGAAAAAAGCCATCAGCTTCCGCATCCCACTAACACGTGGCCAGACGAAGCGACCTTCTCGACACGCTGCTATCCCCGCACCGCCCTTCCTGGGTGCAAAGCAAAACTATCCCGATTCGAGCGCACGAGTCTGCGGCGTTTCTATTCTGCGGCGTTCGCGTATGTGCCGGTCCATATCCTTGTCATCTTCGTCGCAGTCATCTGTTCGAATCATGTTAACAAGTAAGGACCCGCCCCCTCACTCCACCCCGTCCCGGTGGTGGGCAGGCTGTAGCGCGCAGTGCTTCGCGGTCTGACAGACTGTGTTATTTTTCTTAGGACTTTCGGCAAGGGTTTGACTCCTAGGCAATATCGACTCTCCTTCGCCGATGTGAAAGCCAACGTTAGGGTCCTGCGCGCTAATGACGACGATGTTACGCGAGTGCCTCGCGCCGCCTCGGGTCTTTCTGGCCGCTCTGCGGCCAAGGACACCATGCAGTCGGCGAGAATAGGCGAGAATAGGAGACGGCGAGCTTAGAAATGAAACTGCACTTGGGATCACGGACTTGGGGCGGCTTGTGTGCTTTTTTTTCGTTGTTGTATTGTGTGCTCTGTGCCGGAGGCTTGACGCGTCTCTCCGGCTCGGCTTATTACCATGCAGGGCAAGTATGACTCTTGGCTCTTGGGCGCTTGTTCTGCGGCTTTACTCGTAATCATTGGCTTCGGTATCGACCTCGTGGGTGTATAACCGACACCAATATTTGTCAGGCTCTGAGTGCCCAAGCTCACTGAGTACTGAACATCGATCGCGTACGTGGCGCTGGCTGCGCCCCGTCGGAGACGCAAAACGGAGAGGAGGTCATTGCCTCTGATAATAATTGTACCTAAGAGAATGAATGCTTACTTTCACAAAGACTTGCATTGTCAGAAAGGCTCGGGGACGTTCCGATCGATCAAACAGATTTCAATGGTCGATATTCAAGTGCAGTCTCAGAGCCATCAGAGTACTCTAGATCTACGCCTGTACTATTAACTAGAGCAAGTTAAGCTTGATTGCTCCCTGAGAGCCTGAAGTCTGTGACCAATTATCACTGCTTTCCACGTCCCCTGGGGAATTAAGTGCACTCAAGCATGATGCATGAGCACAAGAACACCTAAAGACAACAACAATGGATCGATAGATAGGGTTGAACCTAAAGTATGTATCGGCAGGATCGCATAAATGCACGGCCAGGCCCAGGACTGTATAGTGAATTTAGACTATTCAAGTATCTACCCTGCGCCGCAGAGAGCAAGTACCGTTTCCCACCGCATCTCGGAGCCTGAAGCTGCGGGTGGAGGGGTGTGCGAATATTGGAATATATTGCGTAATAGTATGCTTAGGGGTGTGCTTATGCAATCTCATGTCAGTAGTATGACTCGTGCTAATCCGGTGCGATTTCAGGTCGTACTTCCGACTCTAAACTCCGGCGTTGAATACGCACCGATCCAAACTGGGGAGTGCGCACCGCTCTTTTGCTTCCGGTTCGGCGTGAACCAAAGTTGCATTGCTTTATTGGGAGCCAACTAGGAGGACGCGCAGAGGATACCACTAGATGTCGACTGGACTCGAGATCTGCCTGAGCTCCTCGCGCCTTTTTCGCAGGGGCATCGACCTTGAAGAGCATCAGTACTTGATTTAATGCTGGACCCGCTCCTCACATCGTTCGTAGCTCCAGCTTTAACGATCTGATGCGCCGTGGCGCACTGTGTGCTACCAGTGCTTGCCGGGGAAGTGGCCCAAGCCCGGTTTTTCATTGTTTGTGCCCGAATTTGTCCTTCCAATGCTGTTGCTTCCACTCGTGGCGCTCCCAGCATCCCAGCATCTCAGGCTCAGACTCAGGTTCATACGGATGCAGCGCGCATGATCGCCGAAGTCTACCCTCCCCCAAATGAATCAGTGAGATCACTAGGATGATCTCCGCCGCACTGCAAAAGGTCCCAGTAACCCTTTCGATTAACCCTTTCTGCGCCGAGTCAGAATGATTGGTGTAGTGTTGGATCCTGATCCGAGTCTCTAGCGGTTGCGCGCGCGAGCTATGCCCTGAGAGGGGTTATAAAGTACGAGCCGAGAGTAGAGATCGAGACAGATACAACAACTACAACCGACCGGCAGATACTCGATACCTGATATTCTTTGTCACTCTATTCCGCCATCCTCTCAGGCTCGGATCGCAAACTATATAAACTCTCGAGCTTTCAGACACTTCTATCGACAACATGCCCGCTGTCTTCACCTCCGACGGAGTCTTTCTGCACTACCAATGCGACCACGCTCGCTGCCAGCGCACCACCGCGCACCCCGACACGCGCCGCGGCGCCCACTACGCGTGGTGCCAAACCCATAGCGCGGAGCGGCTCGCCGTCAACTATACTGCGCTCGACGACGCGTACCTCAGCGAGCGGGACGAGCTGCGCCTGACTTGGCTCGCGTACTACCCCGACGGGCGTCCCCGCGCTAGTCACCTGGGCCCCTCGGAGCTGGGCATCCCCCTCCACGCTGAGGCGGACGTGCGCATCTTGCAGAGATGGAGGGGGAGCGCGGACCACCTCTATCAACAGATTGCAAAGTGCGTCGTAAACACCCCCTACGCGCTCGATCCTCGCTAATGATTTTTTTCCCCTTTCTTTCTTTTTGGTGGCGGCAGGCCCATCAATGCGCGAATGGATCACGCAAGGACCTTTTATCGCGGCGACTCCCATATCGGCCAGGACGCCGCGTTCAGGCTCTTGATCCAGGAGCAAGCACAGTTGCTCAGGCAGATGTCTGACCTGGACGAAATCATTAGACAGAGGCAGAGGCGCTAGGCTATGACCTCCTTTCTCTTCTTCTCTCACTGTCGGACTTCCTTTAATCATTTGCCATCGCGTCGGAACGGACCATGGACAGTAGCTCATGTGTTCTATTAGCCCCCACTGTTTTACTATTCCTCTTGCTCCCTCTTCATACACGGTCTACGACCCAGGACATTTGCTCTCCTTGTAGCTTTAGACCTTCCGTTTCTTCCTCCTCCTCCCACCCACTAGACGTTTGATCGGCCTGGCCCCTGCGGTCGGCTGATGACGATCCTATTCCCCTTTCCCATGTAGTTCACCTTTATGACTGTTATGACTAGACTGTATTTCTTCCGTAGTTTGTGATGGTAACGAGTCGCGTGCTAGCCTTTTCCCACTACCCCCCTACCGGTGCACACTGCCAGCCGCATTGATCGTCTCCATACTACATACGGCGGACGCGTAAAATCTTACATATCACCGCCAGCGCTTGCACGGTATGTTTTATAATATAATGAGTTGAAAAAGGGAGGCGGGTGATCATCATCATATCAGCGGTTGATTTTTCTTACCGAGGGGGTGTGCGTGAGCGTATATAGCGATACCGACGGCGCGCCACTTGAGAGAAAGAAAGAAAGAAGCTTAGGCGGAATTGAAGTCTTGCAACCCGGCTATAGCGCCAATAACCTCGGGCGCGCTACAGCGCTCACACATCATATACTACCCGGCCATGAAACTTTCAAGCGCACAAGGCCAGACAGGGCCTCGAGCAGTATTTCCCAAAACGAGAGTGCGAACCGGCGGCGCCGGCATAGAAGCGCGTTATAGCCGGAGGAACGAGTGCTTAAACGGAGCTTCTTTGCACCGCCACTTCATAGTGCAGGGTCCTGGCGGTCGAGGTGCGCCGGGGAGCGCTGATCCTCGACGTGCACACTCGGTGTTCGGTGTACTCTCGCCGGGTCCGAGCCGACGGTCGACTCGGTCGCCTTGCAGGCGAGACGCTCGCCGTCAATAATAATGATCGTAATATCCATAAGATGACGCGCAGGTCATCACCTTAGCGAGCCCGACGCTTGCTATTTTCTCAGGTTGAGGTATTTCTTTGCCATCTCTGACGTATTACTACTAGTGCCGGGAAGTAGTGCTCTTGGCCCCAACCTTCATCTCTCCAATAGCCGCTGAACGCGCGAGCGTCAAAGTCGTCAAGTTACAAGCAAACGATGCTGCGTGTATGAATCATCGATCAGCCGGCTCCGTCAACTTCCTGGTGCTATAGTATTTAGAGTAAGTACGTATAAGCCCAGAGCCTGCGCCCGATCTCCACCGAAAAACGCGCAGCATGGGCGGCTGGCCTCGTCCCGGGGTCGATGGGATACGTAGTGGTAGGAGCGCCGGCTAGGAACAAAGAAACAAAGGACGTGTTCCTTGACGAGTACGCAGAGTTTTCCGATAGGAGTGGAGGGTGTCGGCACCGCAAAGGACCACCAGGGATACGCGCTGGCAAAGTCGATACTATTCGTCCAAGCTCGTAGCAGGCGTCGTTAATATTACGGGGCGGAGCTCGGAGCAGTTGGACGAAGCGCCCGTCGAGGAAAGCCCCAGAATGCTCGCGAAGTCTGGGTGCTGTTTGTGTCAAGGACCACCCCCCCCTCCGTACCCGGAGATCATCGTCGAGAGCCCTGAGAGTCATTGATCCAGAAGCTGTTGAGTGGGCACCCACAAAAGCGCCAGCGATCATGAAGGGCTACGTAGTGTTGATATGAACACCGTTAAGGGCGACTCTCCGTCTTCTACCACCGCTCCGGTCCGTACGGAGTAATCCTTGCCAAGTCCTACTGATTTTTCTCGTTACGTACTACTCAAGTGATCTCCAGCACACACAACCTAGCCTAACCAACCCCCCTGCTGCACCGCGCTGGGCAGATCGAGCTCAAGCTGGATATGAAAGGTACCGAATCTAAATGAACGCACTGCAGTCTGCAGTGCCCACTCGCATCGATATTGATGGCATTAGCCCTTGGAGAACAAAGGTGGTGATTGCCAGCCACAGCGGACCGGTAAATACTCGATAAAGACATGATGTATATTAATGCGGACGCTAAATCAAGAGACCTTTGATCGCGGAGACCTGGGCAAAGCTAGTTCTAGTCCTAGTTCTAGTTGGTGGTCGCGTACGTGAACGCGGTGGGGGCGAACCCGATCCGCTTCTTATCGCTGTCCAACTATTCAAAAGATCAATTGGTATTGGTTAGCACGAATGGAGACAGTGCTTACGTGAGTATAGAAGCGTTCCCTACAAGGTCAGACTGAATTAGCAAATGCCGAAAAAAAAAGACTTGAAGGTCGGTGCGCTGGTACTCACAACATCGGATACCCGAGCACGAACGCCAGTCCATCCCCGGCACCAGCCTTCAACTGCGACGGATGCCAGAGCCAACAATCAGCAATCAGCACAGGAAAATAGGGAAATAATATAAATAAAAAAAGGAGATAAGCAGATGAGAAACTAAGGTCGCGCTCAAACCTGGAGAAACGAGGCGGTGGAGAGGCGAAGGAACGGAAGAGTAGGGTACATACATCGGTGATAACGAGGTAGATGGCCTTTTCTTTCCCGCCGATCGCGGTATTGAGCTCGCGCGGCCAGATTTGCGCGTTCGGCGTGAGCGTAAGCTCGGTCTAGAAACAGAACAATAACAAGAAGGCAATCACAATTGCGAGTGTGATGGTGATGGTGATGGTGAGCATTGAGCCTTTGAATTCCAATAGCGATAACATCAAGCAGGCGGGATTGGACGCACCCCGCCGATGGCCAACGTAACGTTCTTTAGCCCCTTGTACTGCTCCGGCGTGATAGACAACAGCCCCGTGGCGCTATCACGGGCTCCGCCCGTCGCTTGTTGGTACGCCTTGTACGCTCCCGCTTCGAGGTTAATCAGGGATGTACCTAAAAGCGATAGTAATTGTGATAGGGTAAGTAAAAGCGCGAGGTTATTCGTCGTCAAGGCGAGAAAAAGAGTTGATGGGAATTGATTGGCGGAGTTCATCAAGAAACCAGGATAGTGAATTAGTGTGGGTTGAGGGGTAGGGCGGTGAGGGCGTAAGGGATAGAACAAAAGGGGGAGGCGATTGGGTTGAGCGGACGCGAAGAATGACAATGCACATACTAGCATCGATTATGCCCGCAACTTTTTTTGTGATCGTCGTTGACGACCCGTAGGTGATCGCCATGTCGAGCCCCCAGAACCTATGCGCATACACAGCACGAACACAAACGCATGTGAGCTTAAGCGAACCGCAAAGGAGATGTGTAGAATCCGGATAGTAGATGACATCGAGCGGACCCGGTACTTGTTACTTGTTACTAATACTCACTCAGAGGATGGGGACGTCTTGGTCACAGGCGTACTATAAATATGCCAGCGCGTAAGTGCATGCCGCTCGTACGCGGAGTCCCGTACAACGACGACGAGGGCGGTGCTCGGCTACTCACTATGTGAAAGGCTTCACGGCTCTGGAAGTAGCCGGCGAAAAAGCGCGTCAGAATTGGGTGGGCAACAAGTAGTCACAAAGGGAATAGTTGATAATGAGATAGTTCAGTTTGGAATTTGGGAAAAGGATAAAAGAATATATGGACTGACTTGGAAGCGTTAACTCCGCCAAAGAGAATCTCACCGGCGATGATGGGCGCGTTCACGGCAGGTTCAAAGTCTTATGAACAGGTAGTCAATGAGATGCTCAGACTATTGAGAATATAGACCTACAAAAGCTGACGGAGTTGCTTTGGATCTTGCCCTGGGCATACAAGTTGTCTGTCACAGTCGGGATGGTTTTGTTGGAATCTGGGGTCAGCTACAAAAAAGAAGAACGTAAGGAATGACATTGGCGGGCAGCATTGCGAGCAGGACTAACAGTGCCTCTGGTCAAGCCTTGTGGACCTAGAGCTGGATGGAAAGATAATGATGTGTTAGAATCAGAGACTGCTAAAGCTTGGTAGGGGTAAATACATCATAACGTACCGAGGACACCATCCACATCTTCGAATGCTTTGGTCACGTTGGCTATCCCGATAGACTGTTTGGTCACAGTGAGCTCCGGAGAGAACACAATCGTATCTTTAACTACGATTGTGATTTGCGAACGCAAGATATTCAAAGTTGTAACTTAGAGGCGTGTATTAGGTGAGAGTACTTACCCACGACCCCGGACGCCGAGCCCGAAACGTACGAAACGCTGAATGTATCGGGGGTCGACGCGCCAGTTGAAGAATTTGCCAGCACGTATTTGTCATTAGAGATCCAAGTCACGGCGGAACTGGTGTCGATGAGGAAAAAAGCTATCGAATTTTTGGTCGATAAGTTACGTGATAAGTTCTCTTGGATCTGGACTGAAACTTGCATTTATTGGACGGGGTGCCCACGCTAAACTGGACTGCGTAGTCATTCTGTGTACACACCGTAACCGCAAATTAATCGCCATCAGAATGAATACGCGTGTATTGATGAGCTAATACGCACACCGAGGTTGATTCCGGGGACAGGGGCGGGAGTTTTCGCACCAGTCGCGCGGTCAACAAGGGACGCGATGCGTGCGTGGTCCTGGTGGACGATGTTAACGCGCCTGGAAGGGTTGATGCTGGTCCTGCGGGAAACAATGGGGAAAGACTGGGCGCCGGTAGCGACGACGAGGGAAGCGAGGGCGAGGATGGCCAAGGAGCGCGTCATGTTGTGCAAAGCGAAAATACTATAATTAAAGATCCTTCACGTCGTAAAGGCAATTATAGCTTGTCGATTGGCAAACACGCTTCAGACAACTCGAGATGATCGACGTACCGCTCGACTAGACTTAGTCTGGAGGGCAAGTTGAAGAACAGGCACCTTTGCGACCCGTGGGGATTTTTTATATCATTTTTTTTTGGCTGTCAAACAGCGCTTGCTGGGCTGTCCTGGTTGCACACGCGAACAGACACGAGCGCGTGGAGCATGAGAAGGACGACGTCAAGAACGCTTCTCGCACGTTTTGGCTGCTTTCCCTCGGGCCGTGTGTGCCGGTTTATCGTAGAGCGCAGAGGTCCATGGCCATATCCAAAATCGCTCGAGAGTATAATCCGCAAAGCCTCTGCAGAATCGACGACTGCAGCGGTGGGTCGGCCAAGCTACATATAGACCTCGCGCAGGACGCGAGCGTAATATAAATACTCATTATTATTATTACTGCTAAGATTAGGTGGCGGGCGTCGGCCGGGCTCGTCGGCTCTGGCCGAGTCACGTGTCACGGGTCGGCGCTTATTTGTCACGGAAAAGCTGTGCGGGGGAGGGGAGGGTGGCCGGGCGCGCGAAGTTGCGAGGGACGGGTTCGCTCAGCGCAATCATGAGCACGTACGACCAGAAACTCCTCGCTGAGGCGCCCGCGGCCACCAAGCGCGACAGACAGGTAACTCTCTCGTCCCGCTCCTAACCCTAGCCCGCGCTGACGCCCTCGCAGGAAGGCTACAACATCGACCTCCTCCAGGAGCCCAGCCGTCGCTCAGAAACCCCACCCGTCGGCTCTCGCCAGACCGCGCCCCTCGTCTCAGATCCAGAGGCGGGCGCCCAGCCGCGCCACTATGCCGCCTCAAAGTCCAAATCAACACCCTTCTTCCGCACCACCCGTGGCATCGCGCTTATCGTCATCGTCCTTCTCATCATCATTGGCGCCGTCGTTGGTGGTGCTGTGGGCGGCACTGTTGGAAAAAAGCACAACAACAATACCACATCACCTGGGAGTGGGGGCGGGGGTGGAGATGGGGCTAGTTCAGTGACTGCAGCACCCACCACGGGAGGTGGAGGCGACGGTGCGGGCGCACATTCACCAACGATGACCGGGATGAGCAGCGTCGCCACTCCGGCGAGCAACTCTGGTGCCGACGGCTAGAAGCCACCTATCGCTCATTTCTTCCTCTCTCCAACTTCACTGCGAGGTCGAGCGGCCGTCGGCCGTATCGAAAAGGACATATACTACTGTTTCACCCAACCCTCAGGCCCGATACAAAACCCCCTCGCATCTTCCATGTCAACCTATTTCATCGTCTCTGCGCACATCTTTCGTCTTTTCTTTTCACATACCTGTCTCCTCATCCATTTCACCATTGCTGAGTATTGAATGTACAGTAATTACTAGTGCTCCGGATTTCACTTTTGACTTGCGGATTTCCTGGCAACCCTGTGCAATTTTTTTTGGTTTCACAAATTCACATTATTTACAAAGCTCATGAGTAGGAGGAGCAGATGGACAGGCTGACAGCTACGATTTCTAAACGCTGCTTTCGACTTGCGAATTTTTTGCCAAGGTCCACAATGCAGCTGTTTCCCTTTCTTGCAACTGCCACGCTTTCTTCACGCGGGCAACGACGCTATGCCAAGTATGTACATAGCCATAGCTGCCGAACACAATCTCCAAGCTGTAGCCTTGGTTAGGAGGTACTACCAATAACTGTGTAACTCTGCCAACAAATTGAATCCACTGCTTTCTGGCTCAGATCCATCATACATATGATGATACCTGCGCTGCTCCACCACGCTTACTCGCAATATTAATATCAATCGCAGTATTCATAAGTATGCGTAAGACAAGGTGTGGACAAGGCTTGGGACGTTAAGATTAAATTCGGCAGCACTCGGCACCCTCACCGACTCGAAGCCGGTTCAAACACCGCCACCGAAAGCTTCAGCAGATTCAATCTCCGGTAACTTGCGCAAGTAATTCGCCGGAAGCAATTTTTGAGCATTCCTTGCACTTCTCAAAATCTCAAGTTCCAGCTTTATTCGCCTCGGGGATTGGGATCCGGACCTGGAGCTGCAGGCAAAATCATCACTGAGGCAACAAGGACCAGGAGGCAGAAAATCATACCATGTCTTCTGCAAGCTCTTCCTCAGAGGACGAAGCGCCCGCCGTGCCATCTCCGATCACGGCCTTTGCCGCGTACCAGGCGCACCTGCAAAAATCCTTGATTGGGCTGACGAAGCAGGCGTATGCGCTGCCGGACAAGGACGAGCTGGCGTTCCAGCGCACGCTGGACAGGAAGTTTGGGCAGGGCGTGGATCGGTGCTCGGAGCGCGTGCTGGGGCTTGTGAATAGGCTGTTGGTGCTGGCGGGGGGCGCGGACGGCGGGTCTGGGGAGGATGGGTGGGGAGTGACTGGGAAAGGTAAGGGGAAGGGTAAAGCTGGAGATAGAGCCAGAGACGAGGGGAGGGAGAGGGTGATTTTGAGAGATGAGGAGGACGTTGTGGATGGGTTCCACGGGAATATCCAGGATGTCGTGGACCAGCTCTTGGAAAATACGGTACTTTATTTCAATCTTATTCCTTTCCGCCAATCCTCTTCTTTCCTCTTCTTACTTTGTCTCTATGGATGTACATTAAGCTCATGCATGCCCGTAGGACAAATGCTTAGACGAGTTCGCCGGACGGCTGAAGCCCCCGTCCATACCCGCCAACGCGCCCGTGGCTGCCGCACACCAAGTCAGATCCCATCCTCCCTTCTCAATTTATACATATCTCATCTCCTAAATATATAATATATTTTGCCTACTGCATAGACACGCGTCGCGCCGACGGGCGCACTCCCCGCCTCGCTCAAGCACGCCTCGCGCCTCCCAAAACCGCAGCTCAGGTTCTCGCGCCCCGTGGATAATTCGAATGTGCCGTGCGCGCGGCCGAGGCTGAAGTTGAAGTACCATGCGCGCGTCCCGGAGGACTATCAGGATGGGGATGCATCGATGCAGGATGAAAGTACACTGGCGTGCGTATTATATTTTACTATATCAAGTATTTTCGTATTAAATATCTGAGTAAATCGGAATTACAGGTCCACTCACCCCTACCGCTTCGAAATAACCAACCTCGACCCACCGTCATCGCTCTTCACCCCGCCACCCACGCCCATCCCGCCCGTGGGCTCCTTCGAGTCGACGCCGTTCACATACGTGACGACCCCCGCACAACTCGCCACCCTCCTCGCAGCGCTCAAGTCCGCGCCGGAGATCGCCGTCGACCTCGAACACCACTCGTACAGGTCGTACTACGGCTTTGTGTGCTTGGTGCAGATCAGCACAAGGGAACAGGATTGGATTGTGGATACGCTCGTGTTGCGGGAGGAGTTGGAGTGTTTGGGGGAGGTGTTTGCGGATCCACAGATTGTGAAGGTGCGGGTTCCCCCCTCCTTTTCCTCTTTGGCCGTATGCTTTACGCGCGTGTTCATGGCTGCGGAGTTTATCATGGACTTTCTGGATTCGACAGGTGTTCCATGGCGCGGAGAGCGATATCGTGTGGTTGCAGCAGGATTTCAACCTCTATATCGTCAATCTTTTCGATACATACCATGCATCGAAAGTATTAGGTCTGTTCGCTCTTCCTTTTGCTCTGCTCCCTGCATTGGAGTTTTTAATGTAATCTGGGTGTAGATTTCCCCAAGCATTCCCTGGCGGCTTTACTTTCCCTGTACTGCGACTTTGCAGCTGACAAGCGATACCAGTTGGCTGATTGGCGAATACGGTCCGTTCTCAAACTTTCTCTTTGAATGTCTTCCAAATTTTGTGCCTCTTACGCCCTGAATTGCCCCTCCCCAGCCCGCTCCCGGAAGAAATGCTCTTCTACGCGCGCTCAGACACGCACTATCTCCTCAAAGTGTACGACCACCTCCGGCACGCGCTTCTCCAGCAATCTCAGTCCGCAGGCGACCCGGCAGAGTCGATCAAAGAGGTGCTCTCGCGCTCCGCACAGACCGCACTGCGGGTGCATGAAAAAGAGGTATATGATCCCGAGGGCGGGCAGGGCGCGAACGGGTGGGACGTGTTGGTGAGGAAGTGGAATAATGGGCAGAGGATGGGCGGGGAGAAGGGGGCGGTTGTGAGGGCTGTGCACGCATGGAGGGATCGGGTGGCGAGGGAGGCGGATGAGAGTCCTCGGTTGGTTTTCTCCCTTTCGGCTGCGTTCAAACGCTCCATCTTTCACCCACGCTCGCGCCATTACTAACTGACGCCAACGGTATTTTTTTTTAGGTACGTTTTACCGAACCACTATATCTTTCAGCTCGCGGAAACGCGCACGCCAAGCGATGTAGCTTCGCTCCTGGGGATGTTCAGCCCGATCCCGCACCTCGTGCGCGAGCGTGGGCGGGAGCTGCTGGATGTGATTAAAGAGGCGGTCGCGCGCGCTAAGGAGGACGCTGGCGCTGGGGAGTCGGGACGGGCTACGCCCGTCGCCGCAGGCTCAGTCTCCGCGGGAGTTGCCAATCCGCGGCTGGGTATAGCACCCAGCGCATCGATGGCGGTGGTGGAGGATATGGTGATGGTAGTTGACGAGTGGGCACCTCCAGAGGTGGACCTGTGGTCAAGACGAGGAAGCGAGAGTAAGTATTTTTCGTTCGTATCATTGTATGTTGCTCATGAAGAGGTGGCAGTGGATTTTCGAATAGATGCCGTCTCCACGCCGGTATCCACGTTGTTTGGTGGGACGTTGTCGGCAGAGCCTTTGGCTATCTCGCCGACTAGCTACGTGGCTTCCTCCAGCGTGTTGTTCGGGCCCAGCAATAGTAGTACTGCGAGCAAAATTCTTGTGGGCACCATTAATATCAATCCTTTGTCTATCCCTTTGATCTAACTGGGCATATATTCATATTCTCGCAGGCTCCGGTGGAGACGGACCAACGGTACAACGACATCGTGGCCAAGATCCACAGCACGCTCGTCATCGCACCGTCCATCCCAAAGGTACTCCCACCCTTCTCTTCTTATCTCAATCTCACACATATAGGCTTTGGTCACCAATACTGATAAAACTGCACCCCGACATACGCACTACATCTAGATCAAGCCCTCCTCTGCCTCACCCACCGACCCGGCCGGAACCGAGTCGGCGGAGGGTATCCTGGCTATGCCAGACGAGATCGCGTTCGTCCCGCTATCCGCGCGCCAGACTACACAGTCCGGGAAAGGAAAGGGTAAAAGCACCGCTGCGGGTGCGGATGAGGGGGAAGACGCGAGGGACGCGGTGGTCATGGTCGGACAGGCCCGGCAGCGCAAACGCAAACGGCAGGCCCAGATGCAAATCCAGATGCAGCAGGCGCAGGGGAATGGCAGTGGGGCTGGGTCGAGAGCGTCTTCGAAACAGGGTACGCCGGTGTCTGTGGAAGGCGCGGAAGGCGCGGATGGAGAGGAAGGAGGGCGAGGGGAAGGAGCAGGAGTACCGCAAAAGCAGAAGAAAAAGAAAGGGGGACAAGAAAAGGGGGCGGGGGGTAAAGTCGTCCCGGAAGACGTTGAACCGTTCGACTATGCCACGGCGCCCAATATCCTCGACGACGAGGCGCCCGGCGTACCGGAGCCGCAGCCCAGCAAGACGAAGAAGCGCAAGGGGAACAAGAAAGGCGAAGGTACGGACCTCTCTTTTCACCTCTTTTCTTCCTCCCTTTTCTTCCCCATCTTCTGTTGTCATTCTCTTGCTTCGCCACACCGACTCTGACAACTCCGCATCTCATCACTTTTCGCACCTTTCACTTATAGGGTCCCGCACCGGAATTCAATCAGGAGATTTCCCCGCTCCGCCAAAAGCATACAGTGAAGTCAAGGCTGGGAATCGGTCGCAGACTTTCCAGCGGTAGCAGCCGTTCTGGATATTTCATATGCATGTATGACATGTGTCTAGTACTATTTCTATTGGCGACTATCATCATGAAATACCCTTATGCACTGGATGGTGCATGCGTGAATACATGCACGTGCGCATCTGGCGCTCCGCACTCTGCGCACAAGTGAGCGCGAATGCTAATAAACCCATGAGAATCGTGACACCCACGCCTTAGACACTGACGCATTTCGCGTGCTTAATCTCGCAGTCGGCATGGAGGAGTAGCACGGCATATCTCCTACTTATTGATATTCTGCCGTCTTTTTTTCCACCGTGGCAACATGGAAGAGCACGTTGCGGCAACGTGAAAAGAGGAAAGCGAGATCCTCGCGCGCCACCACTATATTCGCAGACGCACACTCGGGGGTGCAAACGACAAAGTACAAGAGCAACGCATAGCTGATTGATTAGAAATGCAAATCCAGGCCGACTCCGTTCCATCGAATCCACAGACGCGCTGACTAGTGCTGTGATTGCCGTGGTCGCGAATTTACAAGGGGCAGAGTTGGTTGAGCAGCTGAGCGTCAACGTTGCCCCTGGTGTTCAGGATAAGGGCGACGATGAGACCTTGAAAGTGAAAAAAAAGGGATGAGTTTTACGGTTCGAGATGGGATAGGAAAGTCGTTGCGCGCGTACCGTACAGACCCAAGACTTCGGCGAAAATGAGAATGAGAATCTAAAAAAAAACGGGTGAGAAAAGGCTAGGGTGGCAAGAATAGAGTAATACAGACCATGCCGACGAACAACCGCGGTTGTTGGGCAGTGCCTCGTACACCAGCATCACCCACGATGCCAATAGCGAAGCCGGCAGCGAGACCAGCGAGGCCGACGCTAAGGCCTGCGCCGAGCTGAACGAAGCCCGTATAGAGGGGCATGTTTATGGCGACTAAAAGAGAACTAAGAAGATGAAAAACGAAAGAGCTGCGGAAAGAACGCACGACCGCCGGAGATGAGGACGGATACGACGAGTCCGTAAATCTGGGGGAGTGGGGGGCTTCAGGCAAGAAGGGGATGGAGGGGGTGCGAGGGACGTACTGCAATGATACCAGCCATGATAACGGGGATGGAGCACTTCATCATGAGATCCGGTCGAAGGACGGACATGGCGGAGATGCCGACACCAGATTTTGCGGTACCATAACTAGGAGAAAGAGGTGTTGAGCGCGGTGCGGATTCGTAGTGCTGGGATGGATCTGTACCTGGCACCAATGCCTGCGGGGAGAGAAAGAGGTGAGAAGAGGCCGCGCGGGTGTGGAGCGGACACACGTACAGGTGAAGACAATGGCGCTTGTGCAGCCCTGGGAACGGCGCGGTGAGCAAGAGACAGGCGAGAGCGACGGCGACGACGGGGGACTCACGAGGGCACCGAAGAAGGGCGCGTAGACGGGGCAGTATTCGGTCATGGTGGAGGGCGAGGACGTGGACGGTGGTTGGGAGCCAGGCGACGCTTGTTGAATCTTTCCCAAGTAGCTTCCGGGCGCCGCTTCAAAACCTCCTATCGGCTGCGCCGCATTCCGCGTCACGTGCCTCTCCCCCCTTCAGATACTACTGCGTCTTTGCGTGGGTATCCCAGTGCTGCCATGTACCTACTATAAAGATTTTTATTAGATTTAAAAAACATAGTATCTATCTTACAAGTACTCGGTAGTACTGGGTGCATGATGGGCCCGGGACTGTTTTCATTTGGGAGATAAAGGAAATACCGGATGCTGTCACAGCGTGGTCACAGCGCTTGGGGGAGTGCGTGACAATTACGGTGCGATTACCTCAACGACGACCTCACTCTCAGACCCGCTGAAGCGAAGGCTTGCCTGTTTGCCTGCTGCCCGCCCACCTCGACGCTCCTTTCCCTCCCTCCAGGCCGCGCAGAAAACGCATACGCTGAAACCCTAGCCCCGGCTGAACCTCTGTTTCTGCGAAAATGAGCCATCCGCGCACGGAAGACACGTTCACCTACAGCGGCCGCCGCACTCCCACCGACTCCGTCCCCCTCCGCCACAACGACTACCAGACTGTTGGCCACGATCCACGCACCCGCCGCGACTCCCAGGCCTCCTCTTTCTTTGGCAGAACAGCCGCGGGCGAGCCAGCAGCCGGTTTCAGTAATGCTGCGTACAACCGTGATTCGTACTACAACCCCCAGCCGCGTATGGAGCCCGTCAAGGGCGGCGACGAGCCTGAGGAGGGCTGGGACGTCTATGCCGACTTCAACAATGCCGGGCCCAGATATGCCAATCACTATACGGGAACTACCTCTGGAGATGGGCAAGTCTACCTACTTGTCTTGTTTCCCTTGCGCAATTTTCTAAGGTGTCTCTCTTTCCTCGCAGGTACCGTGCACTCTCACCCACCGTCCACTCTCCGCTATCCGGCGGAAAACCCGAGTCGCTGTCCAACCCCACTGCGCCCGTCGAGCTCGTCACTGTCCCCGCGTTCGGCCCCGAGTGGAAGGCCTCCGAGCTGCGCGAGATGACCAAGGCCGGGAAGAGCGAGATCAGGGCTGACAAGCGCAAGGTCAAGTTTAAGGCCTGGTGGCGCGACCAGCGCGGCCTCTGCGGTGTACCTTGGCTCACCCGCAAGAACCTCGTCTGGATCACTTTTGGACTTATCATCGTGTGAGTCGTTTCCTCTGCTCGTTTGGTAGTAATAGTAAACACTCATGCTTTGTGTTTCTCTTCGATAGCATCGCCGTCCTCCTCATCGTCACCATCCCACGCGTCCCCAATTTCAATATCAGTGCCGATCAGCCATTCGTGAGCAATAGCAGCGAGGTCCCAGTCTTCAACCGCGTCCCCGCCAATTTCTCCTTCGATGCCAAAATCAACATCCAAAGTAACAACATTACTCTTATCGATGCCGTTCAATAACTGAATGACTGACATGCAACGATTTTTGCACTCTCTCAGTTGACACACACGGTAACATCCTCCCGGTGCATTTCAACCACCTCAACGCATCCGTCTACATGCTCGGCACCACGCAGATGGTTGCCGGGGGCGACCTCGGCCCGTATACTGCGCAACCCAAGCAGTATATCCCCGTGCAGTTGCCCATTACGTTCTCGTACCTCGGCGTGAATACCTCGGATCCCACATGTGAGGATCGCACTTTCCATGCATCTGTCCGTTCGAGCTGGGCTCATTGGTGTGAACTATATTCTAGGGACGGCGTTTTACAATGCATGCAAGAATAAGGGGCAGGTTGTCGGTGGTGTCCGTCCCGGTGCGCTTTTGTTTCTTCTCCCTGCGTCAACAAAAATGCGCCTAATATATGTGAGCGTCTATGCGCCCAGGCCTTCAACTCTATCTCGTACTGCAGATGAGTATCCGGGGGTTGATCGGGCAGACGTCGACTTCGACCTCGTTTGCGAATGCGCCGTGTCCGATCGAGTTGTCGCAGACGAGCGTATAGCCGCGTTCAACTTTGAGTTATCTTCTATTTTCTTCTTCAGACGGACATATGCTCCCCTACATCTTTCTTTCATTATCCCTCTTCTCTTTCATCCTCTTGCTGGATCCTTTTTCGCCGTTTTGCCTTGCCGTCTCGCTTGGACAAGAACAAGAACAGGAACATGCCTCCCTCGGTGTTCAGCCTCTGTCTCCGTCTCTATTTCACTTTTGCATCTACGATCTCTCCTACTTCTATTCTATCTCTCTCCATTTCCATCTCGTACCTCGCTGGCGCTGCGGCCTGGATCGTGATCAGCGATCGACTGCTTATAACTTCTCTCACTCGCTCAGATAATCGGATTGCTGGCAAACATATGCATGGTCGTTTCATCATCAGATCCAGACTCGTTGATCATACACGTATCATCTTATAAATTAATGGACTGGCTTGTACCATAACCTGCAGCTGGACTCCTCTCGGGAGTCGGGATATATTTTCGTGAAGCTTTTGAGCTTGAGCTTGAGTATGAATATTCACAAACCCCCGAGGGATCGGAAGCTGACAAGGGACCGGCTCCGGCAACACGTTCGGCTTGAAATCCCGCGCTCGCTCGTGTCATTGATCAGTAACTTTCATCTTGTGCTCACACTCACCCCGTGTATAAAACCGTCGGCGTCTGCGCGAGTGAGAATATCTACGATTCCGCCCTTTCGCCTGTTCGCACGCCGTGCGTTCACCCAGATCCGGTCTTCATACTCCTCGCGCCCGCTGCTTGCCAAGTCACTCAAGTCAGTCACAGCCCTTTCTGTCGCGTGTGTGCCCGCTGCCATCGCGCTTTCTCTTTCCGATCTCGACGACAGCAGAGCGTCCGCGTCGCCCTTGCCCCTATCGCCACCATCGATACTATCGTCGTTGCATGCGACCAAGTCTGCCTACTATTCGACCCTAAATTCGAACTCGAGTACTTTGAAAGAAAAGAAAGATATTAAAGAGATGGCACCTGTTAACGGAGAAAAAGTCGAGAAGAGTAAGAAGAAGCACTCGAAAGTGGTGCGTCTCACCCTCCCTCGTCTCTCCTTGTTGTTTCTCGTAGTTTGGGATATTTCTAATTTTTTGGCATCATTCCTTTGGATGTCGGATTGTTTTTTCTTATCATTATTATCATTAATAGGTGATCATTGGATCGGGTCCTGCGGGACATACAGCTGCGATTTATCTTGCACGTGCGAATTTGGATCCTGTTATGTTCGAGGTACGTGTGTTTTTTTTGCGCTGGGGAGGCGAGATGGGATATAGCTGATACTTAGGTTGGATCATAGGGATTCATGGCCAACGGTTTCGCAGCTGGCGGTCAACTCACCACTACCACAGAAGGTACGCTCCCATCCTCATCCCATACACCCATCTCCACAATTACTAAATCTCCAATATAAACACCAATTCCCCAGTGGAGAACTTCCCCGGTTTCCCAGACGGCCTGCGCGGACCCGAGATGATGGAAAAATTCCGCGCGCAGTCCCTCCGCTTCGGGACGGAGATCATCACGGAGACGGTGCAAAAGGTGGACCTCTCCGCGCGCCCGTTCCGCTACTGGCGCGAGTACGCTGCTGAGACGCCCGAGGAGGCGGAGACTGCGGATGTGATTATTCTCGCGACGGGCGCTAGCGCCAAGAGGCCTGGCTTGCCTGGGGAAGACCAGTATTGGCAGAGTGGGATTAGCGCGTGTGCGGTTTGTGATGGGGCTGTTCCAATCTTTAGGTAGGTGTTGTTTTTTGTTTGAATTTTTGTCGTTTTTTGGGTTCGGTTGCTTACCGTCGTTGCTCGCGATTTTAGAAACAAGCCGTTGGCTGTTATCGGTGGTGGTGACAGCGCCGCTGAAGAAGCTACTTGTATGCCCCCCCCCTCCTTTTCGTCTTTATTGCAAGCCCTGCTCAGAAAGCTGGTATAGATTTGACCAAGTACGGATCCCATGTCTACGTCCTCGTACGCCGCGATGAGCTCCGCGCAAGCAAGATCATGGCGAAACGCCTCCTCAGCAACCCGAAAGTCGTACGTCCCTAAACCCCACCATCAGAACGCGGCGATCGTTAATCGTTCCATCTAAATCTTGGCGTTAGACTGTTATGTGGAATACCGTCGCTCTGGAGTGCCAGGGCGACGGCGACCTCCTGAACAACCTCCGCATCAAAAATGTCAAGACGGGAGAAGAGTCCGACCTTCCCGTGAACGGTCTTTTCTTCGCCATCGGTACGTCCCTCCATCTCCTAGATACCCCCTTCACCTTTCTTGTTCTCTACACTCGTGGCTTACTTGCTTCTTGTTGCGGGAAAAAGGACATGAACCGGCGACCCAGCTCGTTCGCGGCCAAGTCGACTGCGACGCCGACGGGTACATCCTCACGGTGCCTGGGACGACGGAGACGAGCGTGAAGGGTGTGTTCGCGGCGGGCGATGTCCAGGACAAGAGATACCGCCAAGCGATCACATCTGCGGGGAGTGGATGCATGGCGGCGCTCGAGGCGGAGAGGTTGCTCGCGGAGGAAGAGGAGTTGGGGACGGCGTAGAGCGTGTTGCACGCGGTAGAGCCAAAAGAATGGATTTTACGGTTTTGCTCCTTGACAATGAATGGAATAGTGTTTTATACTGAGTTGGTGTGTCAGGTGTGATGATCCAGGTTCAGTGTCATTGTACAGTTCTCATGTATATAAAATTCTGGACTTGCTGGTGTGTCAGCCAGCACATCCAACTCATGGCCCAGCCACCTATCCCCAAAAAGACACCTGCTAAACTATCAGGTGCTCCCACCAAAAGAGCCACTAGAATCCCAGGTGGGTCATCTACTAATGTCCCTTCTTCTACTACAGAGCCCTCAGGCAACATAATTCCACACCTTTAACTCCACAATTTAGTTCACAATAGTTTCCCCAGAATTTGGGGTTTTCTCTCAAAATTATGTCATCACAGGGGCATTGGTCTCTTGTCATCTACATATTATTGTAGCTGGTTTCATGGCAATCATCAATATATATATTATACACCCTTTCCAAAAAAGACTCAGATCCTCATCCCCCTTTTGCTACCTTGGGCACTCTTGGACTTGACCACCACATGATATTGGGCAGTTTGCAAAGATGCAAAAATAGAAGTACCGTCATCCCCCACCATTTGGGGCAGCCCCCATCATTTGGGTCAGCAGCGCAATGCAGCAATCTGATTGGCTCAGAGCCATTTGCCTTACCATATTTGGTATGACAATATTTCTGCGCCCATAATGCTGTGCAATTTCTATTCAAATATTACTCTATATGGAAGGTGACCCAAATGATGGGTGCCGCCCCAAATGGTGGGGGATGACGGTATGTCAAAATAAACATACTTTTCAGGAAATATCTTTTTATGTACATCACATACATGTCACTAATTCTATGTCACTGTGGAGTGGTGTTGCCTTGCCCAGGTGCAGTATTCCACTAAATTTTTGCAAGAAAATCAATTCAAAGATTACACCAAGGATACCAGAACCTTGCTCTGTATGTTGAGGCTCAGAATTTCTGGCCATGAGCTGGGATATCAAGGCTCACATAGAGTTTTGCAAGCAGCTCCACAAAATAGTGAAGCTTACCTCATAGCATACAAAAATATCACCCCAGATAAAAAAGTATTTATGTATGTTTTGCACTCCACCCATTGACCCCTTATCCCCTAATTAATTTCTCATAGGTGGAAGAAGGGCCAAGCCCATTGAGCTGTAATACTACCCATGATGGCAGAGAAATGTATCCAAAGTGAAATCATGCAACATTGCTCAATACAGGGAGCCAGGGACAGATCCAGATAAAGCTGAAGCTGGGGTATGGATAAGAAATAATTAACCCAGCACAAAGATTGTGATACTGTACAATGAGCATACCATGGTTTTTCAATGCAACTTGTTCCAATGAAGCCTCACTAAGGGGGGCATATGACCCACCACTATTGTGATGGGCCTCCAATATTGCCATCCTCACATGATCAGCTCTATTTGATTGAAAGTAGTGTGTTAAGGAGGTTGTAATTTTCTGTCCATTGGAGTTGCCAGTGGTGGGCCAAAATGAATCTGCAGCTATGATCACTGCAGCTAAACAGAGAATAAGAGAGATGAAAAGGAATATTAAGGTGCACATACTAATGCCCACAAAGAGAACTTGTAGTGGGGGAGCCAGAGAGGGAGCCTAAAGTGCACAGTGATCAGTAGAACACTCATGGCATGGTATGTAGAGTGCAAACCAATGGAGAGAACAATGGTTTGAGGGCTTCAATAAAAGCATCAACAGCCCTGTTCTATAGGAGTATTGGTTTTAGAGAAGATGTGTGAGTTTGTCAAAGGAGTATGAAGCAGGTTGCAAGTAGATGAAAGAAAAGCTTACAACCTAAAGGAAGAATGGAAAACCAAAATAAACAGGCATGGTGATTGTGTTAGAGTATTGAACTGGGAAGTAGAAGTGTTAAACTCACTCGCTATCAAAGACAGGGACCATGACAACAGCTGAGGGAAACACAGGGATGAAGTAGCACATAAGTCACTCACATCCAGTTGAGCACAGGGACTATGGCAGTCAGCAGGGGAAACATAAAGATGAAGCAGCACACAAGTCACTCACTTGCTGTTGAGTACAAGGAACATGGCAGTCAGCAGAGAAAAAAAGGATGAAGCAGCACACAAGTCACCCACTCGCTGCTGAGCACAAGGACCATGACAGTCAGCAGGGGGAAACATAAGGATGAAGCAGCACACAAGCCACTCACACTCTATTGAGTACAGGGACCATGGTAGTCAGCAGGGGAAACATAAGGATGAAGTGGCACATAAGCTACACACATCCTATTGAGCACAGGGGCCATGGCAGTCAGTGGGGGGAAACACAAGGATGAAGCAGTACATAAGCCACTCACACCCTGTTGAGCACAGGGGCCATGACAGTCAGCTAGGGGAAACATAAGGATGAAGCAGCACACAAGCCACTCACATCCTATTAAGCACAGGCCATGGCAATCAGCTGGGGGAAACACAAAGATGGAGTAGCACACAAGTCACTCACTTGCTATTGAGCACAAGGATTATGGCAGTCAGCAGAGGAAAGCACAAGGGTGAAGTGGCACACAAGTCACTCACTTGCTATTGAGCACAAGGACCATAGCAGTCAACAGGGGGAAACACAAGGATGAAGCAGCACACAAACCACTCACATTCTATTGAGCACAGGGACTGTGGTAGTCAGCAAGGAGAAACAAGAGTAAAATAGCACACAAGCCACTCACAAGCTGTTGAGCATGGAGACTATGACAGTCACCAGGGGGGAATACAAGGATGAAGCAGCACACAAGCCACTCACAAACTGTTGAGCACAGGGACCGTGACAGTCACCAGGGGGATATACAGGGGTGAAGCAGCACACAAGCCACTCACATTCTATTGAGTATAGGGACCATGGCAGTCAGCTGGGAGAAACAAGGATGGAGTAGCACACAGGCCACTCACAAGCTGTTGAGCATAGGAACCATGACAGTTAACAGAGTGCAACACACAAAGATGGAGCACCACTGGGCACTCACACTCTAGTAAGCACCAAAATCATCATCCAGACTTACAGTAGAATTATGGGTATGCAGTGTACCCACCTCCTGTTGATATTAACAAACTTAATTAAATGTTCCTACTTGCACTTGGTCACATGCTAACCACCTAATGCAACATGGATGTGAAATTTTCCTGTTAGATAGATGACCAGCTGGACTTGTCTACTCACTAGCTATTCACCAGGGGGATACACAAATGACAGAGTCAGCTGATGTGTCCAAATGTGTAAGCTGGAATCTTACACTCTGTTTGTGGAAATGTGAGCTGCAGAAAAATACCAAAAACATGAATATACCCACATACTTGGGTATCACAAGATTCACTGTGGGTAAGGTAACACTAGGATGTGGGCATGAAATCTTCACACCTCCTTTTAAGTGACAGATAGGTTTAGGCTATCAACACTGCCAGTATAAATAGTAGCACTTACTGCCTGCCACGTTTTAAAGTCATGGTCAGTAATATACTCCTCTTCAAGGATAATGTAGATATATACCTGAAAAGGGATAATGTCAAATGTGAATAATGCACACTCTCAGCCAGTAACACACTTGCCCATATAGATGGAAACCAGTCAAAGATTCCCCTAATCAAATCCCTCTCCAGTGGATTGAATTCAGTAGTACCAACTTGAGCTGCCTCTACAGGAAAGAAGTCCAATAATTCACAGTAACCAAGCACTACTGAATGAGAAAATACCTTGTGCAACCCTCATGATGGACCCACTGACAAAAAAACAATTAGATCAATTATTTGATATAGAGATGCTAGGTGCTCACTTCCTCACAGCACTCTTCATGCACAGCTCTACATTAGCATGCTGTGCTTGGACCAGCAGCATCTTCAGCACATCACTATCTAGAGCAGCCTCAGTACTTTGAACAAGCTCTGAAGCTGCTTTCTGCACAGAAGCTGGTGATTTTCTGTCATGCATATCTGCACATGCAAATGGATTAGTGATCACATTCAGACCATGAGTTGGAAACACACTTCGAAGGTGGACCACAGCTTTAGGGCAGTGAGCTAAGCTCTCTAATAAAGGCAAGAATTCTTTGTTAAATGTTTCTGTGGCATGTTTAGGTGCCATCTTCTTGGCTACTTCAAATGGGAAACCTTGACTGCAAAGTTCAGTGAAAGCAATAGAATCAAGGGCATCAAACTTGGTGAAGACAGCAATGACAGGTACTAGAAGAACACAAGCACTGTAGATATGTGTTGGATTACTGAGTTACTTTGTATGACTTACCCCTGCCAGTGTCAATCTTGTTGAAAAATTCTTGTTCTGCAGCTGTCATGAGCCTGTTGTTGTCAGCTGGGAAGCAATACCTGGATCAAGCCGAAATAGTATGACTAATGATGATTAGCCATGAACTGAACCCGCCTTCGTACCATATAGCATGGAGCTGCCTGCTCATCGACCCTAAACCTGCTTGCTCCTGGATGAATTTCCGAACCAATCCCAACTCCTCCACACTCCCTGATTCAAACCCACGGGAGTCATGGAAAACAAACCCAGGGTTGCCTGGGAACCTCAACTCATACTCAATGTTGTGCTCGCCACGCTATACAAAAAATGTGAACACAACTCCCCACAAACCAGGATAATGGTACCAAAGCAAGACTTACAAGAGACGATGGCGAGATAATTGAATTTGGCTCCCTGCGCGCAGGGGGAGGCGACGCCAAACTTGTCCCCTCGGGCTCCTCTGGGTGGATTGCGCGGATTGAATCCGGGGCCCTGTGTACAGGAAGAGACGACGCCGAATTGGACTCCTCGGGCTCCTCTAGATGAGCTGCGAGAATCGAATCGGGAGCCTTGCACATGATCCGGGCACAGATCGAACGCCATGTAGACCGAATTGCCGAACAAGTCGAAGCACGCGTGGCCTGATTCACCTTGATCATGGGAGGTTAGCGCCCTCATTGCTTCTTCTAGTTAGCGAGCCACTCACCTCGCCATACATGGGATGGTCTTCGGACGCTTCATGTACTCCTTGCTCGAGGTGGTGGGCTTTGGGGACTGCAGATGTTGCTTCTCCAGGTTGATGGACTTCGTGAATTTCAGATACTGCTTCCTCAACATGGCCAACCTTTTACTCACGACCACGACCTTCAATCGTCGGACCTCTTACTCTACGACCCTCTCGATCGTATACCTTAGGTTCCTCATCGACTCCACACACAGCTCGCAATATCGTCGTCTTTCCTGCATTCGCTCTCCCAATGATAAGGATGCGAAATTGCCCGGGCCGCCTGACGTCTGTCATATCGAATGCAGTTGTTTGAACGGTGGATGCTAGAAACACAAGTTGTTTTGACGCTGAAGCACTGGAGAGTGTGGGACGAAGAAGTGTTACAATAGCTTAGTCACAGCAGGTCACAGCTCGCCCGTGAGCGTTACAGCCCGTCACCCGTGCTTTCAAAGGCGTCGCCACGCCAGAACTAAGCTTTGCCCATCCCTCGGCGCGCCGCGAATCTGCTCGAGAATCATCACCCAGTTGCACCTGGCGCTATGCCGCCAACGCCGCGCCCACGACGGCTTCGATCTTACGTACTTGGCTACTTACCGCCTTTCTGTAACTCTTGAAAGGCAGGGCGAGGGATGCTTAAATCTGACACCCCATTTAATGCGCCCGCGGTCCCTATTTATGAGTGATTGCTTTTATCAATATGCTCCTTGATCCCGTATACTTGACCCAGCTTCAGTTACTTGAATCGACACGACAAGCTCGACCTCACGCTAAAACCAATTTCTTTTGGAGAAGAGGGATGAGGGGCTCAGTCTGCACGCTTTCTTTATTAGTTAATGGTTTGATTGCGGAGCGAAACGCCGAGCGAGTCGATTTCTGTGTGATCTGAATGCCCGTATGAGTGTAAGCAGCATATACCCGACAATGATGAAACGACATCACGCGCCATTTTGCAATCTTGATTGTAGACGTCAGGCTCTCCTTCGGCCCTGCAGACGGCTCGCAAGATAGACATCTTTCTGCTGAAGTAAAGCAACTCAAATCGAGCGCGTTCTATACCTTACATAAGCACATACCCTTATTTGTACGCTACTCATGTCCGCGGCTCTCTTCACTCCATATCGCTAGACTGAAGACGAACGAGGTCAGTACATCCTTAATAGTACATAGACTCCATATCGCTGGACTGAAGACGACCGCAGGGACACTGCCGTTCGCACATATACATATTATTCTGACACTTTTTTGCATTCGCTCTCCCAATGATAAGGATGCGAAACTCCTTGGGCCGCGCGATCTCTTCTGGCATGATCCCGACGGTAGTTGTGTGCCAAATGAGCAGTCCAGATGAGCTTGCGAGATAATTCCATGCTGAAGAACATGAGCGTCGTGCGAGCGTCGGCGGTTCAACGGCGAGTGAAGCAAACCTCTAGATTCCAAGCTCCGATTCTTTTGCAGGACATCAGCGCTTCCACTTGCCCAGCAACACACGACAATGGCCATGCCACCTCTATCGACTTACGAGCGCAAGTATTACGATTTTCAGGACCACGTGCATCGAGCCTTGATCCTCTACTATTTCAGACGGGACACTTAGCCTTTCGCTTGCTATGACGTTCAAATAGCCAACCCCCTCCTGCGTTATCGCACCCTTTATCTTGCTTGGCGCTCCTATTGGAACACGATTGCCCTCGCTTTCAATGTTGAAATTATACGAAGTAAACTCTGCGGGTGCACGATAGCTGGGAGCGCCATACCATCGCTGCGCGATCCCCATCCTCACAAACTGCGCTCAAATCCACCATGATTCAAGTCTCGGGAAAGTACTGGCTGCCCCTCAGATCACCTCAGGCCATCCCCGTGAACGCGAGTACAGCTTTGCTCCCGCTGATGACCTCCCAGCCGAAGGATGTGGACTAGGAGTTTCAATATACCGTAGACTCCATGGCCAATAAGCAGCGAAAAGATCCACAGAATCAAATACGCTGGCGTTCCAAAAATATTCACGTAAAAACAACGGATTAGACAGGCGTTCCGAGTGCCAGTGCGGAAGAAAGATCCAGCGCCATATCCCGAGCCCCGATGCCCAAGGGTATCCCTGTCCGCTGGGTAAGATATCTACATATCGTTTGCCTGTCCTCTGGCCGTTGCTGCCATCCTGTTGCCCAATCGCAGCCGGGAGGGGACTAAGGGGCGAATCGAGAGACTCCTCGAACACCTCGACCCATTGCTCACAAAGGATCTCCTCGCCGCCTGTTTTAGGTGCGCTAGGATCCATGTACTCCGAACTCGCCTGCTGTGTTCCTGCTCTCTCCGTAATATCCGGACTCTTACTCATCAGAACTTGTGACGTCTGCGCTGCTTTTTCTGCTTATACCGCATCCTCATATTGTGCTGGCATGTGTTAATTTAGCTTGCCGACTGATATCTTTGCCTCATTACGATATTGCCTTACCCGTTTTAATTTTCTTTCTCCAGGCGCGTATGTGTAAGTACTATCGGTGACAACATAATGGTTCATTCAACATCATAAGCCTTGGATGCTGCAGTTATTCAGGAGTCCACCAGCCATCATTTGCCCGTAGAAAGTTTCCTCGCTCGTTGCGGCCTATGGCGGTCATACATAGCGGGTGGAATCGTAACTAGGGGCAGGGCAGACTGGGGCGCACTCATTCGCACATGTGGGTAGCCGTGGTTGGACAATAGAGCTACCTCTGGGCAAGTCACCAAGCCTGCCTTCTGAAGAGAAAATACGAACGAGGCCAAGCTGCGATCTTTGAAGGTGAGATGGGGATGGTATGATCCACTTCTGGGTTACCTTGACGCAAATGAGCTACTAAGAGCTGGTCAAATCCCAAGCTGGTTAAATACATAGATAGGTTCGTGGATACTGGCGCTTCAAGTTTCATAATCCATCTCAACATTGAACTTGCCTATAGGGTGGACACCTATAGCGGTGCCCGCGTTATTTGTCCTTCTGCATATCCCGTGTTTTCAGATCGTGTTAGCATGTCATTCGATCCGTCCTTCATGGCATCTCAGTCTTATTTCCTAGATCAACGTGTATGTACCGGCACTGATATAACGATGTTATCGTCCATTCCTTCCCAAGCGTTCAGACGGCGAGGACTTTCTACTCTTGATCCCTCTCAGCGACATCTCTGCCAGGCTAGTGAGGGATAACCTGGCAGAGATGCCGTTGAGGATGAAAAGTAGAGAGCCCTTCCCCCAGAGTAGTTGTATAGATTTTTCGATCTGGGGGTAACGTCTTGACGGGTGTGGATTTCGTTCAGGGAGAAAAGGAAAGGGTCGCTTGGGGCAGACTAGCAAATGCCATACGATCCAGAGGTTGCCGTGGCCATACCCGAAGCCCCAGATTCGCCGGCCAGATAACAAACGAATAATTTTGAACAGCCGTGGTTGGATTTACAGCAACAAAAAAGATCACGTCACGATGAGTTTGTACTTGAAGTGACGTTTGCGTGGTTTGGCGCGCAGGTGAGGACGGCTGGTGTTGACTCTAGCGCTGGAGAACTATTAATATCATCACGGTCGACGTCAGTACCAAGTACTTGGATGTCCTGGGGTGGCGGTGGAAACAAAAATGTCTGAGTTGATATATCCGTTCGGACTTCAAATTTGCTTCACCGACGCGTCACGCATTTACATATGTCCCACACTGCAATTACATAACTCGGCACTACATAGTAGCTACTACTCCGACTGAGACGTTTGGGTCTCTGAGAGCTAGAATGTGCAGTATCGCCACACAAGGACCCCCAAAATCTATATAAACTGCCTTGGCGATCGTTTTTGGGCAGTCTCTCCATCAACCACCAGCGAGCGACCGCCGCCCCATACTTGCTCTACTTGCTCTGCGAAATACTACTACTCGAACGCCACCCTCATTCCGTCATCCAGCCATCATGTTCGACGAAGCTACCCTGGGAATGATCTCTGCTGTTATGGGAGCTTTCTTTTTTTTCAATCTCCTATCCGGCTCCTCGAGGACCGGCTCAAAAGTAAGCAATCCGGCACTTCGTCGAGTCCCTAGCGACAGTCACACTGACTTCCCACTCTTGATACGAAGGCCTCCGCGTTTTTATATGCCTCTTGCATGGTTATGACCGCCTCGGCTGCCATCATTCCCCGCCGCCAAATGGCCAATGTGATGACGGCTTGTACCGTCCCCAAGACGTAAGTCCAGTTGACTCATACTTTGCGAGCACCAATGCTTATTTTTCTCATATTACGAAGTGCTGCACTAAGTAAGTCTTCACCCATCGTTGAGATCACAGCGTACTAAAAAGTATAATCAAGCCTTCGACGACGGGCCATTCTCGTGGCACAACCAAATCGTCGATGTAAGTGTATCTTTTGCCCCGCTGAAGCAAGCAGGAGTATCTTATAAACTATTCCTCAGACGCTCGATGCGGCGGGTGCCAAAGGCACCTTTTTTATTAACGGCAACAATTGTAAGTGTTTGGGATACAGCGCGCCGAGTGGGTCTTGATTGGCGGCCGATATTTTTATCTTAGACGGATGCATTTATAGCAACGACTCTGTGAATCGTATGCAGTATTCGTATTCGCGCGGCCACCAGGTTAGCCAAAAGTTCTAACGCTTACCCAACAAATCTTTGAACTCTTTTACTCTCGCAGATCGCCTCCCACACATGGGATCACGCGGTAAGTCCTCCCGTGAGTTTATGTCTTTTAATATTCTGACGCTGTCTTGCATTAGCATCTTCCAACGGTATGTGATAAGAGCCACTTTGCTCATAGCCCGGTCCTACGTGTCTAACCCCCTATTCCCGCGTACGATCAGCTGGACGAAACTCGCAGTACGTCCGTTCTTTGATCACTTTCCAGCCTTTGCGAGACTGACGATGTTTCCAGTGGAACAGCAGTTCAATTTGTTTGTCTTGCCCGTATGCTTTTAGCGCTCGTAATCCTATCTGACCCTCTTTGGCGCTATTTTTGACAGAAGCGATGGTAAGACTTTCTCTCTTCTCTCCGTATGGGCTACCTCGTTAACCATTCTCGAATGTCAGTGGCATTCTCCAAGATACTCGGAGTTGTACCTACCTTTATGCGTCCTCCCTACGGCGAATACAACGACCTGGTCCAGAAAGTAGCGGCGGACCACAACCAAAATGGTTCGCGCGTTTTTCTCATCCTCCGTGATCGTGCTTGTGACTGATCACGGTATTATTTTTTATAGTAATCATATGGGATGTCGACTCCGAGGATTCAATGGGTGCCACCGCAGAACAGTCGGAACAGACATACACAAACGCAGTCGAGCGCGGAGCGGCATCCATTTTGACACTAAACCACGAGACACATGGTACGCACTTCGCTTCAATCTATTGTACAAAAAAAAACGAAGGGATATAACCCGGCTATCTTTTGTTTTACAGAATCGACCGCGTACGCTCAATTTCCTTAGCCCACTCCGATCGTTCAAATGTTTACTCAACTCTTTTTTGTCTTTTGTAGCGTGGAAGTCTTGCCCTTCATGATCAAGTTGTTCAAGGACAAGGGTTACAAGCTCGTCACAGTCGCCGAGTGCCTTGGATATAAGCCCCAGGATATGTACCAACGCAGGACGAAGCCGGGAGTGCGCGACGTGAGTGGCCCGCCCTCAATCTTGATACCTTTTTCGATGGGCAGCTCACCCTTGCTTCTGTCTCTTTATCTTCTCCTTCGAAACTAGGATTCCTGGACTTGCGTCGGCACACCGTTGCCAGGGCAGTAGATTGCCCCAAGATACGTCGGGCCGACACTTTGAAGCGGCCTTACACGGACTCTCCCAGTATTCCATGCTATGATATCCATACCCATAACGCACAGACATCCTCATCATCTGCTCCATGTATTTATTCCCATCATACGAAACTTAGACAATTCCTGCAACCCAGTCTGCCTTCCCGCGCGAGATCATTGATGTAAACTCTCCGACTCAACGCCCACACTCGTACGTAAGCCGCTTGGCTGGTGTGCCTCATGTCGTATTACTTCTTCAAGGCCCGGTTTCCGATCCTTCTCCGCAATAGCGCGGCTAGAGACAAGACTACAAGTTTAATTTGATCGTCCACATACAAATAGTATGGCTGAGTCGTCGTATGCTGACAGCGACCAAGCGGGGAAGATGGCGCGACCAAAGGCAGGCCCCCGCACCCCGTCCTCAAGAGGAAGAAAAAGACACAAAAGTCGGACGGACGCAATACAGACAAGGCAGAACGAAATCAAGTGGTAAAAAGCAAACACACGAGACTACAGTTTGAATTTGTCCACGTACCGCATACAAACACTTTTACCTAGCACATTGGTATTATCGCACTCGCGTCTCAATAGTGACCCGCGAGCCCGAATTGCGAATTGATAAATTATTCCAGAACATCTAAAGGGTTAAAATCCACAGGGAAGGGTCCCATGCTACCTCCGCTGGGATCGTATATGTAATCGACATCCTTGGTCGGTGTCGCAACTGCATGGCTATGAGGAATCCAAATGTTCTCAGTATCGAGCTATGGGAAAGGAAGAGGGAATGGGGGATGTGGGAAAGTGGACTTACGTCGATTTCAGGTGCTGCTCCAACATTGGAGTATCGTACACGACGTGGGAAGGATGGCTCGCACGACAATGATTACAACTCCACCATGCAGGCGGTCTCAAGTTGCCAATGGCCGCCTTCTTCTCCGCGGCGTCCTCGAGGGAGAGCACGTGCGCCGTCTCGGCAGCCGTCAGGACGCGCCATTTGGTGCAAGAGTCCACGTCGTGGGCCCATCCGCGGCCGTGCATAATCTATTCCATAAATACATGAAAAGTGGATTAGTGATATAGTAATGGAGGTAGCAGGGTGCGATAAATGAAGGTGCGGACTCACAGCTTGTCTCCACGTCATCGCAGGCCCGCCCTTCTCCGCGCGGAAACACGTCAGGCACAAGAACCTCGCATCGTGGGCATCCATATCCTCCGGCGTCGTCGTATCCGCGTCCAGTCCACATTCTTGGAGAAGGTGCCGCAGAATACGCACACCGTGCGCATCGTAGACGATCTGCAGAGGCTGGCAGCTTTGGTTGCGATAGTCGGCAGAGCCATCAAAGTTGTCGTAGAATAACGACGCAGAACGGCGCCGCAGCGGCTTCCCGCTGATGCTGACATGGTGAAGGAGGTTGGGGTAGTACAGCGGTATTTGAACTGCGTTATATTCGTGGCGGCTGAACATAGAAACTGCGAGAGAAAGATCCAGGGGCTCCCCGTCGTCGTTCTTGGGGAGCTTGCTGACGAGGGCTTCACGGAGCGACTCGCGCCAAGCTTCCACGCACTGCGGCAGGCCTTCCATTACCTCGTCGAATATGTTGTCACTGACGTCCTTCGTGTCCTGATTGATTACAGCCTACAGAGATAACATGGAGGAGGGTTAGGCTAATATAAAGCAGCAGGCAGGATCTCGTACTTGGAAGCTATCGAAAGCGGCAACTCTAAGTGTGTTGGGCCAGGGCAGGGTGGTAGGTCCCAACGTGACGAGGAAAGCGGTGTACACCCGATGGAGTACCTCTTTTCGGGCCTCACGCGCTTGGCGCCTTTCACGCTCTAGACGCTCCGCCTTGAAGTCTTCGAGCCAGGCCACGATAGTTGGACGAATCTTCTCCCATGCTATAATACCAATCACGGCACGAGTCAGTATGGCGTGCATAAGCAGAAGACGAAGGTGTTGATGGTACTGTAGTCAGTAAGTTCCTTGGGCTGCTTGACAAGTTCGTGAAATGAGAGGCTTCTTGTGCAGTGGCTAAGCTCTTCCTCCCATCCGAGCTGGATTAGACGCTTCTTGATACTACAGTCAAACTGAGATTAGGGCTGGGTATAAGTCATATTAGATGGCACGTACGCCGTCAGTCTCTTCTCCCGCAGTGACTCGAGCTCCTTGCCTCGCTCGACAACGACCGAGTCCATCCAGAGCCGGCAAGCCTCGGCATGCTAAGGAATATATGATAAGCCAAAGAATCCTGATGAGTGGCTGTATGCAGAAGCACCTCATGTACGCGCTTTACAAAAGCTTCTCTTTCCTTCACAAAATCAGTCCAAGCCTGTCCCTGGCAGTTGCTAATGAGCGCCTCGATCTCTTCGACTTCTGGAATGTAGTATCCGGGTCGGTATCTGTATCGACCTTGCTTCAAGTCTATGCGCGCACAGCATTAACATGTGCTCGCACAATGTATGCGGTTGTGTACGCACCGGTGGTGGAGAGGCGCAAGCACGACACGGGTGTAGAAGAGATATTAGGCCAGAGAACCAGCCTAAGAGATGATGGATGCGATGAGGATTGACGGGCGAGGACATATGTGACGACGCACTGTTTGTCACGGCAGCCGGCGCAGATTCTAACGCGCAAAGCCCATTCGACGTTACGCACAGGTCGACGGCCACATTCCTAGGAAAACATGAAGCGCTCAGGGTCGGTCTGAGGGAATTTTTAGAGAGGTGGGCGTACATGGCAAGAGTTTCCAAAAGCAAGGTTTGCATACTGAGGCTCATTTAAGTCGTCAGGGCATTCGGGCAATCCGGGAACCTGTGCGAGGGATGCGCGCCATATAGTTGCTGCAGAGCGCCTGAATAGGATATTGCGGAATGCTTTGGTCGTATATGAGAGATTAAGGAGGTCGAGGGGATAGAGATGGGACATAATCTAGAGGAGGCTCGGTCGGTGTAAGGCGGTGAATAGAGCAAAATCAAGCGATCATCTTACCTCAAACAAGATTTCCATTGGCATATCGGTCACGACGGCCGCGAGCCTTCCCGCAATGCGCCTCCTGCCTTTCCCTTTGGTCACAGTACGAGCTCCAGGATTCTTGTGCCGCGTCCTTCTGCGTTTCTTGATTGGCTCTTCGTCCGAGCTCTCTGGCGAAGGTGGCGTCAGCACGAAGATGCCTCAAACGCGCCCTGCGACTAACCATCGACGTCCGAGCTGTCTGGCGCTTCCTGCTGCGATTGAACGGCGATTTCGTCGGATGCTGGGCGCTTGCCCGCGCTGCGCGTGGAGACCATCGCTGTGGAGGAGAGAGACGAGGTGGTGGTGGGAGGAGGACAAAGACTTTAAGGGGGGCGGAGTGGCAAACGGCGGTCGGGACCAGGTCGGGACTCGGGGGCTCAGGAGACGGCAGGCGACCGCGGGCACCACGCCCAGCGCCCATGTGCAGCTGCTTATGTCAGCACGCCCCGAGATTACCCTATATCGGGCAGTCGATTGTGTATTACATAATCAGCGCGGACGTCGGGGCGGGATGGGGAGAGCGCTCGGTACCGGGCTGCAGAGCGCCCCGACGCCGACGGAGTCAGTCTACACCCACATCGGGCGGCGGGATCTTTGCGCTCGGAGCCGTACCATTTCGCCGCCTCACCGTTTGCATCCGCGCCGTTAGCACCTTGAAGCTGCACCAAAGTGCCTATACTCGGAAAGGCACGTTTCCAATCACGAACCTCGAGCATCATTGCCGCGAACATGGAGGAAATTGCAACAAATATTGCCACACCGCACTTCATCTGGCGTTCCTGCGCAATGATGTTCCCCAGAATCCCCAGCAAAATGCCGAAGAAGACCTGGGTATTCAGGAAATCCCGCAATTGTAAGCACAACTCAATGACTGAACAACTCTCTATGCAATAGGCTGACCGGAAAACACGACAGCGACTGTACTCTACTCTCCCATATGGCTGGATCTGTAGGCAATAGCCATGGCGTTCTCGAGCTCAAGGATGAAGAGCTCAGGGTAATGACGCGCGCCTGCGATTATGCCGTCCACACTATGGTCACCCATACTAGCGAGATGCTAAACTCCGTCGAGGCTTGTAACGAGCGCTCCCCCATCTATCGCCTTCCAAGCGAAATCATCACGGATATATTTCATTTTGCACGGCAATGTCGCGGCCTCGACTCGAGCGATGGGCTGCTGAGAAGCGCCCCCATCAACGTCTCCCTGGTTTCGATTGGTGGCGAGATATCGCTCTGAACGTCCCAAATTTGTGGGCATGGGTAGACTCGCAGGATGTAATCCTTGTCGAGCCATTTATCGCTCGCTCAAAAAAGGAGCTACTGGATATCGATGCAGACATGGAGGTTAGCTCGGCGACCTATGATTTCGACTACATTCGCGCCAAGCACCCCATGCAATTTCTCACCTCCCACATCGATCGCTGGGAGTCATTCATATCCGCGGTGACTGCGAATACGAGCCCTTGGACTCGCCCGCTCCAAACCTGCAGACACTCCAGCTTTACACCGACTGGATTGGCCATGTTCAATTTAACGTGCATATCTTCAGCAATCGCACCCCTCTTCGTCGCAGCCTCAGGCTCGAAAAATTCTATCTAAACCTGGGCACCCACAAGCTTCACGCTGGCCTCGAACCTCTACATCTACCAAACCGCATCCACAGCTTCGCGTGTGTACCATGCGCACACAACGCACACGTGCCGTCACTTGAAAGTTGGTTCTCCCGCCCGAAGTGGCAAATAGAACCGGCATGGGAATCGACTCTTGACCCGCACCATAGGCACTGACAGGTCCCGATGTCAAAGGCAGCGTAGAACGGATATTCTAGTACTTGCTCGATCGATTCGCCTTGCTTGACGACGGCAGCGATGGTTGAGGCGCCGCTCGGCTGCACGAATGGCAGCAACAGAGTGGACAAATTCGCAATTGACATCCGTCATGCACTTGATCTCCAGCCCAGCTTTCCCGTGGTACGCGCGCTCTACGCTCAGGTGAACGTGCATGAATAGCCCGCCAATTATCCCTGATCTCGCGTCTGGAAGCTCTTAGGAACTGATCGTGTGGACTTTCTTACCAGCACAACTCGACCTCCGGTGAAGCGCCGTGATGGCAAAATTCTAGGCGCACAATTATTTATGTATATTTATCGATGCTTGAGCGGGAAAGCCACCATAGTGCCAGCTCGTGCTGTCTGCACGGGTACATCACCTCTGTCCATCCTAGCCTTCCCTCTATATCCTGAGGGCGCCCGTCTTCGCCTGATTCTCCAGATCCTCCTCCTTTTCTATGCGCCTCCGATCCCGATCCAGGGTTATTCCTACGCGTGCGCCAAAGATGGCGGTAATGGCTGTGCTAATCTTTGGGAAAGACAGCAGGGGTCAGCTCAATGGGCCAACCTATACACAGACAGTAACTCACTAGTGTAATGGGCCAATAAAGCACGCTCGGAAGAGGGGTAAGGATTGAAGAAAGTCAGACGGGCACGCCGGAGCAGCTTCGCAGCTACACGCTTGCCTTCCTTGAGTCCAAACTAGAGAGAGCGGGTACCAAGGGATGAAGATTAAGAAGGGACGGATGCAGAATAAAGCCTACCTTGGCGGCCGTATCCCGCTGCGTGCAGTACGAGGCATGGCGCGAGGTCACGGGCAGGGTTGACAGCTGCGTTTATGCTTCAGCCGTCATTTCAGGCGCAAAGGAGGCCTAGTACAGGAAGGTAAAGCATGTGAAGGGGCGTGAATGCAGAGATATGAAAAACATCGACGGGGATGAACGCGCTGTGCCCGAGCACGAAGAGGTTCTAAGAAGGGCGGCGTCAATCGAAGTAGCTCAAGGAAGCCGGTTTCCTACCTGAAGGACCATATGAGACGCTGTAAGGTGGGTATGCTCAGTGCGTACACAGGCTCCGAGGACAACGCCACGCACCTAGGGGACCGACGCTGTAGCCGAAATGCAGAGCGTCCGGAGCATAGATCGTGGTAAAGAATTTCGCAGATCCGGAGATGGTGCGAATGCCTTTCCCTCCCTACAGGAACATCAGACTCAAACACTGATGCTATGGTATTTGATCTCCAGTGCGCTAACCTCGAATGCATCTACGGCCGGGGAATAGTACAGATAAGTGGCAGTCGCACCCACAAGTGCCCCCGCAAATTGCATTGCCAAGTAGGTGCGCGCTTTCTGATAGGGCAATCGACCAGCATAGGCCATTGCTACAGTGAGCTACGGCGCGCGAGTAGACTTAGCAGGAACAAGGAAGCAAGGACGTGCGCCAGCACTCACAATCGGGTTGCCGAAGCCCCCAGTATGCATCCCCAAAGCAAAGCCTATCATGGACCCCAGTATGGCTATGAGTGAGAACGACGAACTGTCTCCCCCAAGAAGTCCGGGCTGGGGGGAAGACAAGGCTCGGTCTCGCGGTCGCAGGTCAAGCTGAGAAGACTTACCTAACAGCCGCCCACAATGCAAGCCACAGTGGTGATGAGCGTGCTCAGAAACTCCGCCCAATGAGTGGTTCGTAGGGCCCAAATGTTGCACAGTAGGTTGGGCAGCCCAGGGAGGGACGCACTGTCGTCAACGGATGGTACATCCCTAGAGGTGCAATCAGGAGTGTAGTCTTCAAGGTTCTTCATGTTGATGCTGCGATAATTGTGGAGATCCTCCGCTTCGTCTGCAGGGCTTTTTAAAGGGGGGAAGGGAGTAAAAACATATGATGCATAGCCTGCTTGACCAGGCGCTCATGGACTGAACGGAACAGTGGCCCATCGAAAGAATTACGTAAGCATTGACGCAGTCAGATTCAAAGCGCAGGGAGGCGCAGGGTCACTCACTCAGCGTCACATCGGCAAGATGCAAACTTTCTGAAAATTGCTGGAAAGCTCTGACACAGTACCGTCAGAAGGTTTCAGAGCTGCCAAAGCCTCCATATCTTCAGAGCTTCAGGGTTCAGAGATGTACCTTTTTTCAGTTTCTGTCAAAAATATTTGCAGCCCTCCGCAGTGATACCGATGCATCCGGAAAGGCGCACGGGCCGCTCACAATCAGGCGATCACAACCATCACGAAAACGCGCCGTGAATATGGAGAAAATTGCAACAGATGCCATACCACAGCTTATCCAACGACTCTGTGAGGAGATTTTCCAGCAATCCGAGGCAAGTGCCAAGCTTGAGGATTTGCGTGCCCAAGTAATCCCTTTGTGAGCCCAATTCACTTTGAATTTGAGTCTGAACGTCGAGCTGACCGGAGCACACTTCCGAGTAGCGACTATACACCACCTTTCAAGTCCATGGGCTCTAGTAGCCGTGAGGCTCTTGAGCGCATGGATGAAGAGCTCGAGGTTATGATGCGTGCCTGCGATTATGCCGTCCACGCCATGGTCACTTATACCAACAATGTGTTAAACTCTGTCAAGGCTCGCCGTAACGAGCACTGTCCCATCTATCGCCTTCCAAGCGAAATCATCACGACCATATTCCATTTCGCTCGGCAATGCAGCCTCGGCTCGGATGACGGGCTGCTGAGAAGTGCGCCCGTCAGTCTTTCCCAAGTTTCGAAATGGTGGCGGAACATCGCTTTGAGCACCCCAGCTCTGTGGACAAAGATAGACTCGCAGAACGTAATCCTTGCCGAGCTATTTGCTAATCGCTCAAAAAACGAACTCCTGGATATCGACGTAGACCTGGAGGTTAGCTCTGCGACCTATGATTTCAACTACATTCGCGCCGAGGACCTCTTGCAATTTTTAACCCCCCACATTGATCGCTGGGAGTCATTTGTCTTCTGCGGTGATTGCGAATACGGCCCCTTGGACTCACCCGCTCCAAACCTGCAGACACTCCAGCTCCGCGCTGACTGGGATAGCCATGCTCATTATAACATAAATATCTTCAGCAACCACGCTCCCCTTCTTCGCACTCTCAAGCTCGCAAGATTTTATATAGATTTGGACGCCCACCTTCACGCTGGCCTTGAAAGCCTGCATTTGTGCGATTCCCTAATTCTTGGACCACCCAACAAGTTCGCAGCCATGAGTCTCGCTGCGTGTCCGCTCCTCAGAGAGTTGGTCCTACACGATGTTCGATTTCATGGCATCCTCGATTCGATGCCGGGGAATCGATCCGTCCCTCTACATCATCTCGAAGTTATGCGACTTAAAATGGATGATCGGGAAATCCGCAGCTTGATTTCCTCCCTTCAGACGCCTTCCTCCCTCCGTCTCTGCATAACGATGCAGGATAGTAATGACCTACGTACCATGTTTCCGGTCAGCCAAACTCACCAGTGGCCCCCCTCAAACATTGCAGCCATCGATACGCTCTCCATAATCGCGGATTCCGCAGACGAGGCTGGCGGTGTACACGTCGTCGGGGAGAGCCTGCAGAATCACATGCCTCTTCTTGAGCTCCATTTTCCTGCATTCAGCGCCTACCGTGACGCCCCTAGGATCGCAAGCATCGCCGCACACCTCGGGCCAATGATCGCTTTGACAATTTTGTCCATCCACAGCACTTTTGACCAAGTGATAATGAATGCAAACATGTTCAACACCCTCCTCCTACACTCGCCGGCTCTTACCGCCATCTCGCTTCGGAACGTTCCCGCGGGATTTGTCGATACGCTTGTCTTTACACATACCACACCCCACTGCCCTCTTCTCCAGTCCCTGCATCTGCAGGAGATGGATTTGGGACTGGTAGATGTGATTTTGTTGGCGAGGTCTCGCAGGCACCACAATACGAACGGTCGCCGTGACCTCTCCCGTATTACAATTTCAAACTGCCGTAGGGTCAAGGAGGCAATGATCACAGGGCTAAGAGGCTTATCGGTTGAAGTGATCTGGGATGACGAGGGGTCGGGACTCGTAGGGGAGACAGTGCTTAGCTTGAATAATTGACATGCGCGATCACAACAGCGAGCGAAGCTCCGGTGATGCTGCGGCATTTTTTTTTTGGAACGCACATGTGATGACGGAGAGGGCCTTCCTACTTTTGATCCTCCTCGGCGACATCGCTGCTAGTCTTAGGGCACTTCGCCGTAGGATTTATTTAGCCAGCTCGGGACGAGTAACTTGTACTTGCTGTTATAAGTATGCGTGAGGTCCTCCAACTTATATAAGCAGCTGCTTTGTACTGCAACACAAGCTCTTCCGCGCGCCGCGTTTACGACCACAGCCATCACAAAAACGTGCCGCGAACATGGAGGAAATCGCAACAGACGCCATCCCGCGGCTTATACGACGATTCTGCGAGGAGATTCTTCAAAAATCGGGGGAAAATGCCGAGGAGGATTTGTGCACCCAAGCGATCCCCTTGTAAGTACTGCTCAACTGAGCTTTCTGGGCATTGGGCTGACCGGAGACCTCAGCGACTATACACCGCCTTTCCAGACAGCCAAGCCCGTAGGCACTGGCAGTCGTGAAGTCCTCGAGGACATAGACGAGGAGCTCAAGGTCATGACACGTGCCTGCAACTATGCTGTTCACGCCATGGTCACCTATACTAGCAAGGTGCTCAACTCCGTCCAGGCTCGCCGTAACCAGCATTGTCCCACCTACCGCCTTCCGAACGAAATAATCACGACCATATTCCATTTTGCTCGGCAATGCAGCCTCGGCTCGAACGATGAGCTACTGAGAAGCGCACCTGTCAACCTTTCCCAGGTGTCGAGATGGTGGCGAAATATCGCTCTGAGCATCCCAGCGTTGTGGACAAAGATAGACTCGCAGAACGTAATCCTTGCCGAGCTATTCGCCAAACGCTCAAAAAACGAACTCCTGGATATCGATGTAAACATGGGGGTTAGCTCCACGACCTATGGTCTCAACTCCATTCGTGCTAACCACCTCATGGAATTTCTCACTCCTCACATCGACCGCTGGGAGTCATTCGTCTTCTGCGGTAACTGTGAGTACTACCCCTTGGATTCGCCTGCCCCCAACCTGCAAACACTCCAGCTCCGCGCCGATTGGAATAGCCAACATGCTTATTTTAACATGAATATCTTCAGCAACCACACTCCTCTTCTTCACAACCTGAAGCTCTCGAGATTCTACCTAAGCCTGGGTGCTCACCTTCACGCTGGCCTCGAAATTCTACATTTGCACAATACCCGGATCTTTGGGGTACCAGACGAGTTCGCAGCCACGAGTCTCGCTGCATGCCCGCTCCTTAGAGAGCTGGTTCTACATGACGTCCGATTCAATGAGATCCTTGATCAGGCACTAGGGGATCGACCTGTCCCCTTGCGTCACCTTGAAGTCATGCGACTCAAGATGGACGATCAGGAAATCCGCAGCCTGATCGCCTCCGTTCAGATGCCTTCCTCTCTTCGTTTCTGTATAACTATGGATAACAATCACCTATTCATCATATTCCCACTCCGCCAAAGTCTCCAGAAGTACCCCTCAAACATCGCAGCCATCGATACCCTCTCCATCACCGCGGATCCCACAGACGAGGCTGGTGGTGTGCGTGCCATCGGGGAAAACTCGCAGAATCACATGTCTCTGCTCGAGCTCCATTTTCCTGAGTTCCACACGCAGCGGGACGGTGTTGAGATCGCGAACATTCCCGCATACTTCGGACCAGTGATGACCCTGACAACTCTGTTGATTCACGGGACTAGTGACCGGGTAATCATGAACGAAGACGCGTTCAACATCCTTCTCTCACACTCACTGGCTCTTACGACCATCTCGCTCCGGAGCGTTCCCGCAGCGCTCGTTGAGGTACTTGTCATTACCTATACCACACCGTACTGCCCTCTGCTCCAGTCCCTGCATTTGCAGGAGGTGGATCTTGGAATGGCGGACCTGACCTTGCGGCGGCTGGCCGAGTCGCGGAGGCACCTTAATATAGAAGGCTGCCGTGATCTCTCCCGTATCGAGATATCAAATTGCCGTGGGGTCGACGAGGCGATGGTTGTGGGGCTGAGAGGCTTGTCGGTTGAAGTGATCTGGGACGGCGAGGGGTCGTGACTCGTAGAGAAGATGGTGCTTGGCTTTAATGAATGATATGCGCAAATTGCAATCACGACGGTGGGCGAAGCTCCGCTGATGGTGCGGCATTTTTTGGAACGCGCGTGTTATGACGGAGAGGGCCTTCTTACTTTTGACCCTTCTCACCGACATTACTACTAGTCTTTGGGCATTTCGCTGTAAGATCTATATACTTAGCCAGCTCGGGAGTAAGTCCCAATCAGTACCGGCCCTCCAACTTATATAAGCAGTTGAACTTACTTTGTACTGCAACTTCAAGCTCAACGACGCGTTTACCCGCAACCATCGCGAAAACGCGCCGCGGACATGGAGAAAATTGCAGTAGATGCCATCCCACAACTCATTCAACGGCTCTGCAAGGAAATTTTCCGGAAATCTGAGGCAAGTGCCGAGGAGGATTTGCGTACTCAAGCAATCCCCTTGTAAGTACTATTCAATTGAGCTCTCTGAGCATTAGGCTGACCGGAACACACTTCAGCGACTATACTCCACCTTTCCAAATAGCTAAGCCCGTAGACACTGGTGTCCTTGAGCATATGGACGAGGAGCTCAAGGTCATGACACGTGCCTGCGACTATGCTGTTCACGCCATGGTCACCTATACTAGCAAGGTGCTCAACTCCGTCCAGGCTCGCCGTAACGAGCACTGTCCCATCTATCGTCTTCCGAACGACATCATCCCGACCATATTCCATTTTGCTCGGCAATGCAGCCTCGGCTCGAACGATGGGCTGCTGAGAAGTGCGCCTGTGAACCTTTCCCAAGTTTCAAGATGGTGGCGAAACATTGCTCTGAACACCCCAGCTCTGTGGACGAGGATAGACTCACAGAACGTAATCCTTGCCGAGCTGCTTGCCAAACGCTCAAAAAACGAGCTACTGAATATCAATGTAAAGTTGACACCTACCTTTGCTTACATTCCGATTCGCACCAAGCACTTCACGAAGTTTCTCACTGCCCACATTCATCGTTGGGAGTCATTCACCCTCCGTGGCAACTGCAGTTTCAAAGCTCTGGACTCGCCCGCTCCGAACCTTCGAGTCCTACAACTCCACACTGACGAATGGGACGATGACAAATGTTATTTTGATGCTAATATTTTCAGCAACCACACCCCTCTTCTTCATACCCTCACACTCGAAGGATTCATGATTTACGCGGGCACCCAATTTCACGCTGGCCTCAAAATTCTACATCTTTACAATGTCCAGATTTTTGGAGCACCACAGCGATTCACAGCTGCCAGTCTCGCTGCGTGCCCGCTCCTCAGGGAGCTGATTCTGCACGACATTTACTTCGACCCCATCGATAGTCCGCTGCTAGGGAACACGTGCGTTTCCCTGCATTACCTCGAAGTTATGCGGCTCAAAATGGAGGACGAAGATATCATCAGCATGATTTCTTCCATTCGGGCACCTCCGTCCCTTCGTCTCTGCATAACACTGGGATATTATAATCACATACACACCATGTTTCCGGTCAGCCAAAGTCACCAATGGCACTCCCCAGACATCGCAGCTATCGACACCCTCTCCATCACCGTCGATCCCGCAGACGGGGTGTGCGTTGTCGGGGAAAGCTCGCAGAGTCACACGCCGCTGCTCGAGCTCCGTTTTACTCAGTCCCACCGCGACGCTGGCGAGATCGCAGGTATTCCCGCATGCTTCAGATCAACGATGAGACTGGTAGCACTGTCAATCCACGGAACTAGTGGCCGAGTCATCATGAACAAAAACACGTTCAGCATCCTCCTTTCACACTCACCGGCTCTTACAACCATCTCGCTTCGGAGTGTTCCCGCGGAGCTCGTCGGGGAGCTTGTATTTACCCAAGCCGCGCCCTACTGCCCTCTGCTCCAGTCCCTGCATCTCCAGGAGATGGATCTTAGAACGGCAGACCCGATCTTGCGGCAGCTGGCCGAGTCGCGCAGGCACGTCAATACGGAAGGCTGTCATGATCTCTCCCGTATTGAGATCTCAAACTGCCGCGGAGTCAAGGAGGCCACAGTTGTGTGGCTGAGAGGCTTCTTGATCGAAGTGGTCTGGGATGGGGGTCGTAAGGAAGAGAGCGTTTAGTTCGAGCAGGCATGTGTAATCACAATGGTAATGGTGTTACCGAAGCTCCGCTGTTGGCGCGGCATTTTTAAAGCCGTGTTGGCACAGTGAGGGCTTTCTTTTCCGCCTCAACTTTTCTCAGTGATATCGCTGCTAGCTTGAGCACTTCGAAAAGGAAGTGATCGGCAGTATCATTGCGCTGTTGCTGATACACCTATTCTTGCTGAAGGAGTGGGGCGAAAATGAGAAGGCAATACAGGGTAAATCGAAACGTATGCCAGTGCGACATGAGAACATGGTATAAACCAGAGAAAAGCGCAACACGGATACGGCTAAGTTATGAAGGTTGAGGAGAAGCATAAAAATGCCAGCGCTCATTCCTATTCAGCCAGTTCGGGAAGCTTGATTCGAGTAGCGCTTAGTAACTCATCTGCGTCGGGACGACCCAGAAGAGGAATACTTGTGGGCCACGTTTCCAAACATCTCGCCTTTAAAGACCGCAGCCTGGCCTCATCCGTGTCTCCTTCCCAAAAGGCAGGTTTGACGACTTGCCAAAAGGCGGCTCTACCGTCCAACCACGGCTGCCCACATGCGCGAGCGAGTGCGTCCCAAGCGTATACCAGCGATGAGACAATGCCGCTCTCAACCACTCTCTCTTCACAGCCCTCCGTAAGGGAGAATCTGACAGAGATATCGGTGAAGAGGACCAGGAGCACGAAGCTGTCGTCGAAATCCATCAAGTTGGCCGCGGCGTGGAGGGTGCGGATGCGATTGCCCACGGTGGATAGGAAGGACGAGTCCAATGCAGTCATACTATAGTCGAGGCTACCCGGGCCGTAAGCGCCCATCTGGGTGGACCTCAGAAGGAGCCGTCCAATGTTCCGCAATCACCCCACAGTCCCTTCCTGGCATAAGTCAGAAAGCGCATACCAAAAGGGCTGCTTCCCCATTTCTATGATCTGACCGGCGTTCATTCGCAGTTGCGAAACACGTCGAGCACAGGCAAGGGCAAAGTCAGGCCCATCCCCGAAAGATGATTGGACTCCCAGCTCGTGCAGAGCATAGAGTGTGTCGATAACATGTGTCCACACCTGGGTTGGTCGCTGAACAAGAGATAACGCTTTGGTAAGCGACTCGTGAATGCTACGGAGTAGGAGGAAGTCACGGTCGTCAGAGGTGCGCGGGAGCAAGTGCCAACTTTCAAGCTCGAGGAGCAGGTCGCACCCAGCCACGAGCCTCTCATCGCTTGATTCGGGAGTGAGGAAAGCGGCGAGTGCATACAGTATCGCCCGCGTATCTGGTAGTGTACCTCTCAAGGAGAACGTGGACCTGAGGGCAGTTACAGTCGGTTCGGACTGCCACAACGAGATGATGGCGCGGTCAAAATCGCTCAGAATGAGAGCGCGATAAGGCCGGGGACGGTCATTCGAGTTGAGGAGTGACAACGTAAGGTCAATGGTTTTCGGGTCGAGGAAATAAGCACCCCCGATGGGATTGCCATCATCGTCAACCTCGCTCATCGGCACCAGCCTCAGTGCGCGGAAGAGCGTCATCAGCACTCTCTTGCGAAGAACGGATGTATGCTCCTGAAAAATAGATTCGACCGATTTCAGCCATGTGTAGCTGGCTTCGTGCATGCCTATTCGAAAATAATCCCGAGCTACTTCGCATTTGCAAAGGCATGCAATGTTGACATCCTCGTGATTGGATAAGTTCCCATCCAGGTAGGCTCCACCCAGAGCTGGATAGCGCGCAGCTGCAATCATTATCATCGCGTGCTCGGCCTCAAATTTGGCTAGCTCATTCCAGCTGTGGCGCAGAAGGAGAGCCCTGCCACGAGATACCGCGAGGTCTTCAAGGCCTGCATCCTCCAAAATCCTCAGTTCCTCGCCGTCAAGGGACAGACCGGCGGTTGCACGTATGGCGGCGTGTGCGTGCACGTCATTTGTTGAGGACTCCATCAGCCACGCGATGGCACGGGCGTTGATGTTTTCAACTGTAGACGTGACATAGTCTTGCTCGGCTTGCCGGATAACTGTGCGCCAACCAGATATGAAATGGAAGCGGGAGAGCGCAGCAGACGCAGAGATGACGCCATCGTCCTCCCGCAGCACTGTCCACATCGTAGCCCAAGTCTCATTTCGACAATATTTCACGATGAAGATTATGACACGGGACATGCTGTATGCGTATCGCGTATATAGCTGGGCCATGGTCTTGATCATGAGGAAAACGGAGGAGACCGGCGCTTTGTATGCGCAACGTGGGGAGAAGGTTGGCAGCAGTATTGTTATGACGAAGAATGCCGTGATGAAGGCAATGAAGACCATGTTGGTCGTAGCCACAACCACATTGATGGCCCATAGAAAGTCAACGAGCCCGATGAAAAACAAGCCGAGGGCAATCAGCAAGAATGCGGGGAGGGATTCGATGATCGTGGGGACTCCCCACTGGTGAAGGTTTGTGTAGCGAGCCTGACGAATGCGTCCTCGCTCCCGCGAGCTCCCCGGGTATTTCTTGTAGTCGTCGTAGTCATCTATCCACTGCTTCGCGAGGAAAGTAACCACGGTGGCGCTCAGGCTGATTATCAGAGACGCGAACCACAGGCAGTTCACTCGCACAGCCCTCCGGGTGGCCTCAAATGGAATGAGCTGCAGCGAGCCCTCGGGTTGCGCATTCCCCAAGCTCGCGCTGATTTGCCGGAGCAACGTGTTGTTGGTAGCCGTGGTGTCCTCGCTCAGACCTTTGTAGGCTTCGATGAGAAACGCAGTCACGATCGCGGAGAACAAACCCGCCTGCACATAGTGATAGATGAGTCTCGTGGGATAAATACTTTCAAAGAGGAAAAGCGAGCTGCGACTCACAAAAATGAGTACGACCTGTAGGAAGAAAAGCGAGGGTGTGAGTGGGGCGATCGTGCGAAGCGACAGCAAGAGGCGTACATCCATGGATTTGTTCCATCCATCCACCATAACCAAATCGCGTTGCTCAGCTACCTTGAGATATTCCGTCCAGAAAGTGGACTCGGGTGTATCTTCAAACAATGGTTCATCGTAGTCTGATGCTGGGAAAGCGCCGAGCGGTGTGATTTAGAAACCGGGTGATATTAACAGGTGATAGGATGCCTACCCAGTTCGCCTTGTTTGAATTTAGGCTGCAGCCTGCGAGCATTATCCGAGCCGAGATACTCAGCCAATAAATTGTGATACATGCGAGTATAGTGTAACCTCACCCCGCTTCCGCCTCGTCATCGGGGTTTGCCTCAGTAATATGGGTGCGTGGCGCCTCTGCGCCATCTGCATCAGGCCTCCAACTGGAGCCAGCCTTTGCGGGTACTAATTATAATATGAAGGCATCGTCAGCAACGCCGTAATCTTAGAAACCTCCATGATATCTAAACATGACCGTACTTTGTCCGGAAGACGCTGCGACTGCGTTGGACTCCTTGCCATGCACGGCCAGCAGTCAGGTAAGTTTCCACAATTCGTATTCTAGGCAAAGATTTAGGTATATATTGCCTACGTACCGTTGATTTTCCCGATAAACCACTTTCCTGAGGGCTCGCGATTGGGGTTAGCGGCTGGGTGTTGAACGCTCCAGAAAAGCTTGACTCCGGAAGAGGCGACTGGGACTCCAGGTCAAAATTGTTGGTAAGAGTTTCCATCTCAGTCACTAGTATCAATCAGTTGTGAACCTGTGGAAGATGTCTCGTGGGGACGGAAACGTGGAAGCGATTGAAGGTGATGGGAAGACTGAGCTTTCTAAGCGCTCAACAAGCGCTCAATATTCATCGCATATATAGAGATCAACGCATGGCCAACGCTCAATTGACCGTGTATTGGCCCTTTCTCCCCGCGGGAGTTCGGCGACAGGTCTTGGGACTCGGAGTCCCGAATTTTGAAAGGCTCTAACTGAAGCTCACTTCCTTCAAGCCGCCTACAGTAACATATTGTAACATATACTAATAGTACGGCTGCCTAATATGTGCTCATTGGTGAATGATAAGTCTAGGAATATGCCATAGCAATATATATCACCATGCCGGGAGTGAATCTATTAGATGCCAGCGGTGACGGTCGGTCGAATATGTGCAGGTCATGGATTTGGGGATGGTGAACACCATGGACTCGATCTCGCCGGCCGGGTCCCGCAGGCATCCTACTTAGGATTTCGTCATGATTTTCCAACATTTCAAACTGCCGCGCAGTTGAGGAGGAAATGGTTGTGTGGCAGCCGGCTAATCATGATTCACGCGCACGAGGCTTTTCGGTTGACGTGGGATGGCTACACTGTCAGTGTGTCACTTAGCCCATGCTCCGCACTTTTCTAGTGAGCTCCGAGGGTTGGGGGTTTGTTGCTATTCTAAACGAGGGAGACGGTGCTCAGTTCGAACCGCGAAAAAAGTTGATCACGAGGGTACGCTTCATTATAATATATGTGAAGTGGTATTGTCAGAGCTCGAAATCGTGCCTTCAGGTTGAACTCTGCCGATGGCGCGGCATTTCTTTTGGAGGGAGAGGGACATACTTTGACGGGAAGGCCTTCATGTAATCCTCTTCAGCAACGTCGTTGTCAGGCTCGAGCACTTCGAAGAGGAAATGATCGACGCTGGCAGTGGTTACTGGTACACATACTCTGATTGAGAAAGTGTAACTGGGGTAGAGAGTAGTATGAGAACACGGTAATGAACAAGCAGAAAAAAGTGACGCAGACGCAGCTTCATCTCACAAGATGATTTTAATTGTTGGCGCGAGACGCGAAAATGCAGCACCCATAAACCTGTTCAGCTATAGCTCGTAGTAACCCAGCTACATCGGGACGACCCAAAGGGATCCTTCAACAACCCCGCTTGCTCGCATCTCACCCTCAGTGACTGCAGCCTGGCCCTGTCCGTGTCTCCTTCCCAGAACGCAGGCTTGACTTACCAAAAATCGATTATTCTATCTAACTACGTCTGCCCACATGTGCGAGTGAGTGCGTCCCAAGGGTATACTCGCTATGAAACGATGCCGCTCTTAACCGCCTTCTCTCCACAGTCCTCTACGGTGAGGAATGATTTGGCGGAGATATCGGTGAAGAAGACCAAGAGCAGAAAGCTCCCGTCAAAATCGGGCAGTTTGGTATCGGAGTCGAGTGCGCGGATGCGGTTGCCCACGGTGAACAAGAAGGTTAAGTCTACCGCGGCCATGCCATATCCCAGCTCACTGTTGTGGTTGTGCAGGCGCTCATTCAGAAGGGACTGTCCAATGTTCCGCTGCCGCCTCAGTCCCTTCTTGGCAAAAGTCAGAAAGCGCGCTCTAGAAAGGTTACTGCCCCATCCTTACGATCTCGAACGCGTTTTCCGATGTTTCCGAAGTACGGCGAGCACAGGCAAGAGCAAAGTCAGATCCAATCCTGTAGGAGGATAATTGGATGCCCCTATGATGCGATGCATAGAGTGCTCCAATAACAGATCTCCACACCCTTCTTGGAAGGTCAGCAGGCGATTGAGGGTACGAGCTGAGCACAGCGCTGTGGGTGATAGACAGGCGACGGCAAAAGGACTCATAGCGTAGTAAACTTATGCCCTTGCGCCTCCACCTCCTTCAGCGATGTGGTGGACACGGCTGTTATTTGAGTCCGTGCGTACGTATAGGCACATACTGCGCTGATTTGAGGGTGATCAACAAGAGTGTAGGGAGAGACTCAATGATCGCGGGGACTCCCCACTGCTGAAGGCTTATGTAGCGAGCCTGACGAATGCGCCCTCGCTCCCGCGAGCTCACCGGGTACTTCTTGTAGTCATTGTAGTCATCTATCCACGGCTTCGCGAGGACAGCGACTACGGGTGCGCCCAGGCGGATTATGAGCAAACCACAGGTGGTTTACTCGCACGGCGCCGCTGGAGGCCTCGAACGGAATGAGCTGCAGCGAGTCCTCGAGTCGCGTTAGTTTGCTGGGTGTTGGTAGCGAAGGTGTCCTCGCTCAGACTTTTGTAGACTTTGATGAGAAACGCGGTCACGATTGCGGAGAACAAACCTGCCTACCCATTATGATAGATGAGTCTCGTAGAATGGATGTATCTGGAGAGTAGAGCGACTTACAAAAATGAGTAAGACCTAGGGAAGCAAATTGAACGGCGGTGGTTAATATAGAGGGCGAGCACGCGAGTGAAAGGGAGAGCGGCATGATTAGAGGTTGGGTGATGCTCAGTGGGTGATAGGATGCTCACGCAGTTCGCCTCGTTTGGCATCAGGCTGGGGCCTATATGCATTTGAGCTAAGGAAATAAGTGAATGTCTCATTCTATGTAATGGCGAGCATAGCGCAGCCCAACTCTGCTTCAGCCTCGGATGCCCGACTCGGATCGATTTTTGCCGGCCCTGCAATAGCGGGACACCATCAAAAAACGCGGCTTTTTTTTGGCAGAGTTTCTGATAAACGTACTATCTATGGAATGCTGCAGGAAAACTCGACGCCGGCGGTGACGACTGCGACCCCAGATCGACGTCGTTTATAAGAGTCTCCGTTTCAGCGGTGGGAGATGTTTTGCAAGGACGAATACGAGGGGGAAAGGTAGTGGGAAACTTATACGTCTTAAGCTTAAGCACTCGTTGCAGAAGTACCCTTTTAATCTCACAAAGCGCTGCACATAAGTATGCATGGGCCCGTCTCTGGCGACGGGTCGCAATTGCATGTTCCGATAGCGCGCGCTTATCGCTGAGGGAAGAGTCTTTGCTTAGCATGCGGAAGGCTACATAATCGAATATTTTGAATCCTCAACCAACAGCGATGGCAGTAGCAACGATTGACCCCAGCTAAGGATATTAGCGTCTCAACGCGCCTGGACCGTGTGGTGGTTTAAACACACGTAATAATTTTACGCGTTCGAGCGTGGTTGTGGCCGAAGACCTCAGGTGTATTGCGAGAGAAAATACATCCCAAGTACGTCCATATCTAAGCTCCCTCGCACCTTTCGTCTATACGCAGTCGAAGGAATTAGTGATGGTGATTCTTGTGGTGCTCTGTAGGAAACAAAAGTGGGCAATATTAGACGCGCATAGGATGCAAGAGATATAGACACGTACTCAGGTGCACTGTGAAGATAATCCAGTCAGAAAGCGAGGAAAAGAAATAAGTGCAGAAAACATACTGTTGTAATCAATTGTGTAACCGAAGCCGAACAGAGTCAACATGGCGACGACGAGGGGCCCGCCCGAGGCGTTCTTGCCATCAAAGAACCTGGCCTTGAGGCCGGTGGAGGCAGCGGCGGGCGCAGGTCCTTTGGGAAGCTTTGAGTAAAAGTCGACAACTCGTGCCATGGCTGCGCCTGTTCCCCCAGTCTAAGTGGAAGCCACGTAAAGGTGAGTCGTTATTCGCGCCCGACAAGCTGCGGAAAGATAACGCACGACGGCGGCGGGAGTGGCAACCTTTGGGGGGATGAGAGTACCGAGAGTGCGGCGGGCGACGGAGGCGTGCATGGTGTAGCTGGAATTGGTGGTGGGAAACGATCAAAAGAACGTGTGTTGTGTGTGAGAAATGAAAATTCCAGCGGTGAGTTGCGGAGCTCGAACGGAGTCTGAAATGCGCAGGGTGATCTGGACTGCCCGTTGCAACTCAAGCTTCAACTTGAACCACTAGCCTGTCTCCCAAAACCCGAGCGACGCGACTTTCTCCTCCATCTCCCCGCCACTTTCTTTTCTACCATGGGCGAATCGCGAACGGAGCTCCTTGGATGGCTCAACGAGCTCCTCCAGATCAACTACACGAAAGTCGAGCAATGTGGCACCGGTGGTGCCTATTGCCAGGTAATTGACTCCATCTTCGGTGCGCCACGGTCTTGCCACCTTACCTCTCCCTATATTGTACACTGACGCGGACAATGCTCCGTTTGGTGGCTCGCGATCACAGGCGATGTCCCCATGTCACGCGTAAAGATGAACGCCAAACATGAATACGAGTTCTTGGTAAACTACAAGGTTTTGCAGAACGTATTCAAGTCTCACAAAATCGACAAAGTAAGCAAATGGCTCATTCTCTTGACCGTTTTGCACGCCTTCCTCAATGATCGAAATCCCGCACTTCAGCCGGTCCCCGTCGACAAGTTGGTGAAGTGCAAGATGCAGTGCGTAAATTGTCACCACTCAACCCCTCCCAATGCCGGGGTTTGCTGAGCTTAACTGTAAATAGGGACAATTTGGAGTTTCTCCAGTGGATCAAGCGATTTTGGGACCAGAACAACCCCGGTACCCACTACGACGCTGTGGCCCGGCGACGAGGTGGCTCCACAGAAACGCCTGCTACAATCGCACCTCTTGGCAGAAGTGGAGGCAATCTAACGCCAGGCGGGGCGAAGCCAGGCAGACGGACTCCCTTAGGAGGTATGTTGATCCATCCACTCTCCAGTAAATCATCCCAGATGGGCCAATAACTTATTTACCGTGAATTACAGGCGCTCGGTCTGGGTCCTCCGCGGGTGTCTCGCCCGAGATCGTCCAGGGCCTCCAGGCTCAGTTGCGTGAGTTGAACGGGCAGACGGAGGGCTTGGAAAAGGAGAGGGATTTCTATTTTGCCAAGGTAAATACTCGCTCTTCATCACTCGCAGTATGGGAGCTGTATACTGACATTGTTGATCCTTATTCAGCTCCGTGATATTGAGATTCTCGTGCAAGCTCAGGTCGAAACACTCGAAGCAGCCGGCGCTGATGACCATACGCTGAGGGAAATCCAGAAAATTCTCTACTCGACAGAGGTACGGCCTTCCGTATTCTTGGCTGCACCTTGCCACTAAAACGTCGTACGCTGGTTTGTTTTGGCCTACGCAGGAGGGATTCGAGGTTCCCGAAGCAAATGCTGTCCCATTGGACGAAGAAGAGACCTTTTAATCCACCGGCCACCTAATCTTGTCTCTCATAACCCATTCTTTCTGCGATGTGCATGTGCATGACTCCGCATTACGGCGTCCGCTCACGCTCTTTGCATGTTTTTTCTCTTTCTTCACTCGTACTCATACCGCTTTCTTTTAGTTATCCAAGTATATCTCTTTGAAATACCTGGTCGGGTTTTTTCTTTCTTTTAGACAGTAACAATTTGGTCGGACGTCCACGCTGTGCTACCGGTCACATAAACAACGTTGGACGCGGCAAACCGGGCCGTGGTCATAGTGCTCCTGACTATGTCTAGGCCAGCTTCAAAACCTATCTGGTTCTAGAATCTGCGATGCAAGCTGCATTTTTCTTTTGAGATCAGCATGAGAGACATATCGTCAGCCACTCGTCGGTGTTCATGCCAGTTGTTCCAAGGGAGCAAAAACGCAGGTACTTGATCAGATGGCGAGCGTCGAGACACAAGCTGTTTGCCACACCCATCCTCAGAACTGAGAATGTTATTCCGAAAGCGTGTGGTTGAGATCTACAAAAATCGCATATCAATGACTTTGATAAAATAAGTACCGCCTTCAGACACCTGTGGATTATAGCTGGATGCCGTGTGTACATGTATTCGAGCCCCTGAGCAATTCGATGCAGAGGGTGCATTATAGAACATAAGAGTATGTGAAGCAAGTTAACACAGCGTGCTCACCAAGCTTGCTCAATTGACATGCGGATTTTTCTTCACGAAATCATCAGCAGCGCCGATTTGCGTGAGAGGAGACATCAGGCGGGGAAGACCGTCTATTAATGGCAGCCCAAGAAATGAGACGATGTCGAGATGATTGAGTTGTATCCATACCGAAGCTTCGTGTAAATGATACTACTTACTATTGGGTCAATGTGCCAAGTTCGGCATCCAGTGTCGTAGAAAATAAAAGAAGCGACACACCCTCATAGGCTTCTCTCGTTGGTAGTCCGTACCCGAGGCCGACGACGATACAGCCAGCGGGCTCGCTGTCCGCCCGATCGTGGGCGGCGGCGTCGACGCCGCTGAGGCGGGCTTGGGGTTTGATGCGCGCGCGGCGGCGTTGGGCCCATGATGAGAAGATGTCGCCCCCCTCGGCCGATGCGGCAGGGGCGGAAGTAGCGTCGGCCATCCCCTCGGCGTGGATTCCCTGCGGATATCTAATCCATTTTATCAGCATGAGTGTAAATTGGAGGAAGGACGTGGAGGGAGCAGAATTGACCTCGGTGCATCTTCTTTGACACACTTGGCAAGTCCCTCTTTGTACAGATCAGCGACGCGCCCCAGGTGTTTCTTCTTGACGTCCGTGCCGTTCAGCAGCGCGGTGCCTCCGTGTCTCGTATAGAATTTTCAGTCGCGAGGCTGCTCCCGCCGATTTTCATCGTGCGGAGCTGGTTCAATTGTCGTATGTCCCGGCTAGTCGACCTAGCGACGATCAAGTTCATTCGCAGAGATTGGAGATACGGATCGAGCGTATGGTATCAGCGATGCCGCAATTTTGATGGTATAAAGAAACTCAACAGGCAGAAAACTCGCCTGACAAAACTGATACGCACCCCCATATTCCGATGCACGCTCGAATAATCCAGAGATGTACACGCCAAAGGTCACGCTGGACCACGTCGGGTTGCGCGCCTTGTAATCGAAACACATCTACCAACCGAGTATATCAAACACCCGCGTCAGCACAACACCTCTCTAGCTCAAATAACGAATTGATGCGGGGGATGCGACTGCGCAAAACGACCTTGTTCAGGACCTTTTGGGGTTTGAGGACGCGGAGCTTGCTCGGTCTCTCGCTCTGTTGGATCAGCCGTAGTAACTCTGTGACTTGGAATTTAATCGGCGGGAGATGTAAGTACGTCTGTACATAGCGCTCGATCCGGGTCGTTTCTGTCGCCGGGTGATGTAGAAATTGAATCTCAATTGCCATTTGCCCGAGATTACGTAACCGTGTACACAATGGTGTGCTCTCTGTGCATGCAAGAACCATTTGTTTCTCCATCATATCTCTTCAAGATAGGTGAGGTGTCGGCGAGTTGTCGACGAGTTTCGCAGGAGACGCGAAAGACCAGTCGAAATAAACTAGACTCACGAAGATAGGGAGAGCAAAACCTGAGGCCTGAGGACTCGTAAAGAGGTGATCGCGTATATAAGAGTTTGGGAGTTCGAAAAGGTTTAAGTTTGTTTGGAAATGAAAGACAAACGATGAAAATGGAGCGACGTTGGTCGGGAGCGAAGTGCGTCGTTACAGGCCACTGATCAATCTTATCCCCTAATGCCCTTGACGATCACCTCCAAAAGAGCCTTTGGGTTCTCCCAGTGCACAAAATGATTCCCCTCGGGCATCTCGAAGTACTTCATCTTCCTCACCGGGTCGCCCTTCGCCACATGCTCCGCATAGTGCTTTTGCATTTCCATGCCTGCCAAGACGGAATGCCAGGTAGACTTGAGGCAAGAGACGTAGGTGAGCTCGGCTTTAGGGAAGACCAAATTGGACGAGAAGAGGACGCGGTTGGTCATATCGCTCAAGGTGCCCTGCATCGGCGGGACATACCTTACAAGACGGGGATATCAGCGGAACGGAAGCGTACACGTGTATGAGAGACTCACATCCTGAGCTCGGATCTCACCGCCGCCGCCTCGTCGTAATACCTATCCACTTCAGCCTGGGTCCACTTTCCGACAGTGTTATGGCTTGTTCCGTTTCGCATGTCCAGCTGGTTGACATGGCCCGTGCTCATATCATGTTCGTCATAATACGACGAAACCCACCTCTTGAAATTCTGGTACAGCGCTTCCGGCGTTTTGCAGTCCGGATCGGTCCAGGGATCGTACGTCTTCTCGTCCTCTGGGAGCGAAAACCCAAAGGACAGATGGGGCGCTTCATGGAGGACGAGTTCCTTGACGTAGAGCTGGAGCTCTTCGTACAATGGCGCCGGAATGAGCGAAACGTCGGAGAAGAGGGACATCGCGGTGGCAGAGCCCATGCTCCAGCCCATGATGGCAATCCCACCGTTCTTTCCGTCACTCGAGATCTTGGGAATGCCGCTGTCGACGAGCTGCTTCATGAACTCTGCCATTTGGACGCAGAGACGGTCGATGAAAACTTTGCGGCCATTGTGTAGATCGTCGATTTCGGAATCGGAGTACTTGGTCGATCCGGCGTAGTCGCGCCTCATGGGGATGATGGTGCGCAGGTTGAGCTGATGGGAGTATTCATGCAGTGTTTCCAAGCCATCTGCATAACACAAGCGTCCGATATAAGCACTTGTGGAGCGCTACGACGTCAAGAGCAGGACGTACGGCCGTTGAAAGCACTGCCGTGCAGGACTACCAAAGTCGTGTAGTTGTCTGAGCCTGGCACAGGGCCGGTATCGGTATACGCAAGCGTCACGCCATCGGCGAGACTAGCAGTTTTCGATTGGAACATGGCGAGGATGGGCAGATGCGGAAGCAGGGCGGGGGGTGCGGGTGGAGGATGATCGATGGTGAAGCGTTATACTTATAGACTGGTGATGGGTGTAGTGTTTAGGGTTGTTGCGAAAGAGACGTCTCGTCGGTTGGGCTCACGATAGCGAGGGGGGAACGAAACGGTGCTTTATGGGTGGGTTTCCGCGGGCTTTGGGTCCGACGGAGTCGCATGCTATGCTATGCTATGTCAGTACGGAAGTAATAAAATGAAAATAGAAACGAGCTATTCAATATATTGTAATCAGCTGGCGCCCGCCGCACGAGACCGAGAGGCCGAGCCGTTATACCCAGTGAATAGCGGTCCCCGTTACATAGGTTCAATTGCCTTGCGTTAGAATCTGTAACTCAGAACGGCAGTACTAATGGCGACTGGCAGGTGGTGACAACACGGTGACGATGACACGGCTTCCACAAACAACATTTTGAGCAGTCGCTTAGTCAGCTTTTGACTCGACTCAACACCATCATCGACGTGTGTAAGAGGCGCGGGCCGAGCCTCGGGCGAAGCCCGAGGAACGGCCCAAAGCCGTCTTCCATAGTTAGTTTAGTTCTGTTTGTCTTTAGTTAGTTCTTTCCTTTTCTGTTTCTGTTTATGCATGTACGTCACTGCAAAGCGCACGGGCCTTTGGCTTGTCCTTTGTAGTGACTTCCTTTGTCAATGTTTGTATTTAGTCTGACGCTCCAGGGCTTGGAGCATCAGAATTCCCCCTCCTTGGAAATACTATGACCATGGGCAATGCCACATGAAAAACTGTGTGTGTATTTGCATCCAGGGGATGCATCCACCTGTGTCCATTGTGCGCGAAGGTGGTATTCCGCCCAGATAATATTCACGCCTTCCTCTGGTGCTTCGTGACCTAGAGATAGAACGTAGATATGAAGCTTATTAACGATGTTTCTCTGACGGATCTGTGAAATATGCAACCCCAATCGAAATAACGCCTGCACGCTGCAGGGTCAAATGTCAAAATGGAGGAGGGGAGAAAATTATCAGAGAAATATCATTCTAATGCTCTCAAAGAGCGCACCCAGGACCCTTGAAAGCCCTAATATATGTCCGATCCGGAAATCAAAAATTTCGGAGGTAAATAAAGCCAAATTTCAACTCAGGGGCACATAACATTAGCCAATTTCCTAAATTTAGTCCTCAGACATTGTCAATTTTTTGTGCAAATTTTCGTCGTTTTGGGATCATACATTGCTCCAGACTAACCTTTTTTCATTTTTTAGGATTTTTTCTCCAATTTCCAAGCATTTTAGACCTTCAGGCATATGACATAGGTGGTTTTTGCCCATTTTAGTCCTCATACCTCTGCCCAAAATTGCACCATTTTTAGACTTTCCAGCACCAGACATCTGAATTTTTCCCCCAAAATTAGGAGATCCAGCATATCACATTTCCTAGGGCTTTCCAGGGTCCTGCGCACCCCAACAAAAAAAATCATGTAAACCATGCTGTATCAAAAGTTACTAAGAAAATGGCAGGTGAGCGCAGGAGGCAGCTGCACTGCCACACAGCGCAGCTGCGAGGTGATGGTTTACCATATTGAGACTAACGAGCCTTACATAATGAGCAGAAACTACACCCATCAGCTTGATCGGTGGAATGCAGCATGCACAGGACCCTGGAAAGCCCCAATATATGTCCGATCCAAAAAAGGAAAAAATCGGCACCAAATAAAGCCAAATTTCGACTCAGGGGCACATAACATTAGCCAATTTCCTAAATTTAGTCCTTGGACATTGTCGGCTTTTTATCCGAATTTTCGTCATTTTTGGATCATACATTGCTCCAGACTAACTATTTTTTTTTTTTTTGGGATTTTTCCCCCCATTTCCAAGCATTTTAGACTTTCTGGCACAAGACATGGACTATTTTTGCCCACTTTAGTCCTCATACTTCAGCCCAAAATCGCACTGTTTTTAGACTTTCCAGCATATAGCATTCAGATTTTTCCCCAAAATTAGTAGATCTGGCATAT
>KL198119.1:10012-60831 GCA_000697705.1 Botryobasidium botryosum FD-172 SS1
TTTTGTGCCTGTTGGCTCACCTTATGTACTAAGAATGTTTGTGTAGAAGGCGGCGCAAATCCCTGCCCATTTGGGCTCACTAGGAGTCCCGGATGCTCAAAATCGGAGCAAAATCGGAGTTTCTCCTATGAAAAGAAAATTTCATCCGCTCCCCTCGTGATAAGGGCGGCTTCGGTGGCTAGATATCATCACGGTGGGTTTGCGTGCCAAGAATTGAGTGGTTTGGACGAGCTTTGGCGATGCTACAAGTCCCCCACACTCAAAAATCGGTCATTTGGCCAGTGTGCGCATGTAAAATTTTTGCAAATGGTCACATATGTGGGCAAGTTTGGTGTCGTTGCCTAGATATAGCACGTACAGATATCCGTGCGAAAGATCGCGGAGAACGGCCAAGAAATGGGCGAGATATTGCTCGCGCGAGTTTGGCGGAGAGAAACTCGTGTAAACCGGACACAATGTGCCGATCGGCCAATCCGGATGCAAACGGCAGTAACAGAAAGTGAGTGTCTTGTGCCTGCTTCACACCTGCCTGCTGCACTGTGCTCACCACCAGGATTATACACTAATAGATTGTGAACATCTTTTACTTGCTTCACACTTGTCTGCTCACTATGTTCACCTTCATGCATCCTATGCTCAACAGTCAGTGAGTATCTTGTTTTTCTACTTCACACTTTTATGTCATTAGCAACACTCACAGTATTATTCTTTGATCTCCTTCCCAAACAGCTTGTAAGCTTACATCTCAATATCCTACTTCCTTCCACACCTTGGCAGCACACTATCTCTCTTATACTCTGATCTTACATTGACTCTTATTTATCACTTCAGAGTTCTGCTGCCACTGCTTTCATGGAGGCAGCTGCCCCCCTGACCTCCTCCTCTGTCTGTATTCTGTATTTTCTCATGGGCTACACTGGCTAACACATGTATTATCCAGCTCCATCCTATGCCCCCTCCACTGCAAATCATCAGTGTAGGCTGTGGTAAGCACACTCAATTCTCCCCAATCAGATTTCTCACTCTCCCTTTAGCTGCAGTCATAATTGCTGCAAAGGCATTTTGGGTGCACTCTGGTGATACAGGGGGACCAGAAATCACAGCAGCATCACAGCATTACTTTCAGTCCAGCAATGCAAAGAATGTGAGAGTGGCCATATTGGAGGCTTTCAAAGATGTCTCTGGGCATTATGACACCCCTGAAAGTGTGGCTGCACTGGAGCAGTTGGTTCTGAAGAATCAGATGTGTAGGTCTAGTGCATTGTAGCTGCTGATATTTGGAATAAGCTAACCACCCTGTCTCTGCCCTAGCTATATCTCCCCCTAGCAGTGTTAGCTATTCATCTGAGTCGGAGTAGTGTACCAACATTGAGAGTGTTACTTCCAATGACAAGAGACCATTGTTGATCACGAGCGAGCACGCCTGAAGACCAAATGAAGGCAATCTCGAGTTGAGGCACCACTTAACAGACGGTTCAGCATGCAGTGCAAGATCATACTCTAATTATTCCACATTCGCCGCAATACATCACGTAGGACAAGCAGCATACATTAGGTATTAGACATCAATGAGAGATGAGTTACTGCGACGAACAATCACCAGAGCAGGGCGTCGTAATCTGCATGATCCAATGGGCTAGGTATATAGCTGACGAAGGAGTACTGTCATATATGTTGAGTCGTCTTTCGAAGAGTTTGCAACGCTGCCAGGGAAAATCGGGCTCTCAGAACCCTAGTAAAGGCAGCAGAAGCGTATATCAAAATAACAGGCTCGGGCGACATCGAGCGGGATGGGGAAGAAATGCGTCAGGAAGAGTGGACACTGTGGCGCTTGCAGCGCTGGATAGCTGAATGCTCGGTCGGGGGAGTGATGGGTGAAGTGCGCATGCGCGCGGTTCGTGATCTAGCGGACCTGAGAGAGACGGAATTGGGCGAGTATTCGCGTTCGCGCGGATCTGCGAGTCGGCTGATGAGGACGTCGGTCGAAGGAGAGCCTGGGAGTGGTGGGATTGGCGGGGTTAGACTTCGGTCAGGGCTCGAGAGCTCTGAGAAGGTCATACACCACGAGCGGCCGATAGCGCGCGGTGGGGTGTTGGACTGGAAGGGGGATGAGGTGCATGTGAAGTTGTGCAGTTTGGAAGGCTCGATGCATCATGCACGGTGCGTGGGGCGATCGCGCGTCCGATGCAAGCGAAGGCTCCATATCTGGGCTGGCAAGCGAAGGCAACATCGGCAGCGTAGCACCCAGAGATAACGGTTCGGTGCGAGAAAGGCTCGAGGAGAGTGATGGAAAGGATGCTCACTGGGCGTGCTTCGACCGTCGACGCGCAGAGCTGCCACATAGCCCCGGCGTTTTAAAGTTTATGGCCAGCTTGCACTCTCGCGGGTGTTTACGCAGATGCTCACCCGAGAGTTGTGCGCATCGAGGATATATCGGTGCGCCGGTTCTACTTGCAAGGGGAGAACGGGTTGCGCGAGCTCGCCATGGAAGACGGCGCCGAGGTCGGCGTTGAGTGCAGGAGCCAGGGCTGTCAATGTTTGCAACGCGCAGATATGCCAGCACCGCCACTCACAGCACGGCTGCACAGCATGACCCGACGCGCGCGTCATCGGGTCTCCACTCGCGTCTGGCCGCAGCGGCGCTGCGGTATAAAGAGCCAGGGGTAGGAATGAGGGAGTAAGCCCCTCCCACGAAATTTCCACCACCATGCTCGAGTATTTTGCGTATAAGAAATACAAGCAGTACCAGGCCGACCGCCAGCGCGTGCTCGACCAGAAGGACGAGACGTACTTCAAGAACCTTGCCGACAACGAGACGCACGAGATCCCCCTCGACAAAGACGGCGATGTCTCCGAAAAGGCGCCGCCCGGCAAGTATGATTGGATGCTCCCTGGATTCTTGGCCAAGGTACGTACTGCTAGCGGTGGAGCTGACTTGTGAGCTGATGATTGCCTCACAGTCTGACGGCAAGAAGGATGCAGACACGAAGGATGCGGCCAAGACCGCTCCAATACTTGGCCCCGACGGCAAAGAAAGTGCGGCATTTCAGTCGTCTTGCCTGTGCTTGCGGCTGACTTTATATTGCTTTAGTGTCCCCCGCCGAGAGCGAGTTGCACGATGCGCTGGATAGATTAAACCTTGCTGCCGAAGATGTAAGTACGAACAAGTTCCCTAGGTTCTATCCCCCACTAACCTTGCTTTGATATACAGGGCAAGGCATTCTCGCTATCGGCCGAGACGAAAGAGCTCCTCGACAAGTTTTCGCTGATCCTCAAAGACACCGTCAATGGTGTCCCAACAGCATACGATGACCTCGTCAAGTTCTTCGAGACCTCCTCTCCGCAGATCGAGAAGAAGTACGAAGCCGCGCCAGGCTTCCTCCAGAAGCTCATCACGACCCTCCCCCTAATGCTCTTACCAGAAGAGCTGGCCAAGAGCGCTGGCGTGGGCACGGCGACGCAGTCCAAGTCCCTGAAGCTTCCGACGCTGCGCCAGCTAATCGAGAAGCCCACGATGATCACGACGGCGATGAAGGCCGTGATGACACAGCTGCAGCGGCGGTTCCCTGCCGCCGCCCTCGGAGCGAACACTCTCGTGTCTATGACGCTGTTCGGTGGGACCTTCTCTGACGCCGTCATGAAAGCCTTACTGACGTTGATGACCCTCTAGTCCTCCTCTTTATCCTCTGGTACTGCCACAAGCGCGGGAAAGAGGTACGGCTTGAGAAGGAAGCGGCCGATGCTCTTGCCGCTGAGGCCGCCACGACCGCTTCGCTGGCCAGGGCGCCTACAGTCCCCACTGGCGAGCCGGGCGCTCGCGCCGCTGAGAATGTCGATGGGAAGGGCAAGCAGAGGGAGGACCCGATACCTGCGCCCAACGGAGCTGTTCCTAGTGCAACCAGCAAGAACGCACCCGTACAGAACGACGCGACACACCAGTGATTAGAAAGAGACACGATTTCGATCCGCCGCCGATTTCTATTCCTATTCTTCGTTGTAGCCTCTGCACTTTTCTTTACTTTGTAATAACCGCAGCACATATTAATCACGACTACTACTTTTAACTCGAAACGCAGAGTCCCTATGAGTTGAGTACTGAGTCCGATATCTCCAAGCTAATTTGAATTCACATACACGAGTCACGCTGATCTAGGACCCCGGAAGTGAAACAGCTCCGTGGTTTGCAAACTGTGACCGCCATCTCAGATTCACCATCCGCGACCATGTCTCCCCCTGTCGACATCCACGCCCTCGCGAACGGTCTCCTAGGCGGACACGTGAACGACATTATCGAAGAGACTTTCGACGAGACGTATCCAGGCGACACAGACTGGGGCTACCATCTCCCCCAGCCCCTGCGCGACGGCTCCCTCCCCAACTTTCTCGACGCCCTCGCCTCAGTGTGCATCAGCACCGTAGGGCAGAGGGAAAAGGTCGCCGTCACCCTGACCGAGCACGACGACAGCGTGACCTTGCACATCGCGCACACTGAGCATGCCGAGGCGCCGGGTGAGACACTTGTGGATTTCGTGCGGAGTACATGGGCCATCCTCCAGCGCATCTCGGACGCGCACCATGTCGACGACATGCCGACTCATATCAAAGAGGAGGTAGTGCTCCCTACGCACCCAAAGTACGCTCAAGTGTCCGTACCGCTTCTTGCGATAGTCTACCGCCGCGGCTGGCCGAAGATCATCTCGCGCATCGAGAAGAGATGGGACACTTTTCGCGAGACGTGTTCCAAGACTTGTTCAGAGCAACCTCCTACAAAGGCACTGAGGGCCTTAGTCAGAGCGCCGGATTATCTCGCTGGCGTCAAATCGTTGTTGAGCCGCGACGATCTCCAGTCCGACGACCGCGTTGCCGTCGAAGTGTTTAACCCCATGTACGAGCTCCAGCTGTTGTGCTCGTACTCTATGAGAAATTTGCTCCATTGTACATCCTTCTATGCGTGCTTTTAATGAACGACGTTGTGATTTTAGGGAGCTCACAAAACCGGCCACAATGTAGGGGACAAATACCGCTACCCCCTCCGATACTACGTATGGGAATGCACCCTGCACTTTTTCCACATCACCAATATGTGGCTCTTCGCCAAGTCCCCGCTCGCAGGCTCCCGCCGCCTGTTCACCAAGGAGCTCCGGATCGAGTACCTTGTATCCCCGAACCGCGCAATCCAGTATCCTACTGACGACAACGTGTGGATCGACTGTACCAAGGAGATATATCGCACCCATGAGAACTATATTATCGAAACATGTCTAAAGCGCGTCCCCCGGATGGCAAGGAGAGCACTCGCGCGCGGTCCTACCCGGGTGCACCCCGAGTGTCTCCTATTCGTCCACCACCGAAATCAATTCTTAAACAGCGCCGCCACCGGCGACGTCCGATACGTCCACCCGCTAGAAAACTACATCGGCTGCTCTAAACAACGACCATGCTACATGTGTGCCCAGTTCTTCCGCGCGTATGGAAAAGTCGCGCCCCCGGGTGCACCCGAGTTCAAGACTCGGGTGTCGGTCTACAGGCTAGATGGATCGTGGGCGATGCCGGAGATGGGCGATGCCGAGCTGGAATCGAAGATTAGGGATAGGATGTATAGGCCGTTGTGTGCTGATCTGATCCGTTGCCTTCATGAGCATATGTTTGGGTGTTGGTCGGTGTTCAACGAGAGTGGAGAAGGGCTGGACAGGGGGGCGCGTTCGAAACACCCGAAGCCCTCGAAGCGCGGTGGTGAGGAGGGACGGTCCCAGGAAACACAGGCTGGAGAGGCGCTGGACGGGGGAGCACACCCCGAGCACTCGAAACACCCGAAGCACGATGATGAGGAGGGACGGGGACGGCCCCCAGAAGTACAGACCGAGATCGAGCGTCAACAGCGCCCTCGTACACAAGAGCTTGAGGGGAGCACGCGCGAGGAGGGGCCGAATCCGAAGAGAAGCCACCCGTCGTGGAGCCATCGGTGGGGACGCCCTATCTTCCCTCCTCGCCTCTGGCGATTTTTCTTGTGCGCGCCTTGAATGGGGATTCGCTACAGAGCAAGCTATGTATTCATCAGCCATGGGATTCGCCTAACAAAATACCTTCGCTTTAATCATATTTAACGCCAAAGATAAGTCTCTAGCGCCAGGTAGAGAGCCGCCTCCCCCCAAGCTGCCCCTTTGACCTGTATCGCTCTCCTGGAGCAAGCAAGGGTGACGAAGAAGAGTCGACATACGTATACTTACATTATATAATATCGTCAATCCTGGCCGAGGATTGAAGCCCTGAGCAAAATACTAAATAGGGTAGTACTATGTCACCAGCAATGATACTAATGGTATTACCAATTGTCAAACCCGCGTTTGAACTTGAGCGTATACTTTGACTTGACTGATGAGTCGCGGCCTTCTACCAGCCTACTAAAGCACTGGTACTAGTACTGAGACTGAGCACTGACCTCCCGAAGACCCATGTTCGAACGACGGGCCGACAGACACAAAGGGACCGCTGTCACGCGCTACGTTCATATATAGAACGGCTTGCTTCCACCATCTCAGCTTTCAGATCTTCAGACGTAGCCTGCATATATCCCCCGAGCTCGAATTTCTATCCAACTGCAACCAAGTCATGTTCAGCTTTTTCTCCAAGAAATCCAAGAAACAACAACCTCCCGAGCTCGACAAACACGATGTTGCTGCTGCTGCCGCCGCCGCCCCTGAAGCGGCGGCGCCAGCCAAAGGCGAAGATAAAGGCGAAGGCGTTCTTTCTCCACACGACGAGAAGTTCTTCAAGAACTTGGCCGATAACGAAACGCGCGAAATACCGCTGGACCAGGCTGAAGACAAGGCGTCGACTTCAGCGGGAGAGGCTCCTAGTCGTGATCACGGCGCGTCGACGTCTGCGGGGCCCACGACTGCGACGGACGGTAAGGAGAAGAAGAGGAGTTCGAGGTGGCCCTCGTTCTTCTCCAAGAAGGTGCGCAAAAGACTCGCTTGAAAGCTTGGGGACGATGTAAATGTTAATTTGTTGGCGTCGCGTCTCGTATAGAAAGGAAAGGCGGTCGACGATGGAGGGAACGATACTGCCACTAACGACGGCGAAGCCAATCGTCCGTCGAATATCCTTCGTTCGTTCTGTATGACCTCGTAACCCATAAAATTCTCTAGAGGATTGGGAGCTACAGGACGCCATGAAGAAGCTCAATCTATTCTCCAAAGGCGTACGTCCTTCTAACCAAGTCCCAATCGTAATACTCAACATCTACTCCACAGGGAAAAACCTTCTCGCCGTCCAGCGACACGAAAGAGCTCCTCGACCAATTCACCCAGATCCTCAAGGACGTCGTGAACGGGGTCCCGACAGCCTACGGCGACCTCGTCAAGCTCTTCGACTCATCCTCCCAGATCGAGAAGAAATACGACACGCTCCCGAGCTTCCTCAAGAAGCTCATTACTACCTTGCCCACGAAGCTGTTCCCTGGGGGACCGGCGGGGAGCACTAGTGCGGCGTTCGCGCTTCCGTCCCTGCAGGAGATGGTCGCGAATCCCGAGACGATTACGTCGGTGCTGAAGACGGTGATGAATGCTCTGGAGGCCCGGTTCCCTGCGGCTGCTCTGGGAACGAACGCCCTCGTGTCGCTTGCGCTGTTTGGTGAGCGGGCGCTTGCGCTCAAGTCTCGTGCGATGATACTTGTGAAAAGCTAACCTCCGGTCGCGATTGACATAGTACTGCTCTTCATCCTTTGGTGTTGCTACAAGCGGGGCCGCGACGTCCGATTGGAGAAGGAGGCGGCAGAAGTTAAACTTGTGGACGCCTCCTCTTCTGCGAATCCGCCCCAGGCTATCGAACCGGCACCTTCAGGTGCAGCAACTCCGTCTGCCACCGCTCAGAAAGCTAGTAAATAGTCGAGCGCAGGGCTCAGCATCCGACTGGTGCCGGGGTTTATTGTGTTACGTTCCTTGTATACATTGTGCCAATAATAATTTTTTTTCTTCAAATCGCCGTCAAGACCTGTTGCCCAATCCACTTCTCTCCGGGCGCGATGGTGTTCCAGTACGACGCGATGCCCGGCTCCACGCAGACAAAACGGTCCCTAGACGAGCCACTTAATATCGACGCCCGCACCAATAGAAAAAGGAGTACTCACCATCCGCCTACTTCCATGTCTCCAAGCTTGGAGCCAGCTTCCTCCCTGGGGTTCCATACCACGACGTCCCCAAAGTTGGTCGCCCTCACATCCAAACCCGTCTCCGCGCCTTCGGGGCCCCATCGGACTTTGTACTGGCCTCCGTCGGGCCTCTCGCCGCTCCCAGCGCCCCTGTAAACACTATCCGTGAACTCTTTCACATCCACTTTTTCGCGCTCCTCCTGCTTGGTCGTGCCGGCGACCTTGTCAAAGTACGTGAGCCCCTTGAGCGGCGTGACGGACACGGTGGTCGACGAGTGGGGCGCGGTGCTGATGTACGTGTGGAGGAGCGCCTGGTGAGTGAGCGCGGTGTCGCTCGAGGGGTTGTGCACGTGCAGGTCCGTGCTGAGCTGATGCGCGGCGAGCGTCACGACGTACGTGAGCGAGAACTCAGGGCTGAATACTTGGGAAATTTCGGGCGTGGGGTTGAGTTCTGGGCAGGAGGTAGGAGGCAGGGTTGTATTGAGCATGCGGAGTGTTAATGTAGTGATGAAAGGAAGCGCGCTCACTCAGTCGTACAGAAACGCCAGACTCGTTATCGAGAACCTCGCCGCCCCATTCCCAAGTGGAAGAGCGCGCGAAGCCGTGAGAGCTCATTTTCATGTGCGCGGGGTCGGTCGGGGCCCCGAAGAACGGGAACACGACTGGGATCCCGCCTCGCACCTACCAGTTCTTCGATTAGTCGCAAAATTCTATTAAGATTTCGATGGTGAATGGCTCTTCTCACGGGCTTGCTGCCATCCAGCGCCGATTTCTTCGAAAGAAAGAGCCTCTCGGTGGGATCCGAGTTGCCGCTCGCCCCAGCCGATTTCCAGGAGATCACCGTCGCGCCGAAGAATAGGATCTCGGCGGACGCACCCGCACTGGGAAGCGAAAGCGTGATCTTCTCTGCGTTTCTCTCGATAGGCATTTTAGATCGAGCTGCACAAAAATCGAGGTGGTGGTTGGGTGAATCGATGAGATTTCCACGAGTGACGTCGTTATTGCTACATAGTGTTACGTAAGACAGGTCGTCGCCGTCGTGGACTCAACGTTGACGGCATTCCAGGTAACGACGACGATGCAGAACTTCAAGTGGGGACCCTTTCTTCTTTGGTTTTCGACGCTCTTTGCGCTGGCTCTCATAAATGTGCGCCCTTCTCCGCTCCCACCCGATCAAAGGAATGGATGGCCTTGATATCTGGACACCACACCACACGTAGTTCCCATCAGCAAGCGCATCATCACTCGCATCTCGCTGGGAAGGAACTAGCTTCTGCAAATGTGTGCACGCCTACAACTCTGAACACTCCAACCTTTGCTCACTGAATCTCTTCCTTGCGCGTTCCAGGCATCTGCTTCTCAAACTACACAATCCTCCCACTGCTCCACCCAGCGTCTGATTCCAAGCCGTGTCTATCCTGCACGAAACAGTGGTGTCTGGACCAGAAATTATTAATATGCAAAGACGCAGAGCTGGGAGACCAGGACCCGGACACTGCGACGGGAAAGGAAGGCGATGTCGAAGCTCGGTGTTTCCGTGAGTATACCCACCAAATCTCGCAACAACATACACCTCTATGTCCAATTCAGCTCTACATTTGATCTCGAAACTTTGAAATGGATGCTGACTGATGGCTACCATAATGTGATTTTCAGAACGAGATTCGCCCCGAGACCAGGTAGTGGTGACATTATTCCTCGTCATCGTCTTCGGTCTTCTCCTGGGTGCAGCAGTGAAGAACCGCATGGAGCGCGCGGGTATACGGTCGGTCCCGGGGCGGAGGTGGTGGGAGGTACGTCACGCGCAAATCTCAAAATCTCTGTCATCCAACCCTGCATTTAAAAAAACTCTAATTCATTTGCGCGCTGGGTTGTGTGAATAGATGTTTTTCCCATCACGTGCGCCAGGTCTTCCAGAATACCAGCTCAGGAGTAACTCTTCCCCGGTGCATGATCAGACGAACCGGTACACTCGTGTAGCGCCAGATGAAACATGAAAGATGGTTGAGCGAGAGAAGGGCAGCAATATGATTCACTGTATGGATTTCTTATTGGGCGGAGTGGGGGTGCGTGCAAGGAATCCTGTCACTTTCGTTCGCAATCTTCTGGGTTTCTTGGGCTACTAAAGTGATTGTTAGTGGCTGAGTTTATAGAGGACGCGTAGTGTCCGTTGAGTAGTGCCTTCTTAAATATTAGCGGCCTCACGTGTACGGGCACGGTGGCGCCCAGCAGAATGGTTCTAGTCCGTGACCGAAAGCAAGGAACACATAGATGCAGGAAAGAACAAAGCACCTTGAAAAATGGCGAACCAAAACATGGCAAAAATGCGAGATGGGCGTGCAACGTAGATGATAGTCACAAAAAACTGGCTGTTGAAAGGCGGGACAGTTACTTCCTCCAGGCGCGCTTCGATTAAACATAACAACCTGTGGCTACCATACGCACAGACGTAATTTAATGAATAAGGAGTGTGCTGCGAACCAAGCTTACTAGTGAGGTCTGGTTGGTTAGAAACTGATGGAGATCAGCGAACCAGGTTTACGAAACCATATCTCCGGGTTCCCACAAGACTGTAAATTGGAGTATATTATCCAGCAGACCCGTTATGATCCTCTAGTCCCACTATATTTTTTAACAAGGTGATTACTGAGTGCGTATATTGAGTGTGCAGGTTTGATAAGGCGCACCACAAGCTGATCTTCCCGGCTGGCACCTGGTGCGTTCGCAGGCTGTTTCTTACTCTCAGCTAGCTTGCTCGCCAATTTTCCCTTATTCGGGTTTGACGCATTGGTGCCACGGGCTTTAGCCTGAGTTGTTGACAAGATTGAAGGATCCAGTTCAGATCACACGATGAAGTAATGTGGCGGCCAAGGGGGTACATATCGAGGTTAATGATACACACCGCGTTCATCCTTTGTTCTGCAGCCAACGCAGCAGCCTCCCGAGGATTCGTATTAGAGCTTTGGGGGCCGGGGGCGGAGGAGCCACCTAGGGTGTTCGAGGAGGAGGCGAGCACGGTGTGTCCGCCCGTGTGATCTGACGACTTTGAGCAGAGGCTTCCCATGTTCCGCAGACGTGGGCGTTCGCTCGCAGCTCGCAGCTTAGCTTATTACGTAACCAAGCTAACTTCTTGCGAGCCTGACGAGCGCTCGTCGGCTTGGCGTTTGTCCGGCTATGGCGAATGGGGCAGACTTATAATTACATTGATCCTGGATGCCATCGCCGGGCAAGTAGCGCTACTTATATAGCAGGAATGAAATGAACCAGTTATATGAACATACACCGCCCATCAAGATTCGAGATCATACCGAATACTTACTTGCATCAATGCAAGGTCGCATTCAGCGCTTCTCTGTCACTGCAATCATTGCCAGCGTCGCCGCAGCCGGTGCCAGTATGCAATCGCTTTGAATTTGATGCAGAAAATATCCCTGCGCGCAAATTGCCCGGGCGCGATTGGGCAGGCTGCTTAGTCCGGGGAAGAGAGACCGAACGGAGGCAAACCGGATGAATCGCATGGCAGTTGTTCTCCTCACCGTTTCAACTCAGACTGCCACCTCCAAAAACTTCTTTGATTTTTTCTGCTTTCCCCGTCCCTCCTTTGTTTTTCTTGCCTCCATGTCGCTCGCCGACCTCATCACTGCATATGTCCCCAACCCGCTCCCCGCCTACCTCACGTCCTACCAGCGGGGCGTCACCCCGCTCTCGACGCCCTCCGAGGTCGGCACGGCCATCGCGCTCTACCTCGCCATCATCTTCTCCCTCCGCGAGTTCATGCGAGGCCGCGACCCCATCAAGCTCAACACCCTCTTCCAGATCCACAACGTCTACCTGACACTCGGAAGCGGCCTCTTGCTCGTCCTGATGGTTGAGGAGATCGTACCAATTGTCTGGAAACGCGGTCTCTTTTACGGCATATGCGGCAACGACTCGTGGACCCCTGTGAGTTTCCTTTTCCTTCGGTGGCGCTCTTGGAACCGGCCTCACACGTACCCTAGAAACTCGAATTCTACTATATCATCAACTATTACATCAAGTACTTGGAACTGCTCGATACCGTCTTCCTTGCTCTCAAGAAGAAGCCTCTTGGTGAGCATCCTCGCTCTATCACGACAACTGATCACTAAAGCGATCCACAGCTTTCCTTCACGTCTTCCATCACTCTGCAACGGCCCTTCTTTGCTATGTTCAGCTGAACGGACGCACCAGCGTCGTGCGTTATGTCTCTAGTTCGCGCTCGCTCTCTGCTCTAACCCCCCTTTTCAGTCTTGGGTGCCGATCGTGCTTAACCTCACTGTCCACGTCTTCATGTGTATGTGACGTGTCACTCTGATCACAAGGCTCCTGTCTAATCGAGCTTTTGCATGCATAGACTACTATTACTACGCGACAGCTGGTGGCCGCCGAATCTGGGTTAGTTTTTATCTCTCATTTCAAGCTCTACAGGATATCTTGCTGATATGGTCATTCTCTACAGTGGAAGAAATACCTCACCAGCATGCAGATCACTCAATTCATCATCGACCTCTTTGTCGTGTATTATGCTACAACTCACCTCTTCCTCACTCGGAACCCAGGTATGTCCCAAAATCGCCGTATCAATTTTTTTCCTCATTTTATTAACGAGAGCCACCAATCTCCTACAGCCTATTCCTACATTGCGTCGATGATCTTCCCCGACTTGCCAGGACAGCCCTCATGCGCTGGGTCGAAAGAAGCCGCGATCTTTGGCTGCTCGCTCTTGACAAGTTACCTGTTCTTGTTCATCGATTTTTACTTCAGGACATACAAGCCTGCCAGTGGAAAGGGAAAGAAAGTCGTGGCCAACGGAAACGGATATGCTAATGGACACGCGTATGTCGTCCTTTCTCTGAGCCGACTTTTAGCTTGCTCATGAAGGGATATTGCTCCACCGCAGTTTCAAAGCACAATGAATGTAAGGAATCCCAAAGAATGGGAGATGGAGGAATGGCCAATTCATTCCTCGCCTGCGCACGATGGATATAAAATTAGGATCACCCGCCAATCTATTTATCATACGCCCCCATCTATCTTTGCCCTCATAAAGGCCCACGGTAATCGGATGCTATCTACCTCCCACCGCTCCTGCGATCGACATCCTCTCGTTTGTGTTTACCGACGTGGTTTATGACTGGCGCTATCCTCCCTACATTTTATATCCATATCTAACTTTCTCCTTCTTTTCCTCGCATCCTACCTTCACTTGTGCGCGTATTCCTTCCCTCCTTAGTACAGAGCTACATAATCCGGTTTCCACCCCCACATTCTTTTTCTCATTCATTATATATCTGGTGCCTCTTTCTTTTATCGGCTTGCTTGGGTGTTCTTTCTCCGTAGAGTACTTCGCGAGGGACGTACTTAATTTAGCTGAACATGGGTTGTATTGGCTGGCTGACTCGAGGGCTAAGGCGCGACCTCGACCGACCTTGTTCGTCAACGTCGGAATCTGAAGGGACTCGCACTAACACTGGTGAAATTGACTCGACTCCTTCTAACTCTCACTTGGCCCTCTCAAACTAATGTCATTGACGCCGATACGAGCGGGAATGACTGACAGTAGATGAGGATAATTCGCTCAGGCCTGCTCAAAGACCTTGCCTTCCTGCTCCAGACCTACATGCTGCGAAGAATCGAAATAAATTCATCGTCCTCGGCTAGACCTGAATTCTATCTAGTCTGTCTAGATTCTGGACTCTGGGCTAGTAAAAGCCGAGCCACGCGCTTGAAAAAATCGCAGCCAAATGGCCTAAAAACTTTGCAATTTCAAGCTTAAGACCCCCCACGGCGGAACCGAGATCGGGGAGCTAGCAGCAGCCTATAAGTATAGCTCAGGAACCAAGACGCCCAAGCTTGTTGCTTCGGCCTGTTGCGTGGAGTCTCCCGCGTAAATCACCAGCAAGAGCAAAGTACTAGTCCTTTCTCTCGAGTCTCGCAGTTTCGCGGATAACGCCCGAACAATATCGGACTCTCTCGGTGTAAGCGACGGGCTACTGGGGGCGTGCAGTACTTAAGCTTGTGCACGCCCTTTCCTATCATTCGGCAGCTTGACAGCTCTCCCCCCTTAGGACATACACAAGGAGCACGGCACACACCGTACGCGACTGAAGTGCTGTATCCCGCGTGTTTGCAGTCTTATAAATAGGCCCATCGACCTCGCGAGATCTTGACATTCTCCTGTCTCAATCTTGGACGTCGGACGTTGGACAATTGACATCACGAAGATGTATATTTCGCCCTCCGCCGCCAGCCGTCTCTCGAACGCGACTCCATCGCCCTCTACCGTCGTCAATACCAGTGCCAATGTCATCAACGCGGTCCTCGAAAATGGGTACTATCCACGTACGAGCTATTTTGTTTATTTATTGAGACCTTTCCGTGCACGACGGGCAAGGCTGACTCGCGTAATTGCCTACCCAGCCTGGATGACCCCCCTGCGAAACCACCCATTCGTAGCCTCCACCACCCTCTTCTTCATCGGCTGGCCCGAAATCTTCATCTTCGTCTTCCTACTCGTCATTGTCGTCTATTTCACCGCTATGCTCTGCATAATCGGGTTCGCAACAGGTGCTATTCGTGAAAGTAAGCCCCAGGCCTTTTCGCAGACTCGTGTTCGATGTTGTCGTGGTGACCGACGCTGACGATGACCATTGATTTCCCCCAACTCCCCCAATACGCGTCGATAACGATGATTGTTCGTGACGTGGCAGGGTCTCCAACAGGGGCTTTCCAGTCGTCCTACTTCGCGGCCGCGCTCCCCGTCCAGGCGTTCGTTGGCCTCGCGAGATCCAGCGGGTTTAAAGGAATATTGCCGACATGGGTCAAGATATCACCGATACTGGGTGTTTTTTCCGCGTTGTTGCTCGCGTTGGGGACGTATATCTTGTATGGGGAGTTTGTAGACCTATAGGCCGCCCAGCGAACATTGCAGGCTGCAGCGGCTCGCGCTGTTCTCAAGCGTGAGAGAGCCCGAGGGGGTGTGTGTAGAGGGCGATTCAGCGGCGCGGGGGGGATTAGAGTGGACTTTGCCATGAAGACCTCATGTGCGCGGATATATGTATATACGACCCTTTTTCTGTTTCTGAAAACGCTGGACGTTATCTCGTGCTTAAGAGGACGTGCCGAAAGAAGCGATATATCACCGTTGCGCTGTCAAGCCAAGGTGGTTGGGCGAGCTGCATACCTCCAGATTACAGGGTGCCCCGGAGTCAAGCGCGACTTTCCAGCTGCCAAATCGGGGAGTCTGGCACCGCAAATACGGCGGACCACGACTCCGTCAATTGAAAAGCGGCCTCGCGCAGACCAACGCACCTCCCACGTTGCTTGCCTCGATGCCGCGAGCTGCAAGTTTGAAACGTCGTATAAATGCCGAAACTCAGCCTCCATCCCACCCTCCCAACCCACACTTTCTCGTTTGAACCACCACCCGTAACGATAGTAGCGGATAGCAACGTCCATAATCAATCGCAAGATGTACCTCCTTGAACACCACCCCGACGCGCCGATATCGGTTCCCCACCACTTGCCTTCGTGGGACGATGCCCTCGCTTGGACCGTGATGGTGTGCCATGCTACGGTGGACTTTGGTGCGTACGCGCATCAGCCAGGCGCAATATTTTAAACGAGGTCATGGGCTGTGCCAACTGACCGTGACCGGCACTTTCTTTTGCTCGCGCATTGCGCAACGCAGTGGAGGCATGCTTCAACGACCACCCGTTCCTCACCTCTTCCGTGCTCTTCCTCCTGGGCACCTGGCCTCAGCTCATCGGCCTGCCGAAAGTAGCGGGTCGACAGGCTTACCGCAGGATCCGTCGTATCATCGTGCTCGCGGACAGGGGAGTCCGGGAAGGTGCGTCCTGTCCAACTGTCAAAGAGAACTCGCCCAAGCAATGAAAGCACACGTACTGAGCGAGACCTCCCTACTTTTGGTTTCTAGGAGCAGCCGCCACCGGCCATGGGAGAGAGGGCCTCGCTACATTCATGTCACGCAACGCTTCGTATGGGTCCACCGACATGCGGGATTTTGAGACGCTCGACAGGATCGAGCGGCCACAACTTGACTGGCGCAGGATGCGAATGGTGGATGTCGTGCGGGCCGTCCTCTGGACTGTTGGAATGATCCATCTGTGGAAAGGGATTATCGATTATAGCGGGGGTCTCCTCGGGCACCATTTCTAATGGCGGTGAGCAGGCGCTGTCACTAGAGGTTAGCATGTGGACGATGTAGCATGGTCATACATGAGCTTTGGCACTGGATGCCGTGCTTATAGGGCCTTTTCTTTGTTTTGTTTTTTTTTTTTTCGCACTGCCGTACGACCAACATCATGACCACCGGAATTCATCGAGAAAACCGACGAGAAAACCGTATACTGCAAACGTGGGAGAGCCTAGAACACCAGCACCGGATTTCTCGTCCATCAGCAGGAGGAAGAGACGTGCTACTTGAACTCCGGGTGCCTGGCGGATGCCTGCAAGTGCTCAGCACCTGGCATATCCTTGCCATTCGGAGAGCAGACGATGCACTAATTCCCCACGCGATTGTAGACTAAGAAAGACGCCGTAGGATGGCACTCTTTTTTTTACCGTCCCGCCACCTCATATTGGCAAAGCTATCCGTTCATAGGGTCGAGGAGTTAGAATGATTGGCTTGGCAGACTTTCCTCCGTAAAGCCGAGTATGAGAAAGGCGTCATGGGCTGATCGTGCACGAAATGAAGGTGGCGGAATGGACTAGGGAAGTTGGTGTGACCTTCGGCCACCACAGAGCCTTTCATAAATCGCCCCAGGTTCGGGTCTCAGTGTTTTGAGGTGGCGGCGAACACTGAAAAGATCGGACTTCTCAGGCTCTACCGGAGGATTTCCTCGAGCTTGCCGTATCAAGCTGTAGATCACCGCGTGAGATTATAGCAGTTCTGCTTGTCTGCTGCTTCGAAATGCAGTCTTGGTGAGGTTGTCGTCGGAGTCGAATGCCTGGCGCCGCGACGGGTGAGCCGGATCGTGATGGCGACCAGTGAGAAGAACCAGGAAGATCGCCTGATCCATAGTCAAACTCGTGCAGACCTCAGGTGTAAGCAATAAGATCCTCTATTTGAATATCTTTGAGAATATACCACGAGTTCTATCACTTGCCCGCCATCCGCACCGACCGCCTTTCCATAATCTAAAGAATCGCCGACAAAATGCAGCGTCTAGTATGCATGCAGATTCAACCCCGCAACGACGGGTAGATCGAGGTGATGATTGTAGGATAAGAGCGATATCTGGCAAAACAGAGAGCATAAAAATCAGGCAAACGTGATGGTATCAAATGCAGCGGGCTCACGCCAGCGGGCTGGACTTTGAAATGGTACCCTGTAATTGATTAAGCAAAAAGTGGTAAGGGGTTTTGCCGGAGCTGAAGAAAGAAAGAAAAAGACAGACCAAGTGGGAGCGGCGCCCTTGCCCAACGAGCAATGAAGACACGCGAGAAATGGCCTGAATTTGTATGTACGAGAAGTCGTAGGCTTGGTAATAGATGGCATTGGAATAACTAACCATGCGCGATGATCATTACGTCTCGTCTCCCCTTCCCTTCAACGTAATACTGATGGTGGATCGTTCTAACTTTTTCAATAACCTTGTCAACTCGAGCGGACATTTCATCGGGGCTCTCGCCGTTGGGGCAGCTTCATGGAAAATGATATATGGCTCGAGTCTATCGACGAGCTAATGGGAAGGAAAAGAGCTCACCCATCCGTCCAAATAAACCATCCAGGCTGCCTCTCGATGATCTCCGCGGGCTTGAGCCCCTCCCAATCGCCGTAGTCCCATTCGCGAACGTCCTCCGTGACCTCGTGAGGGGGCTTCTCCGGCGCGTTCTCAAACAAAAGATCAAAGGTCTTGGACGCGCGCTGGCGAGGAGACACGAAAACATAGCCGAGTGAATCGGGTGAAATAAGTTCTACCAAAAACAAGCGCGATAAGTCACACTTGGGGGATGGTGTATGCAACAAAAAGCGGAAAGGACCTACTCCCCGTGCCTACGACTTTAGGGACCACGTCGCGAATCGTCGTGATTCCATGATCGGTCAGCGGGATGTCCGTTCTCCCTGTCTATAAGACCAGCCTCTTAGCGGGTCGGAAAAGACAGACCACGCGTTGTGATTTGGACATACGTGTTTGCCTTGATACGAAGCAACATTGGCAAATCAAACTTTGGGGGAAATTGCACATATTTGCTCACCGCTTTTAGACCACTCCGTTTCACCTGTGTAAAAATTCTGGTGAGAAAAACGCGCATCACTGCGAGAATAATAAATATTATAAACCATGGCGGATTAAGAAAAGTCTTGGAAGTGGTAGGAGCATATTATCAGCTGCCCAGACTCTGCGAGCTGCAGCGTGTTGCAAGTTGCAAGTTACAGCGAAATCTCCATCGTCCGATCGCGACGCTGACAAAATGTTGACGAAAGTTTCGGAAAGCGATCGGATTTACAGCGTCCGTCGCGGACAGGGCGTTCCGAGACCGGGTTGCCCCGATCTGCGGATCCAGGCCTGATTTCCGGGCACGTGATGTGTATTATATAACTCTCGTGTCCCCGGATCCGCCACCAGCATCCAGCTTTTGATCTCCCCCATGGCCAGCTCGGGAGTAGCGACGGAGATCTCATCTTCAGCCGCCATCTCATGATCACAGAATCTCAGATACCCAAGTACCCTCCAAGTCGTCGGCCATGGATTCGATGCCACGACGTCGCCACGATCAACGTCTTTTCGCTTAAAAGCCCAAATCGCCGCAGCTCGAGCACCTCTTTGCCTATGGCCTCGAGCGCCGAGCGATAGCGATGGCACCGTGGGACTCCGGACTCTGGACTTTGCTTGGCTCTTTCAAAGCCGGGTCTAAACAAATCTTCATCTGAGGCTGACTGCTGGAGAGATGGCGGTATAGGATGATCCGGCGATGTCGACGCAACTTCATGATCTTAGTTCAGGCCTTGAACGCCTTGAGCGTCAAAGCATTGGCGCTTTAGCGGCCATTATGCGCCCGAGTCTATCTTTTTGTTAGAACCTGCGACCAAGTGAATTCAAGCACAGACGGTCCAGTATCTTACGACACCCTCAGCCAGTAGCTAGCAGCTCAGTGCCTGCCGTCGATCTCTGTCGCAAGGCCGCAAGGCAGGGGTACTTTCCCCGCAGGACGCGTTCCTCTTGAGGCTTTTTACGCCCACTCAATCTGCACCTGCAATCGCGCCTCCCCTCCCGGAATATCCAAACCGCCCCTTGTCCGCGTTTTCCCTTTCCCCAGGCCTATCTGCCTTGCCCTGCCCTGCCCTACGCTAATACGCGTGTTGTTTCTTTTTCAAATCTTCGCTCGCAGTTGGCCTATTGGATATCCGATACAGGCATATTTCTGCATAGAGTTCGTTGAGACGGGTGGCGAACGTCCTTGTTTCAGGCGGCACCGCTATTACTATCAGCATTCGATCCTGGGACGACCTTGGCCCGAGATACGACATAAAAGGGGTGTTTCAGGCATTTTTATTCTCCTTTCGTGGCTGTGGAGGAATTCGTTCTCGAGTCTCGATCGAAGACGGCGTCGGCGTTGTGTACTCTGCCTCACGAGCTTGAGTCTCGCGGTGTGGGGGAAAGGCTGTTGGGATAGGGTTGGTGAAACGCGTTTTCTCTCTCTCGCCGCGAGGTTCCGGGTCCTGCGCACTATTAGGGAACGTGTGTGTGCACACTGCGAGCGCGGTGGGTCATGGGATTTACTTCAGTCAGCTTCGCCAGTGCTGTCAACTAGTGCCAGGCGTTCGGACGTTCAGGTTAAGGTCGATTGGAAGAATTCTCTGGGCCCTACACACAGCACACAAGGCGGCGGCAATATTAGCATTGGTGACGCAGGAAAGGAGCACGGTGTTAATCTCGACGTTCTAGAACCTGGCCGTCCTTCACTTGGCACTGTATAGACTGCGCTGACATGTGACAACACCTCAAAGCTGCGTCGTGCACTTGACTCGTTATGTGAAGCTCTCAGCTTCAGCTTCGACTCCGCGCGTCTTCGCCTTGGGACCATAGTCATCTACCTCTTCGGACCATGACTATGGTGTGTGGTGCACAGATGGGCTCTGCATATACTGTCCGACCTGGGTTATGCGAACTAGGACCCTGACCCGGCCTGTGCGAACACAGCTTATGTAATGTAATGTGCACGCATACCCGCTATCAGCGCGAGCCCAGTTTTATGCAAGTCTCAAGATTTTTCAAGGCACTTACGCAGTATGATGGCATAGGCATACTACAGGGTAAAGATGGGTGAGAATGGGCTCCTTTTATCCATGAAACTCATGCATAATTGCAGCGCCCGAATTGGGTAATTCTTTCTATGAAAGGTATCTCCTTCCGTAGAAGGGCAACTCCGCTTCTTGATTACCAAAATTAGTAACACCTACCAAAAACAAATGGGCGTTTGCATAAACCAGGTCGGACAGTACCTTGATCAATAAACGACTCTCGCTCTGGTTATGTCAATGTTGCGTTATCTAGCCGCTGGCACACACGCCCTCAACTCGGATATCTTTACCTACGATTATGTCTCTTTGGGGACGACCTTTTAGTCGGTATGATCAGGAGTTAATCAAGGCCTACGTAACCGGGGGTAACCAGCGACCAACACCCACTGCTAGTAACGATAACAGAGCACTACATGCCGCACCACACGCTTTTCTCGGTGATAAAATAATACAACAAACTATGGTTTCTTCAAAACGTTTTGTTTCTTGGCACAGGCTATCTACGTATCCCCTTTTCGCGTGCCATGACTCGTTCACCGGCCCAAGCGCTCATGCGGTCATCACTGATCGCTGATCAGCGTCTCTCCTGCAAACTTTCCGCTCTGGAGTCTGATACCACCTCTCTCTCGTGGCGTATCTACGCAGCAAGTCACATTACGGACTCTTTCGCCCGCACTGCGCATACGCATACGTGTGCGTATGCCCTCCTCAAAAAAATCTAATGACTGGGCGGAAAAATCGCAGCTGTTTGTCTGTTTCTCGAGGTATGTATAGAGTTTTGGTCAGGAGGAGATGCGTGGATCAAAGAAACTACACTGGGCTCGGGCAGAATTTCAATATACAAGGTTCAATATATATCTGTGGTTCTGGTGGGCGGTACTCGTGCTCGAGATTCGTTCACTTCGAGCAGCGAAGCCTTGCCATGTGGGCCGCCTTGGTACTCCGTTGCACTCTGGCTACTCGACTCGATCCGACCCGACCCGTAAGTACGACCCATTCTGAACATCGATCCATAAAAGTGCAGATTACCGGACGATCCCCCAACCGCCGGCATACAAGCAAAGCAATCTCTCTTGTATTACCATCACCACGCGCCCTTCTACCGTCATTAAGCAGCGATTAGCCATTCCGCCGATTATATTACACCCACCAGCCCAGACCATCAGGAACACCTCGAGTGCTGAACAGCTGAACACCGCGAATCTCGATCCGCAGAAACACCAGCGCGAACAAAATCATATGCTCGGACGCTATATCGAGCAAGCGCTCCTGCGAATCCCGTGCGCTGAGAGGAGAAGGGATCACTCTTTTGCTTGTTTTGGACGGGGAGGATTGAATTGTTCCTCGAGAGCCGAGGTCGAGACGCGAGGGGACAAGAGGACAGAGGAGTTTTGGAGATGAGGTGAGGAGGGAGATGAGGGTGTGTCCGAGCAGGCCTTGAAATTGGGCTCGGAGGACGGGTATGTAAGCTACATAACTGAGAGGTGGGGGCGAGAGCATGGAAAAGGGAAGAGGATCTAATCACGGCCCTCCCATCGCGGTTATCGCAGATCCCCAGCGAATAAGGCGAAGATTCAAGGTGGCCTTGCGTGGTGACATCATGCCTGCCATGCCTGCCATGCCATGAACTTATCGACACGACGTACTCTGGTTTATTTGATTGGAATTGAAATGGGTGCAGGAGAATCCAGATGAAAGCTGGGAGAAGTGGGCGAGGAGCGGCGGTGGGGACTCGGTTGTGTTGTCCACCTGGAGAGGCGCAGCGGCGCGGCGCGAGACCAAGACTCGAAAGGCAATTCGCAATATCGCTGGGGATGTCGCGAACGGAGTCGGCGGCTCGACAAGTACGTGTCGAGCCGTCGGGCTGGAGAGCTACTTACGGTGGCCATGGTGGAGATTATTGCATCAAATTGAACATTTGTTGGCGTCACAGCTGGAGAATCAATTATGCTTTGAGTTTATGAGCGTATCCGCGCCAAGTCCGAGATGGGCGATGCAAGGGTCCTGTTAATTTTGGGTCTGAGGTTTGGTTTCCCTGCCCACAGCAAATTGATTTTAGGTAAGTGGCAGTTGTTCTGAGAGAAAAAAAAGATCTTGTTTCGGAGGGGGGTTTCCTGTGGAAAGGTTTGTAAGGTGGGTGTTGGGATGTGAATGTCCCTTTGTGAGGAAGCGAGGCAGGGATGTCTGGGGGGATGTTGGAGGAGAGGATGGATGGGGATGGGGTGATGGAGAAGCGGGTGATCCATGTCGAGACTGTGTTGCGGGCAGCGCGGACCGAGAGATGCAGCGAAGCGGGCTGCGTTTCAGCGTCGTTTCGCGCGGAGCAGCACATGCGGAAAAGCGGGGGTCTGAAGCTTCGAAGCGGTGCAAGGCAGGGAAATCCAAAAGAATCTTATAAAGCGAGCTGCAAAAGCGGGGGATGGTGTGGTGTGTGGGTGTGGCTTTGTGCGGTGGCCCTGTTGGTTTAAACGCGACGCTGGACGCAGCGGGTGCGCGTGAGCACGCGCAGACCGCCACCTCGAGTGCCTGCGAGTACTTATACGGCCCGGGCGAGCGAGGACCCCCCAACGCTCCTTCTCACGCCGGTCGTGTCTTCTCTTTCTTTCTTTTCGCTGCCAATTTGCGATCCATTTCCTGCGATTCCCTTTCCTGGACGCCATGATCGCATCCGCTGCCAGCCAAAAACGCCGCCCCGTCGCCCTCCGCGTCCTGGTCGACTCCTCCCTCGCCCCCTCCGGCGCAACCATCGTCGTCGACAGCCCCGCCTCCGACCCCGACTCCGACTCCGTCCACCACCTCCTCTCGGCCGAGGCCCTCTTCCTCCCCCTCCCCATGCCTGCCGACAAGCCCCGTGCGCGCGCCTTGGGCCTCCGCATCTCCGTCGCCGACAACCGCCCCGCCGCCGCCGTTCTCGAGTCCCCGTCCTCGTCCCCGTCCACCATCCTCTCCGCCGACACCTTCCCCTCGCCCTCTCCCTCGTCTGCTGAGCTCGCCCCCGCCGCCCCCACACCCGCCGCCTCCCGCCGCAATCGTAAGGGCCTCAGCCTCAGCGTCCACCCACAGCCCTCGTCTGGCTCCCTCCGCTCCCTCGCCTCTTCCAGCGCCAGCACCACCCACTCGCGCCCACCGCCTTCGTCCCTCCCCGCCTCCCCCGCCTCCACCCACGCCGCTGCGCCCTCCATCCCCCTCATCGCCCCTGTCCCCCACCCTCCACGCCGTGCATCCGTCACCTCCCTCCCGCCCTCCCGCGTCGTCCACCGCGCCGTCGAAGATGCTGCCCCCGGCACGCCCTACGCAGACGGCCCTGTCGAGATCCTCCCCGGCATCTGGCTCGGCACTGAGGAAAATGCCCGCGACTGGGACGCCCTCAAGGATCGCGGCATCGGCTACGTCCTCAACGTCGCCAAGGAGGTCCTTCCCCCCTTCTTCCCTTCGGCCACGCAGCCCGTCATCTTCGGCATTCCCATGCATCTCCCTGCCGACGAGCCATCGGGACAGCCCGAACTGTGCTATCTCCACCTGCCTTGGTCCCACGGCCAGTCGGATCTCGTCCAGCTTGGTTTCCCCGCTGCCATGGACTTTGTCGATCGTGCGCGCGAAGCTGGCAGCGGCGTTCTCATCCAGTGCGTCTTTTTTTCTCACCGCATACATTTGCGTTTTTTGCGCATACATGCTTGTTTTATTTTTGCGTACTAACTTTTTTTTGTAATCTTTGCACAGCTGCCAATGCGGTGTCTCGCGATCCGCCACACTGGTCATTGCCATCGTCATGCGTGCCGCTCGTTTACCCAACGCAGGTGCCGACATGAAGGACGTCCGCGACGGTGGGATGCACGCTGCTTATGCCTTTACCAAGCAACGCAGTCGCTGGATCAGCCCCAACATGTCGTACGTCCCATCCCCCTCTCCACTCCTTCAACTCTATCTCATTCCTTCCCAGATTGATCTACCAGCTCCTCGAATATGAGCGCCATCTCTCGCCCCCCGCGCGTGCTCCCTCAGAATGCTCAGTCCGCTCAGAAGAAGAAGAATGGACTCGCCGACGCCGCGCGATGGAAGAGGCCGAGGAGGCCGAAGAGCGCGAACGTGCTGATATAGATATCGCGCGCGGCATCGAGGACGCCGAGGCCAAGGAGCTCGACCAGCGAATGGTCGAGCGATTCGAGGTCGTGCGGCGCAAGAGCTCCGCGACGTCGTTTGCGTCGAGCGCGAGTCTCTCCATGGTTGCGCATCAACCCCCACCCAGTGCCGCACCATGGAAGAAAGGGTTCGGGGGTGCGGCCCTGACGTTGCCACCCCCGTTGCCGACGTCGTCAGTCGCTATCGCTGGGCTCCCCCTGGGGCTCGGCAGAGTCGGCAGGACCCGTGCTGGGAGCGTAGAGAGCAACTATACGGGGAGGAGTATGCTGAGCGAGGAGAGCGTACCCGAGGAGGACGAGGATGGGGAATGTGCTGGGGAGTCGGAACATTCATCCGCTCTCGCTGCCCCTCCACCTGCTCACTCATCGTCATCATCGTCTTCGTCAAGGGCAGTGGACGAGGACGTCGTATCGGCGCTCCAGACTTTCACCATGCCATCGCTGTCACGTGGAAACTCGGACCTCGCGCCTCCGCCGTCTGCCGCACCCACGCGCACGGCGTTTGCCTTTCCATCGTTCCCGCTCCCCTCCGCATCGTCATCATCATCAACACTGGACCACAATCAATACAGCAGCCATTATGCGCATACCCAGGGCCCACCGTCGCTTACGTCGGCTTCGTCGGCGTCGTCGTCGCCGCTTATGCATACTTCACAATTGCCTCCGACCCTACCCTTACCCTTACCGCTGCCGGCTTCTGTGCAATCACAAACGACTCAGGGCCAGACGCAACTGTCAATGCCGCCACTTGGACGACGGAGGATACTGTCGAGGTCATCGACACTCGAGACGGTACCTTGCTCGCCGCCCGCCGCGCCGTCGCCTGCTGAGCCCTCGCGTGGAAATGCGAGCGCCAGCGGGAGTGGAAGCAGGAGCGGGAGTGGGCGGAGTGTGTCAATGGGTCCGTATGCGCATACATCAGCCTCGACGTCAACGTTGACGTCGACGAATGGAATGACGCCCGAGGTGTTATTGGGCGTCACGCGAAAAGCTGCGCTCCCCATTGGCGTAGGAATGGGACAGGCAAGGTCCCGTCCGCTCCCGCTCCATCTCCCGTCTCGCGGGCCGCGCACGGATATTCAGTTATCCCAGTCTGGCGGGTCGCCTCCGACTCTCTCTGCAGCAGGGGGCGCGATCAAGCCAAGGAGTCTGTCTTTGTCCGCGTCGCCACCTTCGCGGTCGCGCTCACCGCCGCTGTCGGGCCGGGGATCGACACCGCCAAGACCGTCGAGCTTGGCGCAGCAGGTGTTGATCTCTGCGGCGGGCTCTGTGCAGATGCAGAGGGAGCGGGAGAATGCTCTCAAGCAGGGACAAAATCAGAGTGAGGCACAGAGGCCGCAGCATCGGCGGCGGGTGTCTAACACGCTGATTATCTTCCCGCCGTCGCCTACCCGCTCGTCCGCACGCAGGCATGCTCGTTCGAACTCGAATGCGTCTGGGATTTCTGGAATGGATGTAGGAGAGGGAGGGGTGGAGGAAGATTTGAGCACTGCGAAGCCTGAGAATCCTAACCCCGGTAAACCTCCGAACTCGGGAATGATGTCGAGCTGGAGCTGGGGTAGGAAAAGCAGCATAGCCGCCAGTGCGGGTGGGTTGATGAACGCCAGTTCGAATATGGGTATGAACCCCCCACCGACGCCATCGACGCTCACGCTCACGACGACAATGTTGGGGATGTCGACGTCGCCTCCCACGCCTACGCCTACCATTGCGAATTTCCGCAAAATGATAAGCGGGATGGGCGGGCTCGGGGCCGGAGCTGGGGCTGGGAGGTTCGGGAAGAGCCGGACGGTCAGTTGGTCGGCGGCGCCCACTACGCCTACCGTCGCGTGCAGCCGTGTTGATGCGCGCGGGTGGATAGGGGACAGCGTGGGGAGCGTGGGGAGCGTTGGGATGAGGAGGTGATACTCGTTCGTCCTGGGGCAGCTGAATGTCCGTGTCTTCTCTTTCTTTCCCCCCTTTTTTTTTGCGTCTTTTCTTTCTTTTTCTTTATCTTATTGCAATATGTCAAAACGTCCTGGACGTTTTTTTTTGCCCGATCACACCCTCTGCACCGCGCTGTCGACGCCCTCTCCCCCCGCTGGCCCTCCCTCCTCGCACTGCCGCTCTGTTCTCGATATCGATACCGACGTTGGACCCGCCCGTATCCGCCCCTATGCCCGCTATAACACGCATTCACCGCCCATGCTGACCCCCGTCTTACTATCCGCCCACCAGGTGGATTATCATCGTCCCGGGCGGACGATGAGCCTATGCCGCCCTCATCCTCCCACCGCTCCATCGTCTCCCGCCAGCCTGTCCATTCCTTCCCCCCACGCTGCCCGATGCCCGCCCCGCAGCTCCACCTCGGTTCGATCTCGGCCACGTGTATGGTGTCCTCGGCTCGACTCCCTCGTACGCGCGCGAGGGTGGTGTCGCCACTGTCGTCTCGCCTCGTTCCATCGAGTCTCATCTCAGTTTATCTCGCTTTCCTTTCTTCCTCCTCTGCTATCTCTTGCTTTTGTTCTCTCTCTGTCTCTCTTCATCCCCTATCTCATCGGACATCTTTCCTTTTCTCTTTTTCTTTCTGTAGTACCATGCCCCTTGCGCTTCTTCCTTTCCATGATGTCGAACACTATTTCGTTCAACAACGTTGTATCATTTCTTGAATCGAACACCCCCACTTTCCACACCCCTCACCCACTTGCCCTTGTTCCTTTTCGTTCTGCGATTTCGTTCGTGAGGGATATGTGCATCAAAATTCTCGAGACACTCGAACTCTCCTTTTTCCCCTTTTTTATTGACTCCAAGGACATTTCTTCTCGCTTTTTCTCGCCTTTTCCCTCTCGCCTTGGACTTTGGTTGTGTGATCTGAGGACATTTGGGGGCGCGCCGTTTCTCTTTTTCTCTTCGCCTTCCTTTGCAGCCCCACTTTCTTTGCCTATTCGTTCTTTTCTCCTTCCTTTCTTTTCGTCCAGTACGTAGCTTGTTTGTGGGCCTCATCTCCGAGCCCGTGTCCGATCGCAATAAAAATGATAAATGGGCAAAGCAATGCTCGTACGTGATATTATGATGGGCATACCGGGGGCAAGATATCTCTCCTTTTGATCCTAGAAGAGCCATCTTCGCCACAAGAGGCTGTCATGAATGTCAATGTCAAGTCCGCTGGAATTACATATGACTGAATGGCGTTATGGTGCCAGGTACGAAGTCTTCGACTTGCGATGAACATCACCTCCACCAGCACCACTTGACTCGTCGAGATCTAGAGTCCCTTGCTAACATCTCATACGTATGGTCGCAAACCCCACGAATCCCTGGCTCTCCCACATAAATCCACTGTCGTGAAGCACTCTCGCGAAGCACCGCGAGACCCCGCTGAGAAGGCACCGCGAGGGAGAATTTGTAGGAGCTCGAAACAGATGGGGATGGGAGCCAGACCTCTGGCTCCCCATTGCCTCTCGTGGTGGGCGGACGCGGCGAACTACTCAATTCGAAACGACCCCGGACGACCGTCGAGGAACACGCGCGCGCGGCGCGCTATCGCATCCAAGGATTCTAAGCGAGGTCGACAACTTCCGGGAGACAAAAGGACTATCGGGATTCGATATGTGTATATCATCCCTTGTTCCTTACCCTGATTTTTGCTCACTGCCCGCGTGAACGGTGAGTCGATAGAACCTCGCGGGTTTCTCGTGCCAGTGCGAGTGTGGTTTCGTTTTCCGCGTTCGGCTTCGTGTGCTCTTTGAATCCTGCGCTTTTTTCCGCACTCGCTCGCTCGCAGTTTCTGGTCTCTGATTCTCTGGGTTTCTGAAGCGGTGGCACTTATCACATATTATGATATCATATGATATTGTCATATCTCGCAGCTCTTGGCTCTAGGGAGCGCTGAAGCCTTGGGGAACTTGGGTGATTTCTCGAGGATTTCTTGGTCGAGGACGCTTTTTTGGTGGGGACTCCCGAACCGGGGACACCGATGCGATACGCGAATAGGCGCTGATCTCCCTCGGTGCCTGTAAGTTCCCGGCGCAGCGCGCAGCGGTGACTCGCCCACGGCAAGCTTCGCCACTGGGACCGTGATCACATGGTACGCAGCGCGAAGACTGCTGCTTTCTCGGGCATCGGCACTTCGTGGTCCCGGGCGAACGGTCGTACTGCTTATGCTTCTGAGACTCACTTTGGACATCATGCTTGCGCGGCGGGTGGGGCGCCTGGGCGCTGACAGCTGGGACCAGGGAATAGTCATATTAAGCCTTAGCGGTCTGCAGAGGCTTTGATGGCCATACCCCCTTTGCTCTGTAGGTAGCCGAAGAACGCGAGGTGACGGTGGTTCAACTCATAGCTTTCATAAGGTCAAAAGCAGATATTTTCTACGTTTGTGAGTCAATTTACTCCACAAAAACTCACGTTCAATGGGGAACATACCATCAGGGAAGTCTTGGACAGAGCATTTGTTCGAGGTCAAGGTTCTCCACGCCACATTCGACGGAGCCTCGTGTGTCACTTCCCTGACTCATCACACTGTACGTCTATCACACCATTCTTTGTTTCCACCACGCCGCTGCGTATTAACAAAAACCCATTCTCTGAATTTCCTTTAACCTCAGCGCCACTTGGTCCAATACGGCAGGTATCCGTGTTTGTGTACGCTAAAACTGAAACACTTGGTCGAGTAGTAATATGACCGGCAGGTGGCGCTTAACCGCAGCCCGTTGCCATCCTGTTCACCGGCTAACCTCACTCTGAGAGCGCTCCTGTACCACCTTTGTGGTAAATCTGTGCATAGGGGATAGAGATACACTGCGAATCAAATTTTAAGGAGCCGTTGGTTGCCGCTAGCCGCACCAACTTACGCCAGCCAGCGTTTGGTTATCAGCTGGCCACGTTCTCTCTCCAACCATGCCGTGGTCGTCGGTTGAGGAGGTAGCCTCATGCAGCCATCACTATTCCTTCCGTCTTTATCGGTATCTTTTCTCAGCTCGTTTTTTTATGTTATTGATTGGATTTGACACGATCAGCGCGCGCGCCTGGCGGTTGGCTATCTTTGTGCACGCCTACCCCTGGCTGCACGGAGACAGCACCTCTCCTCTCCATGCACCGCCTGTGCGACAGAGCGTCGGCACTGTAACGGCTCCGGGTGCCCATGCATTCTACGCGTGCGCGTACAGCAAGACTGTGGGAGTCTGGTGGGTGCCTCGCTTCTACGGCTCCGGATTAAGAATAATGCACCCTTTTTATAGGACTAATGCAGCTTTTAGCAAAAATGATCGCGGTGTTGCTTGGCGCTGAAGCGAGCGCTGAAACGACCAAGATATCGGTAAGCGAGACGCCATTACATGCTGCCAGCAATTTTGACGTCAGCAAGCCCCTGCAGGAGTTCGCGCTGATCGTTGACGTCGCCGCCTTCGTGGTCTAGGCTGCCGCCCTTTGGATTCAACACTATCGGGCTAGCTCAAAGTTTGTGACCTTAACTCCCACTTCACCTCGAGAATCTTTGTCGCCCTCGCCATCACTCGCTCCGCCGCTCCACCTCCGAGTGAAACGTTTCATCTACTTGAAACTCGTCAACCATCGGCCGTTACAGCGTCGTTTGACGTAAAGTACCGCAACGGTATATCAGTGTCGCCATGCCGCAGCTCCGACTGCCGGTCGCCGAAGCCCTTGTCGAAATAGACCGCAATTCGTAGCATTGCCGCACTCCACCCACCCCAGCGCTCCTTCCCCTTGGGCACATAGCTTATCGAGAAAAAAATGACGCGGTCTGATACATGGCCTAGATTATAACAGGGCCATCGCCTCTCATAACGGCGACGAATGTAGACATCAAACCCACTACTGCGTGGGGATCACAGCGATTACTAGGAAGCGTTGGAGTATATCTTTGGTGTGAGTTTCCCCCCCATCGTTTATATGCGTTCTTGGCATTGAAATCAAAAGAAGAAAGAAAGAAAGCTCATGACGTTCTGGACGCCGTTACCACCGCGCACGTTACGAGCTTGCTTATGAACCTACTAACAGTTGTTGATGAAGGTGGGGTTTCCTCTGCTAAATTCCAGGTGGGATCAATTTGGTTTTCGGCGGCTCGAGCGTTGAGCCCGTTTTTTCATAGGTGTACTGGTGGATCATCGGCGCGGCACCAAAATACGCTCTTTTTTCTTTCTTTCTCGCTCCGAGTCGCTCTGAGTCATCTTTTGCGCTTTCAGAGCCGTGAGGTCCTCATCGGCGCTCATCTACTTCGCCGCCGCCGCCATTGAGCCTACCCTCTTCAAGTCCTTGTACCTCAGTCAGCCGTATACTCCCAGCACACTTTTCGAACGGGCTCAATGGTATCTTTCTCCCCATGCTTCCCCACCCCCCTCTTTTCACTGAAATACCACTATGTTTCTTCCAAGGATATTTACAAAACTGCAAGTCGATCTCCCATCTTTGGAGAGCCTGACCTAGAGTGGTGTTCTCTTGGTACCCCGCCGAGGTGAGTTGTTTGCCAGATGTGATAGCTTTTACTGGGCGTATCCATTAACCTCTGCTGCGTACAACTGCAGACCACCGCCGTGCCCCGACACAGAAAACGTCAAACTAGGGCCTCAACAATGACTCATGCCCGAGCTCTCATAGGATGTCAAGGCTGGCCATAGATCGAGTTGAACGCAGAAGGGGCGGGGGTGTATCGGTAAAGATGTCTCGTAATCGTACACGTTTGAAGCATTAGTTTTTAACCAGGTTGTTCCCGTTAACTTTGGCGTTGTCGAGTCCCATACGCGTGGATAAAACTGAGACGAAGGAGTGCTATCCGTGTAGGGAGACACAGGAAGTTGCGCACTACAGGATCTATGAAGACGACTCTACAGCTCTCTTAACTCGCAAGCCACGCGCCTCATGCCTCTGCGGCCACGACAGGGGTGCTGCAACCGCGCAATCTCGCGCTGATGTCTGGCAACTTCCTCGTGATGCCGTGCCATATCTGCTTCTGCCTTTTGTCGTGCCTGCTCTTCTCTCTCCCTAATCTCCTCTTCCGCCTCCTCCTGCAAGATTCGTTTCTCCTGCCCATGGTCCTCAATCTGTTCCAGCATTTCCCGGTCCAGCTCTGCTCCGGCGCTCGTATCTGCCAACCTCATCTGCTGATCGACGATTTGCTCTTGAATGAGGAGAGGTTTGGGAGACCCTCCTAGGAACCCCCGGATGATCGCATGGGCAGATTCTATAGTGTCGTTATGCCGGAGCAACTGAGCGCCTCTGTCGACAGCGTGCTTGAAGAATGTGTGTTGGCCGACGAGCTCCTTCTCTCGGGCTTCGGCGACTGCTTTGTCGACCGATTCCCAAAAGGTTGTCACCATTGCAACGTTGGTCATCGCCGTATCGCCGCACAGCTGTCTGAATATCCGGAATGTGCGCATTGAGATGCCGCTCATCCTGACATCGGAAATTCGATGGAGATAAATCACTCCGGATAATCTCCTTCCTGCTTGGTACCTACAAGCTCGTTAGCTCTCCTTCGTTTTGCCACAAGGACATCTCAATGCTTACTCTTGTGAGAGATGCGTGGCAAGTATCTCTAATATCTGCGCGTCGCTCTTCGCTGTATCGTCGAATCCGGGCGTGTCGATAAGAGTAACTTGGCGATCGTCAAGGGCAAATGGAGGTGCTACTTGTATCGCGCTTGTGCACGACTGCAGGCCCATCCCGACGTGCATATTGGAGCCGCTTGCGAGGTTTACAAACTACTCCCGAAAAGGACAGATGAGGTCAACACACTGATAAATTACTACCGCTACTTTCACTTAGTGCTCACTGTCGTTTTTCCGCTCCCAGTCGGGCCCATGACGCTAATGATTTGAAAAGTTAAAGGTGAGCACCAAGGAGCGTGAAACGAGCGTACGCAATGGCTAATCCACTACCAGCCAAGATCCAAAGAAGATATAATTGTTAATACAACTGGAAGAATAGCACGCTCCGGATGAGCTTACCTTTTCTCATTCAAGTCGCTTGCTGCCGCGTGTATCCCTTTCGACCAGCCCGAACATCCCGGCTGCAGAAGAGCATGATATAGCAGGACGAATTTCAAGATGGCTGTGAACATGGTGGTGATCTCAGTGGAAGAGAGTCGTGCAGGACCTCTCATGTCCTCAAGGTAGCGTTTTAAATGGAATGTAGCTCGTGCATTGACATGCCAAGCGCTTGAGGCCCACGACAATGAATGGGCGCAGCTTCACCATAGGATTTAACGCTAAGGCCTAAGGTATGTCTATTCTTGGCTAGCCAACCATGTGTTCCCGGAATAAGGAAGCGTGCTAAGTATGTAATAAAACAGCGACCGACTAGCCACAGGCTCACCAGCATGAAAGTCATACCTCAAGGTAAGTGCGGTTTGAAAGCAGCCTCCCCATCCCTGTACTCGAAACGTCTCACTAATATTCCCACCTGCTAGAGTTTTGAGGACATGGATCTGGGTGAGCAAGCAGCATTTGACTCCTGCGCGGGTGCTGCGCAGGTGGCGTTGTGCACAATAACAGACGACGCTGCAGCTGCCCTTTCCTCTTTTAGCCCAGAGACCGATGGTACAAACTACGTGTTCGCTTCCAACGCACATTTTCGCCCTCATTAAAGTAAGTATATCAATCATGGGTATCTCGGCGCTGCACCGTACTATCCTACCAGGATAGAGCTGGCAACACCAAGACAAATTTCTACAACAACTTCACCAAAACCAGTGCAGACAGCAAAGCCGTCAACGCCTATGACATGCAATCGGCTCCGGAGTCCTTGTCGTCGCTCTGGCCAAAAATCTACTCCTGTAACCCGAGGCCCAAGGTCATCGGAAAAAGAGTGGTAAGCGCGCTATCGCGTCGGTGTGGATGATACCATCAAATACGCGATTTCGACTAAGCCAGGCAGGGAATGCGACACTTTGTGAGTATTGGTTTGCTTGCCACTCTCTACCGCCAAGGCTGTAGATTCAATGCCTCCGCGCGCCCCATCCCCAGCCCAAGGGCTTCACCCCCGACGTTGTCGCCGATATCGTAGTAGCAATAGGACCGGTCAAAGTAGAAAGCGGATTGACTCAGTGTCAAGGTTCCTGGCAATCTTCCGTCGATCAAGCCTCGGTTTCCATAATCGGGTTTACTGTTCAATATGAGAATTACAGCTTCCACGACGAAACCCCCGGCAAATCCTTGGCCACGATTTGACGACAGGGCAATCACAGTGCGGAGCCCTTGGATTCAAAGACGATATCTTTTACTTATATCGCTATTGTGAGTATGGCCGGTGCCGTATCTTTGCATCTTGGTTGAATGTAAGTTGAGCATCAGAGTCTGAAACCCCCCTCACTCATCCACAATTTCACTCTTTGTAGGTAGACGAGGTTAATGGGGTAGAGACAAAGCACATCCTCGAACTCTGGCGGCCGTTCGATATAACTCGGTGGTGTGTTTTCCTTTCTCAAGTGCACACCATGATCAAAGAACTGGAGACGGTATTGAAGTCGTTGGAGGCACCTGTCAGGCCGGGAAAGCTGAGCGGCAAGATGGCCTGGAGAGCGCCTGGTCCTTGTGCTCTACACACGTTTTAACTTTTGACGTAGTATAAGGATAGGTAGTTACAGCCAGCTCTCAAGACGCATACATAAGCAAGGTCCGCCGCTCCTTCCTCCATCCGACCCCGTGCTCAAGTCAATTATACTCAGCGCGCGCTTACAAGATCTTACAAGTTCAGCACCCGTTCGATCTCGAGCGAGTGAGCTACAAATCCTGGGCAGATGCTGCCCAGGCGCGGCTCTTAGTCTTACCACGTCACGTTGCAGCCGACGTTGGTCTACGCCGTTCACGTTTAAGCAAATTCTCCGGCCTTTCCGAATCCACCTGCAGATAAGCTGGTATCTCATAGACAGCCAAATAGGTACTGATAGGACATCCCGAGGGGTGATAATATATGGACTCAGTGCTAGCCAAGCTTCGGAGGAGCTGAGTTTCAATTCACACGGTCGCAGGCGGACCCACTAGTTTTTCCAATAGGTGTGCGTGCACGGCGCATGACTGATCTGATGGACCTGACTGCAAACCTCTCACTGCGACCGAGTTAGCCAGCTGCAGCAAGCCTAGCCACGAAAATAGCTTGCTATCTATCTTCGAGCGTACCGAACGTATGGATCAAGGCAGTTTCAGCTCTTGGGCGCGTGCTGCTCAAGTGCTGCACTCGGCCCCATCATACGACGTGGTTTCCTCTTTCAGCCCGGAAACTGAGAAAGCGATGTATAGGATCATCGTACGCTCCCGGCAAACGTCCTGGCCAAGATCGAGGTAAACTATGAGCTCATAACTAAACACAGACAAGAAGACTTAGTCGACCCGCGTTTTATCAGGAGAGAGGCAGATTCACTGCTAGCACTACTACTCAGGTCCACTGGCGTCATACCTTCTACGGTGGCTTTGTTACAGTCTGCAAAGACAGTGATGCCGTCGACGCGCACGATGTGGAGTCGGCTCTGGACACCTTGTCCGTTCAAGGGCCGCGTATCTACACTCCCTTATCCTCTGAAGATTCTCCGGAAGAAGAATGGCGAAAGAGATACCGTGGTGGTGTTGATGACATTATCAAGTACGCGTTCTCAGTCAAGGAAGACCACACGTGCGCCACTATGTGAGTCCGCATCTTGCTTCCTCTCACTCCATACTAATCTTGAAGCCGCCAGATTCGATGCTGCTGTTCGACTCCGCGTGCCCATCCCTCCGCCGAAGGGATTTAACCCCAACACCGTCGCCGATGTCCTGGTGACGACTAGCCCAAAGTCGATTAAGCCACGAGGACCGAGTCCGAACGAGTACTACTGGCAAGGTTTACCTGACTTGGGAGTATCCGTCTCCTTGATCGGGTTTGCTGTCCAGTACGAGGTGTTTGATGCTAGGAGCGGGAGCGACAATAGATGGCTACTTGCCATTTTGGCGACGGCACAGTCGCAGCGCAGGGCCCTTGGGCTCCCGGACAGGATGATATATGGTGCCTCTGTCTCTTCCGGCAGGTGTTGGATCTACGCATCTTGTTGGAGTGTGAGTTTCGATCGCTCGAAGAAATCGAAATGCTGGGAATAACTCGCTCATCCATCCGTGATTCATCCTTTAGAAAGTTAACAGGATCGATCGAATCCTAGTAGGCAACATGCAACATCTCCTCCTTCTCTGGCAACCATATGATATCGTTCGGTGGTACGTGTTCCTCTCCAAGGTGCACACAACAATCAAGGAGATGGAGGTGGAGTTTGATCAATATGCTGCGACTGGAAAGCTGGGTGGTACGGTGGCCTGGCGAGCACCTGACGTAAAGTGAAAGCCGAGGTATTTGTATTTGCAAGAATAAGTAGCTCCAGACATGTCAATGAATTAGTTCGTTAAATGCGTACTGGTACATCTTCCACCGCCGCAGGCGACTGGCTCGAAATACTCGAGCGGCGGCTGGGGCGCGCGGAGGCGAGCGCTAGCATCCAGATATCATCGTGGATGCCTTGATGACGAATGACCCAAGACCGATCGAAGTGGGAGGCGGAGTCATCGGTGCCGCTATTGCTGTTAAAAGTCTGTTGATCAGACTTCACTGAGGCTTGGTTTCCATACAAAAGCCAGAGGATTTTGCTGAAAACCACACCCTCTCGGAGATCTGAGCGGCGACGCCATGTGGAGAGCATTTGATACGAATTGAATCGATTCGCGAGACTAGTTTGTTACATCACGCGGTACGCCCCTGGTTCAGCAAAATACGAAGAGACACTGAAATTGAGAGGTGCACATGTCCAGTATAAACGTACACAAGAGATAAGGCGATGTGAGCTAAGCACACGATCACGCTATACAAAATATACCTAATCCTGATCCTTTTTGGCGTTTTCCGCTCTGAGTTTGGCTTTCTTCATAGTGGTGTTGACATACGTCTAAGGCGAGCAAGGAAGAAATAAAGATAAGCATGCTGTGCTCGTAAATAGTTATTGAGCGTTTGACGTACTCCCATAACAAATTGAACCAAGTTGAGGAACGGAACCCATAGCTAAGGCGCGAGGTGCCGTCAGTGGAGGTAACAAGGAAGGTAGAAAGTTTGATAATACCTCGGGGGCAATAAAGCGCTGGGCAACTACAAGGGCAATTGGAGAGGTGAACCAAGTCATCTTTAACAGCGAAGTTAATTCCTTGATATTAGACAGAAAGCGGAGGAGACAAGGCCGACCTGGAGCACTTTCATGTATCCGCCTTTCACGGCGCGCTTAATTTCCCCAGTAGACTTGGCGCCGTTGACCACGGCCATAGATGCCAAATACACTTGACAGAAACGAGGGTAAATAAAGCGCAAATGGAATTTATCGTGTGCACCGCATACCAGCGGTTTGGATCGGAGCAACTATCAAGTTGCTCGCGAGGATCTGCCCAATCTTGGCCGCAGTCCCCGTCTTTCCGGCAAAGTATTTCTGTAAGGTTCCCACAAGTACGTGCCCCATGGGCGCGGATATCAAAAATCCATACAGCGCGAGCTTGAAGGCGCGCAGGTCAATATGCGACCGAGCCAAAATGTGAGCTATGGCGGGGGAAGATTTGGGGAGCCGTGCGGGGGGAGCCCCGGCAAGATGCGAGGCAAGAATTTCCTGGAGAAAAGAAAGAGTTCCTACGTAGATAGACAAAACATCAGGTTCGAAGCTCGAGGTCTACTACTGCCGCCTGCTAGCTAGAATGAGTGGTACCTGCAGTGCACATCTTTGTGAGGAGAGGCCGCTTGATGAGCTGCTCCAAGTACGCTGCCAGAAGCGGACTGTAGTTTCTCTTGACGGCGACGGCGCTCATGGTGCTGCGGGCTGTTCAGCTGGTGGTGGTTGCGTGGACGGTGGTGGTGATGGAATGCAGAGGGCGCTTTACCGCACTCAGGATAGCCGCCGGTATTACCGGGCTCACGATTACGTAATGCTCACTCGACAGCTCAGACTCGTCGCGGTTCAGAGAGCTGCAAGAGAGCTTAGAGAAAATGCCAGCATTCGTAGAGGAAACAATATTAGTATGAAACTCAAATCTATCCGCGCACAAAACGGGGCCCAAAAAAATCTTGAGTTGTCGAGTGTACGCTAGGTCGGTCGGTTTCTTCAGCAGCTGTGCAGACACTACCCGGAATCGAACCGGGCCGCCTTCTGGATGTCGGAATACTCGCGGAGACCAACTTCGTTATCTGCCTAAAAGTCACACCACCGCCTGTACATCAAGACTGGCATGCATTTCGCGCTGTGCAGCTGTACATGTGTGCTGCAGACGTTCAAGAAGCTACAAATAATCATTGATATTACGAATATTGGAGTAGGTGAATGTCGAAAGCAGGAAAGCAGGATATGAGATACAGGCTAGAGTTTAGAGGAGGAAACGAGAATTAAAAAAACGCGCATGCAAGCTCTGAAAACTTTCACACACTGGCGGTAGAAAATAGCAAAACGACAAAAGCAAAATTCACAGCAGGCATACGTGAACTTGAGTCGGTATAATAAGTCTAGCAAAATTACAGCTCACCAATCTCCGCTGCGTTACGCACCGCTCGAAGTCACAAGCTCATAACGATGTGAGAGACGGAGACTTCGACCTCGGAGATGGAGGTGGGGGGGTTGGGGTAGCAGCAATCCTCGAGGTGAAGTTCGGGCCCCCGCCCGGATTCCCGCCATCACTATCGATGCCAGCGCGAGGCTCCGGACCAAACGTCACGGTACCTCCAGACTGGGACCGGGAACGCGACCGAGTCGACCAAAAGGTCGTATCAGATATTATCGAGTCGTCGTACGTGAGGGAATGGCTTCGATGTCTGGCACGCGTGGTACCCGGAGTCGCGCTGGACCGACTCGAAGGACTTGCAGACGGAAGACTCGACTCGGACATGCGACGATGGTGTCGTCGTTTAGGTGGGGTGTCCATTCCATCAAGGCCGCTTGAATCTCTGTGATCACTGTACTCGATCCACGAGATCGAATGGTGTGGACTCGGAGTTAGATTCAACCTGGGAGATGGCTCTTCGCGCGATAGTGATGGCGACGGAGTCAGGAACGGGGGAGATGAAGAAAAAGATGGCGATATGGGCGTTGAATTCGATAGAGGCGACGCAGATACCGGCGTACTTGTCCGGCCGAGCTCTTCCAGCCCGCCGAAAGACCGTCCATCATTGTTCAGCCCACTGTCAAACTCGAATCGTCGCACCTCGTTCAAATCCACGTCCACCATCCCGTCCTCGTCTCCGGTGATAGTGTCCCCGCTCTCCTCCACCTCGACACCGCTACTAACCTCGCGACTGGCCCCCTCAATGCCATCCGAATTCGATTCTTCCCCGCTCCCGTTCCTGCTCCCAGCCGTGTATACTCTCTCAGCCTCGTGGTCCCGAGGTAGAGATTGCACAATCTCTCTCAGAAACCCATTCTCGCGCATGAAATACGCAAACTTCTCCGTCTCGGACCCAGAGGATGACGAGCTCGTGCGGACCCGATGCGACGTCGGCACTCCCATCAAACCGCCGTGACCACCACGGTTGCGACCACCGAGGCCGTTCAGAGAAATCGAGCGCATGTTGCCTCCCGACATGGGGAACGCCAGGCGATCTCCCGAGATCGGGGTCAAGGTCGAGGGGGAGGGGGAGAGCGAAGGGAAGGGAACCAGCTGCCGATTCCGATTCGGGATCATCCGGTCCCAGTTCAGAGTGGGCAAAGTAGTGACGTTGTACACCGTCGTGTCTGCGTAGAGACGCAGAGCAGATTCGGAACGCGCTCGGGAAGGCACTTTCCGAATTGATCGCTCATGCGGGTTGATAGCGCCCGTACGCTCATCGGTGTTGGCATCAACATTGATACGGAGGATGTTTGGGGGATGACCTAGCCCAAGACCACGATACTTCTCCTTCTGCCCAGCGCCGCCCAAACTCGCCGAGCTTACGTGCGATTTGAGCGATTGCGCCTGGAGGTAGCTCTGTGCTCTCCCACCACCGCCTTCCTTCGTACCAGCACCATTCTCTGGAAAGAATGAAACTGTGGTCGCACTCGGCGGAGGCGACGAGAACGGATCGCTGAGCGACAAGAAATCTTCCACGGGTGGAAGCGCGGACGCCGTCATGATCGCGGGTCCCCCGGGGTAGAGGTCGTAGCAGGAAGGGGCACGGTGTGTGTGGCTAAGAGAATCTTTCTTGGTGTGCGCGTAGGCGTGGTTATGATCACGGTCTGCATTAAAAGCAGGGGAAGAATATGAGTAAGAGTATGGATTGGGGTAAGAATAGGGATAGGTGGGAAGGGTGGGCGAGGGGTACGTCGGAGCGGGTGTGTTGAGACTCGACATCGTATCGGTTGGCGAATGCGTTGCGGAGAGGGCGTATGCGTGTGGGCGCGAAAGTGGGATGATGTTGAAACGCGGAGATATCGAGCGCGTTTTGTTTCGGCATCTAGATCGAGCGGGAAAGCTAAAGAACTCTGTATCAGTATCGGAGAAGGGCGACATCGGCAGTGCGGTGGGCGGGTGGTCAAGCATGTTCGCGGCTGGAAATCGAGCATAAACACGCGTGTTTGAATATGAGCTGGAATGCCGCATATATATGAACAAAAGAGCGCACGTTGTGTGGTTATGACCATCAGCGCTGCGGTCCATGAGAATATGGTGATACTCTGACATATTTCCCAAGCGACCTTTTGGGCAGGCGCAACTTTGGCGACGATATCCCAGATACAAGCGAGTGCCGCGAGGAGCTGGGCGGCGGTTAAACGTGGGGACCCTCGCCATGCGTAAAACAGCGGAATGGGCGGGAGAGCGACGAAAAGGAGTGTGAGGAGCGGTGGGACGATGGGGAACAGCAAGGTTGATTTTGTGAACAGGACTGCGAGGTGCAGTGCGAATGCTGTTTGACGCGCGCTCAGTTAAGTTAATTAGATCTAGAGGCACACAGACTGGCGATACTTACTGAAAAGGAGCAATAGCAATAGGACCGGCACGAGAAGCCGAGACACCGAGATGGCAAAGACATGACATCGACGAGGCCGCTGCGCGAGAGGATAGAGCGTAAAGTTGCACTCTTCCAGCCAGGCAGTGTGCGCAGCATGGAGGGCAGCGAGGACCGAGGCAAACGCAAGCGCCTGACCGAGGTACTCGAGGATGGCAACGACGAGGCTATAGTTGCTGATTCCGCTGCCGCCGGTGACAGCGCTGACTATGCCGTGTACGCCTGAGATACTCAAGATACTCCCGGAAGCCAGTGCAAGCGATCGGACGAGAGGGCTGAAGGGGAAAAAATTGAGAGAAATCGACGTTTGAATCGGGGAGAGCAGCTGCGGAGGTTGTGATTGCACATGACGCGAGCGGAAGAGCAAAAAAGCAGACAGTGGGAGCAGAAAAACAAGAAAACAGCTGGCAGCAAGAGTCATCGTTGGCTACTAGCGCGTGAACGTTGGGACTGGCGCGAGGGCAGCGGGAGATGGTGGAGGACGAGACGAAGGAGCAGAAGCGTGCGAGAAGGTATATACGCAGATGTTGGACGTCCAACATCCCATCCACTGTACACCTTTTTGGCCATCTTCTCCCAACTCCTGATCGGCACTCTTTAATTGCCTCGAATCGGTGTCGATCATCGCCATTTCCGATAGCTGTTCTAGGTGACGAATCGTGTGCTTCTCCCAGGTGTCCAAGAAATTTGCTTGAGTTTTATAGGTGGCTAGAGCTCCGGACTGGCTAGATATATAATGTCACTCCTGTATGTCGGGAAATTTAGTACTACCTGCAGGCGCATTAATGGAGGCATTGGTATTCGTAGCAGGACGACAGGTCACGTCACGCTCGAGCCTCAGGGCAGCTCAGGGAATATGCCACGTGATCGGAATTCGGCGATTAGACTCAACGCCAGCCTCATCCGCCGTGCCAACGATTCAAGTATTTATGCATCGTAGATATTCGGGTTTGTCCAGAGTCCGGAGCTCACTCTAGAAGAATCCTCAAAGCCAATTAGAGACCCGAGGAGACATGGTGGTGCGGGCGTTTTGTTTTTTATTTTTTATTTTTAAAACACGCTGATGCGGACACACATCGAATCCCGTATCTCAACATGTTGTCTGGAGCTTAGAACCGACACGTACTAGACAGTCCTTGCCATTCTTCCAGGTCCAAATATCTGGTATAGGGCTCTTCTGAGCCCCAAAAATGAATCAAAGCATAGGGAGGATACTATGGCAAAAGAAAATTGTGAGTCGGACTTGAAAACTGAATGGGCACCCAGCAATAAGGAGGAATATTCTGTGAGGCATGGCGAGAGGCCCGGGGAAGGAATGGGAAAGGGCTCGATGGAGAAAGAAAAAGAAAAAGAAAAAGAAAAACAGAAAGAAAAAGAAAAAACAGAAACTTCGATCCTCTCAATCGATTCGGGTGACTGTCAATGGGTGAATTGTCGTGTTGGAGTCGCCCCGTCCCAATCGCGGGCCTTTCAATCCTGGCGATATACTATCTGTTTCCCATAAGTATCGAAAAGCGGTCCAAGCCTAGAAGCAAAGAGGAACCATTAGCCCCCACCCCCTAACCTATAAAGTATGGCTGATATGCACGCACCAAGGACGGCAAGGATACTAAACCCAAACACGAATGTGAAAATACCGGTGAATGTAGTGAAAATACCGCCCAGATTTGATAATCCTTGCAGAAATGAGTCGCCGGGGATATCTTGGATTATTCGATAGTAAGACATGTCAAAGGGCTGGAATAAAAGGATCGAAGATGTGTTGGATCTCATAAGCGCAGTGTCGAGGTTGGAACCGTAGATAGCTAGAAAGCGGGGTGCGAATGGAGATTGGCGCAGATCTCATATCAAAGCTTAGCTACCAACCTATGTCGGCATCTAGAGAGTTATCGTACTCCTACAGCCGCTACGTGAGAACAGTGTTGATTTTGAAATAGCAATTATTTTTTGGACTTACTTCAAACATTCCCAAGAATGTTGCTAGGCGATTGTTTCGCCTAGATTTAACTCGACTATTCACATACAAGTCAGCGACACATAAAAGCGCGTGTGAGGTGCACGTACATATTTTGGGTGTAGCCACCAATCAAATGGACATTGTTTATAAGGGTGACACCAGGCACTGATTTGATGAGGTTATCAGCGGGCCCGGGAGTAAGGCTCATCCACAATGATGCGCTGAAGCTGCTTAGCAAGCTCTGCTGCGGCAGAGGACCCAGGGCACTGTAGTCGAATGTGACGAGTAGATCGGGGAAGCGAAGGTCTAGATTGGGGGTATTGGCGATCACCTCGTGGGCAGCTGATCACGGTGAAAATTTAGCAGATACACCGTTAAATTACAATAAGCTTTGCAAGTTATACTCACATGTCTCGTTATCAACAGAAACAAGCTCTAAAGCCAGTGGACATGTGATATTCACGGCTGTATACGCAGGTAGTGAATCTATTGAAACATCCGTTTTGTTGCATTTTCCGGTGTCTATAAATCGAGTCATCCATCAAATCACGAAATTAAAGCAGCGTGAATGATAAGACTTTGCAATGGTAGATTGGGTGCCCATAGCATTGTGACATTGACAGCCGACGAAAGATTTCTACCCGACGGCATGTAATTTTTTTGGAAGACCTGGGGTACAAGCAATCAGTAGTGGAGGGTGCCAGAGGAATGATCTTATCACTCAACAACAAGGGTTGTCAGAGACATAGTAATGCCTTTGACGTTTTCTGGACTAGGGTCGCCATAGGACATTTGGACTGGCCGGGCAAAGTGGACCCTACGATAGCGATCGATGAACATGACCTGCTCAAAGTAGAACACAAAAGTCATCGCAAGAGCGATGAGGATGGCACCGCGAAACACGGAGAGCCCAGTCGGTGGGTCCCGTCGGCGTGGGTGATTCTGCTGATTAGTTTGCTGTGTCCTGGAAACTGCTTCGGAAGTTGGTGGTCTACGTTAAGACCGGCGGTTTTGTTAGACGCGAGGCGTATAATAGCACAACGTGTACGCACGTCTCCAGTTTCTCCAATGCCTCGAACATCACCAGAGGCCAGAGTGTGCCATCCGAAGTCTTCCAGAAATTCTTGCTCCATCTCCCAAACGGGATCGGTCTCGGGACATGTGCCGTATTTGTTGAACTGTCCGTATCGCCATTGCCCAGTTCCATCATTTCTTTGCCTTCAGGGATATCGTCCAGGCCCGTGCTCCTTCCATAGCTATTCCCACAATCAGCAACACGATTCGTCGGTCCAGAAGGCCACTCCGGGATGTCGCAAACCCCATAGCACCACACGGGTTCGGACCCAATACCACTACATTTCCTTTTCCAGGTCACTTCAGACGTTGAGTGGCGATGAGTTCCGTAGTGAAACGTGAACAGAAGTAAGGCGATTGAGGTTGAGGTCCATACGAGCACATAAGAGCCCAAGAGCAGCCAGGCGGTGAAGACCGCACCGATGGCGATCCCGCTGTCCCAAGGTTTGATCAAACCATGGCGCACTGGAATCCACACCGCTAAGAGCCCTGTAGTTGCGAATTAGACATCGTATAGGTAACGTGAAGGGATCAAGCAGCGCTTACATATGGAGGCTGCAGTCATGAAAAGCGAAAAACATATCTCCATCCACAAGGGTGGGACGAAAAAGAGGCTGGAAATTTTGGACGCCTAGTAAAAAAACTGAGCATTTGATGAAGAAGTTACTCTCACGTTAAAATATGGATAAAGAGGGCGAGGCCAGTTACTCCAATCGTGGAGTAGGTGCTCCGTGCCAGAGTGTTGGTGTAGTAATCAGAATAAGGCCATAATATGCAAAAATTCACTGTGTGGGATCAGTAACCAGTGAAAGGTCAATCGGGCCTAAGGAATGCCCGTACCGATCCACGCGCACGTAAAAAGTGAAATGGCGACAATGGCGAGGTTTATCAAGATATAAAACCTGAATCTCACGAGCCGTTGGCGCGCCGAGAAATTTGCTTTGAGGAAGGTATCAGTGAAAGTGCGAGGTTTGACTTCCTCAGTCATGGTAGAATGACGTTGTGGGGCTAGTCCTATCGAAGATGTGAGCTGCACACTTAGCTTTATACTTTGTACTTATCTTGGCGCCCAGTTTTTATACATGTACCATAGCACACGTATTACCTCTTGAGTCGCGTTAATGAGGCTGCATTCTGTTTGTATTAAGGTCTTCCTGCAGGTGTTTTTCGACAAGGCGTAGGCCGCATATCGTGGCATGGCCCACTACTGGTCATTCTTCCCGCAGCCCGCAGCATCCTACCAACTTCCGCATCGAGTACTCGCTGAAGCGAGCAGCGGTGAGAAGCAAGTGGTTGGGCGCTTAGTCGCTTCGCTCCTTTAATTTGCGCTCCTCGCTTCCGATTCAATTAAGTAGAAGGGGAGCCGGAAATTGCCAGGGTGGATAATGCACCAAGCGATCAAGGCAATCAAATGTCAGTGTAGAGTTCGTCTTCACGCATGATCGGCGGGAATCTGTTTGTTAAGTACTTATCGGATGGACTCGCCTCCAGCCGTCTACTTATTCTAGGATCCTATTTCCAAAATTGCGACGACGCGTCTGCTAAGTAGGATGGGGCAATGTATCATTATAGGGGATGGTAAGCTGGCGTCTATCAAGGATGCGCACCCAGATAGTACTTAATAGCAATTCTTGGGCTGCCCGCGCCCATTAGCGCGAGCCTTCTTCGAGCCTCCGGGGATCGTATGCCGCACTCTGCTCGCTTTACTGATTTTCGATCACATGGCGGCAGCCTGAAGATACCGTGAGGGTCCCTTAATTGGAATCCATTGAAGCAGATTACATACTACCGTGGCATCCACCATCTCCGGCACTTCGCTTTGTAGGTCTAGGCGCTCCCCCAAGAGCAAATCATGTTTGCCCAGAGGTTCTTAGTATTTTCCATTAATAAATAGTCGTCCAAAGTACCCGCCAGTATGCCAGTTCCGACTCAACCCCGTTTGGACTCTGTTGGTCATGGGCTTCAGATTTATGCGAGAAGTCAAGACCTACGATCGAGTTGTTGGCTGCTAGCCTCATCACACACTTCCTTCCTCCCTTCGACATCCAGTACTTCACACCCTATCACCTTCCTATCGACAGTTTTTGATCGATATGACCGAAGCCGTATAGGAACGGAGCAGATTTAGTGAGCTGCTCAGGCAGAACGCTGCAAATATATGCGAGGAGAATGAAAGCGCTTAACGAAGAATTTACCTCAGTCTTCTCGATGATGATGGGAGGACTGAGGGAAAGTCGTCGCTGGTGTTGAGTGCGAAGTACGAAAGCGGTTACGTAAGCGTGAACATTGGAGGAAAAGAAATCGACCAGATCAAGTATCAACACAATTGTAGCCACTACGGTCGCAAACAAAAGTCCTACCAAAACCGACCTGAAGAGCAGTACATATTTGTGGCGGTCTTGTGAGCTTCCACCGCACGGTCAAGTTATCGGTCACAGGGGTGAATGCGTTCGATCAAGCACCATGGAGCCACGGATATTACAGGAGCATAAGATGAGGGGCCTAAAAAGACGAGGCCAGGAGAACGGAACGCTAAGAAACATGGGGTAACGAACAGTGGAAAATGTCGGAGATGTGAAACTGAATATTGAGATGCATGTAACTACACGTATTTATACTAATCATAGACGCTGCTAAAAGGAGAAAAAGAGTATATACGGGGATGCGGAGAAATAGAAGAAGGAAGAAAACAAAGAGAAAAGGAAGAGCGCGATCCATGAGGATCGTGCGATGCGCAAATGAGATGCGCGTGTTCAGGGACGGAGTAAAAGGATCCCCGAGCCCAAGTCGTTTATCCGACACTCCCCCTCGAGGAGGCTCTAGGGGATCAACCCCATCACCAGTCGAAATTTGTTGTGTGAGTCAAAAGGGAGTGATTTAGTAAAATCATCCACTAAGTTTTCCGCTTATTAGAATAATAATTAGATAATACTCAGAATCATGTCATCGGACAAGGATTCATGTATTAACTATAATATAATACTTAGAGTTATGTCATCGGACAATAATTCAAGTATTTACTTCAGTACTATTTGGATAATTAGTAAACCAAACATTATGTAATATGAGCGCAGCGGTCTGGAGGAATCATCGGAATATTGGTTCCATATCCAGACAGCATAGCCTTGGTATATTAACTCCATAATCAGAATACACAGCCTTGTAATATTGCGGTACCGATCGTCCTGATATAGTAGCACAGCCTTGAGATAAGGCACCGATCGGAACCGACTAATTAGCTAGAATAAGCTAAGACCCTTGCAAAGGCTCCAAAGGCTAATTACCACTTTCCGACTCAACACCAGAAGTGTGCAGGAGGATTACTGATCATTATTTACATGCACCTTAGACTACCTTTAGATAGGAAATCCTCGGTACCGCTCGGTACCTTCCGCTACCGCTCGGCACCGATGAGTCATGCTCTATAAGTAGTAGTTATAGCTAGATAAGGTAGTATATACTGGATATGTTAAAGTTTCCGCTCAGAGTGTACATATGTACAAACAGGTTTCAGAAAGGTATAAAAAGGAGGGCCTTGGGCTCGTCCAAAGTCCCCTCAGTCCTCTCAGATCATCAGATCTTCCTCTCCACCAAGTGGTCAGATCCTATCCACTGTCATATCAAAGTAAGTAGTACTTTGTATATACATCTTGCTATAGATTAAGTAATCAATATGTGTTATAACTTTATTACCGCTGAAGGGATGTGTAATATGCATAGTTTCTTGGATTCCATGCATTCGCAAACGAAATGATGACGGATGTTGATATGCTTTGTGCGGCGGTGGTTCACCGGATTCTCCACGATGGCTTTTGCGCCATTGTTGTCCCCATAGATCGTAACAATACCAGGGGCAAAACCAAGCTCCGCGAGGAAAGAGCACAGCCAGATAGTCTGTGTAGAGCCGTCGCTCATAGCCATGTATTCGCCTTCAACCGAGGAGAGAGCGACCGTGGGTTGCTTGCGCAATACCCAAGAGAAGACGGCGTTTGCCATCAAAAAGCAGTAGCCGGTGGTCGATTTTCGGTCGTTCTTGTCCTCGGCCCAGTCAGAGTCCACATAGCCAATGAGCCCAGAGCTCGACGCACCCTCAAAGCGCAAAGACATATTCCGCGTACCATTAAGATATCGCAGAAGGTGCTTTGCAGCTTTGAAGTGCGCAGGACTTGGGTTTGATGCAAACTGGGCGAGGCGGGTGGTGGCATAGGCGATATTGGGGCGTGAGCCAATCATAGCGTACATGAGGCAGCCAACAATCTGCTGATACAGCGATCGGTCGTCCGGCGACGCAGTCTCCGTATGCTTCAGGAGCTCCAGGGCAGCCGGAAGAGGTGTCCATACGGGGTTACTGTCAAGCATGCCAAAGTGCTCAAGAACTCCCATGACGTAGTGGTGCTGATTGATTGTGATTGTTTTTAGCTTCCAATCGCGCGAAATGGAATAGCCGAGGAAGGATTTAATTTCCCCGAGGTCTTTCATTTCATATAGGGTCGCTAATTTAGCCTTCAGGTCCAGAACCTCCTGTCGATCTGAACCGAAAATCGCAATATCGTCGACATATAGGACAAGAATCAAGACTGAATCTCCCCCTTGTCAGCGATATACGTATGTGCCGGCGTCCCCATAAGTGCGAGTGAAACCCAAATCAAGTAGCGAGCGATGGATCTTCTTATTTAACTCGCGCGCTGCTTGCTTCAAGCCATAAATGGCTTTGCGTAGTCGGCAAACTTTGTTCTCCTGGCCAGGTACAGCAGAACCCTCGGGTTGCTCCAAGTAAATTTCCTCATCCAGATCACTGTTAAGGAATGCCGTCTTTACGTCCATTTGGTGAACCTCCCAGTCTTCAAGTGCAGTGAGTGCAAGAAGGAGTCTAAAAGACTTGTACCGGGCGATGGGACTGAAGGTTTCCGTATAGTCGACGCCTTCAATCTGAGTAAAACCTCGTGCGACGAAACGCGCCTTGTACCTGCCGTCGGCCTTAATATCAAATACCCATTTACCCGTGACTAGATTAGCGCTGGGTGGAAGATCTACCAGGTCCCATGTCCGATTCGAAATTAATGAATTGTATTCAGACCTCAGGGCTTCCTTCCAGTTCTTGCGATTGCCCGATCTCATAGCTTGTTTAAAAGTCATAGGGACATGACCAGCCGTTTGAGCGGCGGCCAACAGCGATGAGAGCGAGGGTGGTGGGTCCGGAGGTGCAGGCCAATTAGGTCTTGTAATCCGCCTATTCGGGTGAGCCATATTATAATCCCGAATTTCCTGAATGCGCGCTCGCCACGCGTTTAGATCCCGTTGGTATTGCCAGGGATGGCATAGGCGATTGGCGATTCTCAGGTGAACCGATTAGTCGATTCAGGGGCTCCGGAGGATCTTCCTCCTCTGATTCCGATAGAATAAGCGGGGCTGGGTCCTGGTAAATCACTCTCCCACTCTGCGGCACCTCATTTGGGTCAGAATTAGCCGGGGATTGAGGAGTGTCAACAGTAGTTCCGGACTGATTGTTCCTTAGTGCCGGTAACGCCATGCCACTAGCAGGCTGTATAGGTGTCACAGGCGCATCAGGCGTAGTCCCTGGTAAGGGTTGAGGTCGAGGAACATCTGTCAAAAATAAGGGTATATCAATTGTCTCAGGCTTGGAGACTGATTGCGAGACAGAGGGAACCGGCGCGGACGCCGGTCTAGATGGGAAAGACAATTCATCAAATATCACATCACGGGATACGACTATTTTGTGGGTGTTCCCATCCCAGAACCACCAAGATTTAGAAGACGGCTCATACCTGATAAACACCAGATGCCTGGAGTGAGGCTGATCCTTATGGTGTTTATCCTTGTCAATGTGGACCCACGTGGCACAACCGAACACACGGAAATAAGAGACATCCGGCGGTTTACCCATCCAGAGTTCCGCCAGCATTTTTCCATTGAGTGCCTTATGAGGCGATCGGTTATAGATGTGAACAGCGGCTTCGAATGACAGCTGCCAGAATCCCGGCGATAGGCCCCCGAAAGTACGCGAGCGCTTTCTCCTGGATCGTGCCATTCCATCTTTCTGCACGTCCATTTGACTCTGGCAAATTGGCAGGAGGACGCTGGTGCTCAATGCCCAGCTCCTTCAAGAGCGCGATGAACTCTTCACATCAGGAAACTAACAGATTACTTAAAATTGGCCCAAAATTTATTTTCCCCCCTGTCCTTCATTTGGCCATCCTTTACCAAATCTGTGTGTATATTCTGAAAGCCCACTATCAATTCCCCCTATGAGCATAAAATGCACAAAAACTATTGGGCCATGGAAGAGTAAGGAGCTGGAAGATATTTGTAGAAATGCAATATCGGTGCGAAATTTTTGGGCCACTTTCCCTACTTTAGAGCTTAGCTCCACTTATTTGGCTTAAACCCTGGTTTAAGTCATTTTAAGCCATTTTAAGTTGATTTAAGCAAACCATGAGTTTCCTGATGCAGGTACGTATTCTCCCCCTCAATCGGTGCGTATCTTTGTGATTTTGTATCCCGGATGCTGGTTCTTGGCCCAGGCCCTGAACTCTTTAAACTTTTCTAGGGCTTGACCCTTTGATGTCATGAAATACATCACGCCAAAGCGAGAATAGTCATCCAGGAACATAATCGCATAAGAATTATTGGATAGTACCGATTTGGTAGGAAAGGATCCCATTAAGTCCGAGTGAATTAATTTGAGTACTCACGTAGCGCGCTTCCCCGATCGATGATGTGGCTCAGCATGCTGCTTTCCTACCACACAGCCTTCGCAAGGATGAGGTGATCGGTGCGTGCTCTTATCAACATGTAACCCTTTGACCTGTTCACTTTTAGCATTCACCAATTTTTCCAGCGCGTCATAACCTAGATGGCCATAACGCTGGTGCCACAAGTCCAGCGGTTTATCCTTACGGGAGATCGCATTGAGCGACAGCGGGGAAATCTTCAAATTGAGCCAGTACTGGCCGTTGTGACGATTTCCAATGCCATAGCATCGCTCCCCCTTGCGGATATGTGCTTTGCCAGATCCAAAGTTCATATCAAAACCTCCTTCATCGAGTTTCCCAATGGAAATATATTGATGAGCGGCTTCTGGGGCATAAAGGACATTCTGTAGGACGATATCTTGCCATGCTCCGTCGACTTCTACACGCGCATAGACTGCACCGGTGCCCAGGTATTCCATAGAAGCACCGGATTTCCCAAGATGAATTTTTTTTTTTTTTTTTTTTTTTTTTTTTTTTTTTGGAACCC
>KL198119.1:72992-109301 GCA_000697705.1 Botryobasidium botryosum FD-172 SS1
CTACCACAGCATGATTCAGTGTTATAAATATATCAGCATAGGATTATATTTAGCTCTTCATGACTTATTACCATTAGTCACTTCATAGCATTTGTCACTACTGATCATGTGACTTATTCTTTGTCATCCTTGAGATTATCTTATCACTTATCTTATCTTAATCTAATCTCTAATCTAATCTCTTATTACATAATATAGTTGGATTGTAAAGTGTAAAGTAATTAATCGCAATAGTCAGACAACACTGGGTACAGCGCATCTCCTCCTCCACGATGCGCAAATGGATCGCTCCAGGGGAAAGAGTGCTGAGATTGCTGATAGAGGCGAGGATCATCGAGACAAAGGTGTCGTGGGAGGCGGGGAGCGCATAGAGAAGGATGAAGGCGCGCATTTGATCATTGAGGACAATCCCAGAGGCTTCGAGGCGGAGCTGAGTGACTTCCAGCTCGTCGATCTGAAGCGCAAAGGACTTCGATTCGGTGAACTTGTAGTCAAAGACCTCTCGATAATCCATGAATGTACGGATTGTCCCAGCGGTGCCATACGCTGCCTTGAGCGCGGTGAAGTTCTGAAGCGCCATCTTGCCGAGATCGAACTGGTGTTGGAGGGCCTGGGTCATGGTGAGCATCATCATGCCTAGAACCTTCCCATCCCCCTTATCCCATTCGTCCAGACTGGTTTGATTGGTAACTCCGCCACCAGAGCCGGCGACAGGGCTGGGTTGGGGCAACGCGCCAGGCTCGCCCGAAGAGATAACATGCCCGCGGAGACTGTTCATCATGGTCCAGGCATCAAGTTGATGCTGCCAGATGTCCCAGTTCTCACGGCCCATAAGCTTGGTGAAACCGGAAGGTAAAAGCGTGAGGAGGTCGACATTTCCGAAAATGATGTATAAAAGTAAAGACGAATTGACCAGTTTACGTCGTCTCAATATCGAGGAGATCGAGGAGAGTCGAGCGACTAGAGAGCCGTGCGCAGTGGTTGGAAATCACGTAGTCGGGTGATAGAGAGTCGAGGGTACGAGTTAATGGAAGGCCGTTCAGGCGGGGCTCATAACCTAACAAACAGTGGAAAATGTCGGAGATGTGAAACTGAATATTGAGACGCATGTAACTACACGTATTTATACTAATCATAGACGCTGCTAAAAGGAGAAAAAGAGTATATACGGGGATGCGGAGAAATAGAAGAAGGAAGAAAACAAAGAGAAAAGGAAGAGCGCGATCCATGAGGATCGCGCGATGCGCAAATGAGATGTGCGCATTCGGGGACGGAGTAAAAGGATTCCCGAGCCCGAGTCGTTTATCCGACATGGGGCCAATAATTGGACCATGGTGGGTGAGCGCAAAGGGGAAACAGGACTCGTAGCATGTGCCGCTCTGCTTTATATCATTACCGCTGGATATCTCTTAGTAGAAAGTCTACGGCAGCTTCTTTATTTGCCTCCGCAGGCATACGAGCTGCAGTATAGATACCCAAGGAATAACGCACCAATACAATGAGCGCGACAGTGGTAGCCATGGCCGTACCCCAACATGTAACGGCAACCGTTGTAACGCGCCAAAGAAACTGCTCAATGGGGGTAGGAAAATGGGCATTCCATCCGAGGAAATGGGGCAGGCCATAAGTCGCAGTCAAGGCCATGGCGGAGAGATTAGAGCGAATAATTCCCTGAGTGTTTCGGCCTTTGTAATCCGCGGAAGCCTGCAGAGTAGAGGTGGAGAGAACATAGGGCTTCGGTGGGAGGCTCTTGATCAATGCATCGGTGGTGAGGTTATAGCGCCGCATGGCCCTGGATGCCAGGATCCAGCGTTCTGCGTCCTCCGGTTGGAGAGCGACTGGAGAAGTAAGTTCTCGTTGAAGCGCATACCACGGAATGGGACGAGACCAATATAAGATCTTAGTCTTGACACCTTGGAAGATAACCTTTGGGGAATTGGGTTTAGGTGTAAATTCGGTGTCACCCAGATGCTGTCTCTCGGGTACAAGCTTCAGAGTACTTTGAGGCTCCGTTGCTGCATTAGATCGACCTGCGCTTTCATCAGCAGAGCGAAAGACGATAGGTGGAAGGGAAGCCGTAGAATCAGGCACGATGTTGTCTTCGACTCTGGGCTTAGGGGCAGTTATGGAGTCCATCTCGGCGGGGAAGCGTATGCACATAGTCCCACAGAGGATATGTAGCTCCTCGGTGCTACACATTGTCATAAGAGCACACACTTCTCGTGCATGCTCGCCCCTGACGGGTGTGGGTTCAGCGACGTTCAGCGGCTTCGACCACCACAAGGCGTACGTCACGAGCGTACATAGGCCATGGGCCACAGTCGATACCTCGAGGAGACTCAGAGGCAGGCCCTGGCCAAGCCTAGAAGCACAGTTCGTACAAAACCACGCCACTTGTCCGATGAGCCTTGCTGAGGCTGCTTGCCTTGGCACGATCGGTGATGGAAGTCTCAGAGAGATCCGGAATGAGATCAGAATCATGCTCCATGAGAAAGCGTACGCCCGGAGCGGTGATCGACATTCGCGTCCGACCGGTAGGGAGAAATTGAGGGCCGTCGTTATTGCCGTCATCGTCAAGGAAATCGAAGACATAGCCCCCCATGGATGTGTAGAATCCATGTACAAGGGTGAAGCGATGACGGCGTCGAGGCTCTTTGCTAGTGGGGAGATGGCGAGCCCCTACCTGCCCCAAGCCCCGGAGAGATGATCAGCGTGTGATAGATTCGTGTAAATGGCAGCGCGGCTATACCTCCTCTTCATCTCCATCGGTGCGTAGCACAAGCTTCCCATCACCTTTCGCGCGTGCTGACTGGCTTCGCACAGGCAGAAGCTCAGACGCTTGCTTGAGGATGCCCCTGGCGCTCATGCGTTGGTTGAATGCGATGAAGAGCAGTAACTCGGGGCAGAATAATGCCGAAAGCATCCAAGAAACACCATGTATGGTAGACTGAGTCATCGAACGCCTCTCTGTCGGGATGTCCATGTGGATCGTGCTCCAAACGCAGATGACCATGGTGCTCAAACATAGTGAGAATATTCCGAACGTGCCGCGAAATGTCGGTTGTGGCACCCACACAAGTGGAGCTGTCACCTCTACCAATTGGAAATTTAGAGATTGATTCATGCTGAGTTTTGACATCTGTAGTGAGGGTGAGCGCTGGAGCTGGACGACTGACAATGAGATGGGGCGAGCGAGATGACTTACCTGAGGATGGAATGTTTTCCGGCGACCTGATGAGGCTCCCGTCTTCTAATTTTTACATAGCATTTATACAAATATGCAGCGACAAGCTATCCGTGTCAAGAGACCGCAGTGGACGGGACGCAAGGCTCGTGTTAGGGGGGTTACAGCGGCATTACCGCACGTGCAGCAGTACTCCGTTCTAGCAGGAGGTGCACCTTGTGTCGGAGGCGCACTTTGAGTCAATGTTTCTCTTTTAAGACATATAGTTGTTAGGAGGGAGTTTATCGAGAGTCCAGGTCTGTCTGCCCGCGCCAAGTTGGGCGAAAACCGATGAGCTTCTGGCACCCATTGCCCGCATGTACTAGGAGGATTCCGGGAAGAATGATGTATGCAGTAGGCAAGTACTTCGGCGCACGTAGAATATTCGAAACGACACGCTCAAGCCTGCTCAAGCACGATGAGAGATCAGCCATATGAAATTTTAAGCTCCGACTTTGACAGCGACCTTTACTCCCTTCCCAGATCGTACTTACACTTTCGCTAATAATAGGACACCAGGGCTAATTATGTGAGACCGAGATTTATGTTCGGTTGCCACTCTCCGTTGGTAAAGGACTGCCTATCTTCACCGCAGACCCAGAAGCTGTTGGGTAACAGTAGGATGATGTTGTAAGGGGTGTAGTATTGACGAACGGTGAAGTAAGTACAAAAGTCTACATAGGCAACTTATGGCCAAGGCCCGTAAAGGAAGAAAGAGTATATAGAAAGAGAGGAAAAAGAGTACAAGTACGACGAAAAATGCGAAACATACGCGGCCCCAGAGCTAACCGACTAAGGTGAGAAAGAAAGAAACAGAGGGGAGTGTAAGTGGAAGAGGGCCGGGTTGATGAGGGGGTCTAGGGCCGGTCTTTTTGAGCCCTTTGCGGGGCGAAGGGAGGAATTTTGTGAAAGGGGAAATGGAGGAGTCGGACTTCCATAAAAACCCCGGGAGGAGAGAGGGGAGGAAAAAGGAAATTTGGAAGGGAAAATGGAGGAATCGGACTTCCATGAAAAACCCTTGGGAGGTCGAGGGGAGGAGACCACCAGACTAGAGCCGGTCCGAAGACGGGCCTAGAACAGGTAGCCCCGGGCGGCGGGGCCCGGGTACGGGGGGGGGGTCAGGTCTGAGCAGTACCTAATTAGCGCCTCTTGCTGGCGGAGGTCGAAAAACTCGTAGTACAGGCGGCGGAGGCGGATGTAGTCCGAGTGGGCGGCATGGTAGATGGTGCCGCTGGTGTAGGGGTCTTCTTCCAAAACGTCGAAGAGCTCGAAGTTGGAGAGGGCAGGGCCTCGTTTGACGGCGAGGAGGAGGATCTTCTCCCTGATGTGTTTGGTGCTGGGGATGACGGGGATGGAAGTCCACTCAAATCCAGGGGGGAGCCTGTCCAGGCGTTCCACAAATGTGCTCAGCGACCCACCGCCAGGTGAGGAGGCGGGATCGCTGGAGGCGGGGGAGCCATACTTGAATATCGTCGCAGAAGGCGCGGGTGGAGTGGGCCGAGGGCCCGAGAAGTTGAGCGTGAGTTGACCACTCGGTCCGGAGAGGACAATCGAGGGCAACGTGAGCGGAGTCGCATCGTTCGGCTCCGCACGGACACTCCAGAGGGAAGAGCTCTGGGTGGAGGCGGTGGTAGTAGGCAGGGCAGGGGCAGTGGCCGCTGAAGGTCCTGCAAGCGAACCCGAACTGGCGGGCTGGCAACGTGAGGGGGATAGGCAGAATGAGCTGCCTAGGGCGCATCTCCACGAAGACGACCTTGGCGTGGGCACCGAAGGCGTGGGAGGGGTGGGAGAGCGGGATGTCGAGTGAGGACCTAGAGAGGGCGAGGATGGCTCGTCCTTTACTGTTGGTGTTGCGCCACGCAAGGGTGGGGGCGATGAGGGGAGTCTCGTAGCGATGGGGGAAGCCCATCGGAGGCGTGCGCCTGAAAGCCTTGAGGGGGCGGAGGGCGCGAGCGGGGTGGAAGCGGGCAGAGTCCGAGGGTTTGGAGAGGGCGGTAATGAAGAGGCGTTTGTTAGAAGCGCGTTGCTCGCGGTATGCAAAAGCGCGAGGAGGACTTGGTAACTTGCGACGGCTAGGAAGCATGCCAACGCAATTTGCGAGAAGGAGGTTGGTGACAAACAGTCCATAGTGGGGGAGGTCTACTAGAGAAAAGTCGGGGTCGTCGAGGTAGGAGAGGAGGGCACCTGCTGCGATGACTGGTCTGGAGGCTTCCTGTGCCGCTATTTTAAAGCAGGCCAGGGGTCTGATTGTGAACGTTTGGGAGACGATGATGCCTATCTGTAGAAGGCTCCAAGAGTTGTCGGCGTCGGGGCCGGACGAGGGAGAAAGCTCGGCGACAAGCGGGGCAATGTCGCAGCGGGCACAGTCCTTGACAAAGGACTTAATGTGACTGTATGGAGATTCGGGGTTAAACGTTTCCCTGAAGATGATGCTTTTGTTATGGAAGGGGGGGGCCCACGGGGGGACCCTGACGTGCATAGACTGGCAGAAGTCGGGGTCGAGGTCGGGTAGCAGTTCGGTTGGGAGGTCGAATTGCGCGGCGGCAACTTGTTGGAGAACCGGGTTGCCGGCGAGGGGACAGTCAAGGGCACCGGGGAGGAGGGCCCGGGTCGGGTGAAGGAAGTGTGCATTCGTCTTTTGGGTGACGAATTTGTCCGTGAGATAATTCATCCAAACCTGGATGGGGGGGACGCCTGTGAAGTGGTGGAGCAACGCCACCCGGGTGGTAGCATAGCAGCCAGTGATAATTCGAAGGAATTTGTTTTGAAGGACGTTGAGCCGGGACTCGATAGCCGGCTGGCCCTCCCACCAGGCCTGGCAGCCGTAGGTGAAGGTAGGGCGAACAATAGATTCGTATAAGCGGATGGCCGCGTCGGGGCGGAGCTTTTTGCGGCCAGTCAACATCCTGACGTTGTTGAGACTGGTGTGGGCCTTCTTGAGAACCCTGTCGAAGTGCGGTTTCATGGATTTATCCGTAGAGAAGGTGACCCCGAGCCATGTGAGGGCGGGGACGACTGTGATGCCCGAGCCCTGGGGGGGAGGGGGGCGGGCTTGTTGCCCTGAAAGTGGAGGTGACACATCTCAGTCTTGGACTGGTCAAGTGAGAGGCCAAACTCGGCGGATGTGACGTTGATAACTCCGAGCGCTTTAACGGCGGCGGCAACGTTGTCACGACAGTTGTGCGGGGATGAGATGATTAGGAGACCATCGTCCATGTACAGAATAAAGTCGATGAGTTTAGTGGGTGTTTTTCGTGAGAAGGCTTCCTTGAGGCGAAACTCGAAGGCGTAGGTGTAGAGGACCGCCAGGATGGGGGAGAGCGGGGATCCCTGGGGGAGACCGAAGGTAGGGCCGGGTTCGGAGATGAACCCGTCGACCTTGATGGAGCCTTTCCTATCCGTAAGGAAGGAGCGCACCCATCTGATTGTGATATCATCGAAGCCCAGTTCCTCGAGGGCGGCGACCATGCCGTCCGCGGGGACCGAATCGAAGAACCCTTTGAAATCGAATTTGAGGAGGGTCACGTTGCGTTGCTTCGCCTTCTGTTCGGCGATGTGGAAGCGAGCTCTGGCGAGGGCGTCCGAAGTGGAGCGGCCCTGGTGTCCGCAGTATTGAGCGGGTACCAGGTTGAGGCGCTCGCTGTCATGGGCGAGGCGATTAGCGATGATCCTCTCGGTGACTTTTGAAAGACATTCGAGGAGGGCGATAGGTCGGTAGGACCGGGGGTTGGAGTAGTCAGCCTTCCCTGGTTTCTGGATGACTGCGACGAGGGCTAGGAGCCACTCCTCGGGGAGCACTCCTTCCTCGATCGATGTATTGACGATGAACACGATCCAGTCTTCGGCAACTGACCATGCCTCCCTAAGGGCACGGTAGCCGACGCCGGATCGGCCGGGTGCTTTGCTGGGATTGGGCCCAAACACCGCTGACTTGATTTCCTGCCAGGTGACAGGGATGAAGGGGCGTTTCTCCCTCCGGAGAGGGGGTATGTCCGGGAGCACGACGGGGGGTCGTGCATCTGGGAAAAAAGCGTTGCGGAATACTTCCGCTTTCTCCAGGGGGGAGTTGGCGGTTGTACCGTTCACGACGAGAGGGGGAGAGGGGTAGTCTCTGTGGCCGAGGCCCCAGTTTTTCAGGGTGTGAACCTTGTCGGGGGGGGTGTTCAGGATGAGGTCATCAAAAAAGCGTCTTTTGGCGGCGTTGAAGTGGCCACAGAAACGGCTCCGGGCGATGCGAAGGTCTTCTGCAGCAACCTTCTTCTGTGGGTGGCTCCGAGGGAGACGGCGATAGGTACGAGCGAGGTGTTCCTTATCCCTGTGGAGCAGGGTAAGTTCCGCGTCCCAGAAAGGGAGGGGGTTGGATCGATTTGAGGTGGGGCCTTCCGCATCGGCGAGAGCGACCTCAAGGTTCCCAGCGAATATCTGGGCAGCACGGGCGAATTGGTCCTTGGTGAGGAGGTGCTTGTAGGGGGCCAAGCAATTTTTTAGCGAGCTCCGGAAGATGCTCCAGTCTGTCTTCCCCTTACGAAAGGTCTTGGGGGGTTTCTTGGGGTGTTTCTCCCGGAACCTGGGGTGGATCGTGAGGAGGGTGGCGACGTGGTCGGATGGCTGACCAATGGAGCTATCAACTTCCCATTGGGTGGTCCAGTTGTAGTCTAGACCAGGGTTGGTGAGGGTGAGGTCCAGAACGCTTGGTTTGAGTTCGTGGTTCGCCGGGTAGAAGGTGGGGATGGAGGGGTCGTTGTGGAGAGTGAGACCCTCGTCGGTGGCCCAATCGTGGAAGGCCGTGCCGATATATTGATCCTGGGCTAGAACATCCCAGGACGTGTGGTGCAGGTTGAAATCCCCCAGGAGTATTGAGTCCTGGAGGGGGACCTCCCAGTTTCTGATCTTCTGAAGCAGGTGGTCTGGGTTCGAGAGACCCTTCTCCGAGGGGGGGCGGTAGAAGGCGAAGATGTTCAGCCGTTTGCCGTGGGTGGTGACGGAGGCGTGAAGAGCGAGGGGGGAAGCGAACGTTTTGGGGTTCACAGTGAGGCCTGCTTGGGGCAGAAGCTTCTTGTTGATGTATAGTCCAATCCTGGGGGTGAGCCCTTCAGGCCAGGGGGAAAGGGGTAGGGCGAGCGTCCAGTCGCGGTGTTTGGGGGCACCTTTGCGACCGTTGCCGATATTGTTCCAGGGCAGTTCGGAGACTGCCAGTATGTGGTGGGTGTCCGAGATATTGTTAAGCGCGACGTGTAGATCCGAGGAGTTCCGGTTTATGTTGACGTGGCCCGCCCTAAGTACCATTGGTTCCGGGGGCAAGGGGTGGGAGGAATTCAGTCTTGGCGACCGCGCCGGCAGGGCGGGTCCAGACTGCGTCACCGTCGGGTGTGAAGGTGATTACTGGTAGTTCGTTGTAGACCGCCCAGAGGCGGAATTTCTTGACGAGGTCGAGGTCCGTCATTTTGGTGACGTCGCGACGGGGGCGTGCGATGTGGTCCCTAGTGAAGGAACGGATGAGGTTGGCGGCTTTCCGGACCGGGGAGTCGGCGGGGGCAGCGGTGGCCTTGGGGGTGGTCCTAGGCTTCTTGGGGGGGTGAGCGGCGCGCTGGATCTGGCGCTCCTGGCAGTCTCTGTCCCAGGCGGGGTGGTCCTGAGAGCAGATGGGGCAAGTGTAGGGTTGGTGTTCGCATTTCTTCCCTGTGACACGGCATGCTTTGGTGGGGCACTTGTGTTCAACTGTTCCGTGGTCCTTGGCACAGATGCCGCAGACTGCTGTCTTAACCGAGCAGCGCCAAGTGGGGTGGCCCACCTTCCAGCACCTGTTGCACTGGTTCGGGATGGTGGGTGGAGTGGAGAACTTTTTGAATGAGAGCTTCTTCCCCAACACCCAGTGGGGGTTGTTGTAGAGAAGGAGGTCCTCTACCTCTTCCGTGGCAACAGCCAGGAGAAGCAGGGGGGGGCGGGATTTGTTCGACTTGGGGCCAGAAAGCCACCGAGTGTTCTCCTGGATGAGGTCCGCGGAGTCGATTTTAAGGCCGGTGGCCAGGGACTGGCACACATCAGCGATGTTCGGGAGTTTTTCGTGGGTGGCAGGCCAACCATGAAGTACCAGATTTTTAGACGGGATAGCGGTGCGGAGAGCAAACTTGACACCACACAGGTGTTCCAGGATGCCGGGGCCGTGTTTGGCTAGGATGTCCCATTCCTCTGGGGTGGAAGGGGTGAGGAGGACGTTGCCTCTGGGGGTCCAACGGATGCCCTTGATGGAGCACTTGGGGGTCTTTTGGGCGAGTTCCCCGTTAACTAGGTTGAGGCCGTTGATACCGTCGATGCGGCCTGCGTTTCCATCCCGGGTGAGGGGGGAGAGGGGGGCGAAGAGGAGTTCCCCATGTTCGAGGGGATCCCTGACCTTCTTTCTGAAGGCGGAAGGTTGGTTAGGAGACGGATTGAACTTGCGGGTGTTCTCCGTCTGGGAGGCGGCTGCCGAGGCGTAGGTGGCGGGGGCAGCGGCGGGGGCAGATTTTCCTTTGGGGGGGGGGGGTGTCCGGTACTAGGACCGTGGGGATTGGGTTCCCCGGGGCCGAAGGTCCCGGGGTGTTTTTGTTTTTGGGAGGGGAGGCTGCTTGTTTGGCGAGCTTCTCTATCCTAGCCATCGATTCCTCTATCTTCGAGAGCCGGTTGGTGGTGGTGAGACGAAAGATATCATCCTCGTCGGGGGACTCGTCGTCTGATTGGGCGGCTGCAATGATGCGGGCCACCGCCCCTTCTACGATGGGGGTGATGTCGTTGATGGCGTCGATCATCTGGGTGACGTTCATAGCCGAGGCATGCGCAGCGGAGAGCATGAGTCTGGTGAGTACGGCCCTCTCGGGGGTGAGGATCGAATCGTCAAGGTATGGGAGGAGGCTGGGGACGCTACGGGAGGCGATCATTACTTCCTTGAGCCAGTCCCGCTGTTCAGCGAGAATGCGTGGTTTGAGGTCGTCCGATGTGTTTTCCGTGACGACGTTGAAGGGGAGGTCCAGTTGGGGTGGAACTGTCTCCTCCAAGGAGGAGTTGGCGGGGACCTCTTTTGCGATGGCCATGGCGGCAAAGATGGGGTATGGAGGTTTGGAGAGTGGGTGCAGAGAGCGCTCAAGTGGCAAATCTCAGTGGGATCGTCTCTGGGGGGAGACACCTCGCAGAGGCTAGAGATCACTGTTCACTGGGAGATGGGACTGGAGGAGGGGGATGGTTGGGTAACAGTAGGGAATACGCTGATTTGTATGTTTCAGCAGGTTCGACATTGCATCAGAAGCTGGTGGAAAAGCATTCAAACTCGCGCCTAAAATCAATGTATTTTTTCGCATTGATTTTACATGCAAGGTATTTACTTCGAATAACAGCAGCGCTTTGATTGACTTTTGTGCATAATGGAAAGTAAAAAGCGGAGCAGATCAATACACCGCGGTGGCTCCGGCGGCTTAGTGCTTACCGTCTGCCCCAAAAGCGTGTGAAGCGCATGGTTTATTGACAAAATAAGCACTAATTCTATCGTTAACGCTGTCAAATACAAGGCAAGTCGCGAAAAAAAAACGGCAATAATATCGCGAATGGGGCGCGCAGTCGAGTCGCGGGTTCGAACGTTCAACGTTCACACAAAGCTATATGCAAGAAACTACATGGTGATGCTTATAACTACCACATGCGTGCTGTGGCTTGCCTCGAAGCCGAATCGCTCACAAGAAAACTTGAAGAGTTCAAGTGAAACCGAGACATGGATCCATGCTCTTGCCGCAGCCGTGATTATGTCCGCACGCTGATCGTGCAGCATTACACGTTTAGTGAGCTCATTTGGGCCGTTTCTCTTCTAACATTTGGCTTTGTTTAGGAAAGACAGGAGCTCATATAAACCTCATCCTTGCGGCTGCCGCCCGACTCGCCTCGCTCTCACCCTCATCCATACTCGACTGCCGTCCTCTCCATTATATCTATGCTACTTCCTGGTACAAGTCACACCAGCGCACCCTGGTCCGGGCTTGATGGAATGGTGGGTGGCTACGGCGCTCATACTCTGTACGCTGTGAGAGGAGCTGGGCTCCGCTTTACTGTCCAAGCCTAACATCTACCTTTTACTTGTATTCCCACTGCAGACTATTATCATGAGTGCGCTCATGATGCACACATGCTCCGCGGGTCTCGTAGTACAGGTACGTATCCTACCCTTATTTCATTATACGTTTGTTTATCTCACATACCTCTACGATCGCGAAAGTCCTCCGCAATATTGCACGTCCCATCATCTATGCAGCGTAGTCCAGGTTGCGCTGTTGCGGCTTCATTCTGCTTTCTATCCCACTTTCCTACGCACTGTTTTTCTCATTTTGCATGTATAATCATTTGCTTAAAGCCTTAATTTAAATTAATAACGCTTTTCGTCGAACTCGCTATAAATAATACCAAAAGCCCATAAAAGCAGCTGAAACAATCGGCAAACTGTAGTGTGCGATCCGCTGATTTAAATGAGTCGGACCGTTGAATTTATCAATAGATTCAACCCGTCTGAATGATCAGCTGGTCGGATCAGTTGGAAAAAAAATGGGTACGAAACTATAAAGTTTCAGCGGGTCGGAAACACAATTTTATTCAGTCGCTAAATTCAATGTGTAACCCACTCCTATTCGAACAGGCGAGACCAGTTAAAACGGTCAGTTTGAATGTGTAAGGAAGCAACGGTTTATGCGTTGATCTATCCCGTACCCATTTATTTCTATCATACAGGCACGTTCGTTTTCAAGGATTTTGATACTTCAATTGAACAGATGCTGGGCTCATGGTGCGCGCGCTTTGAGAGTACTTCGGGGGCCTTGGTGACACTGCAAATATTCAAGCGGCGCGCAGCTCGGTGCTACCAGCCACCCACGACCACGGACCAGCACTCTCACCATGCACGTCGAATCTTTGCTCTCAATCACTGGAATCTTTGCACTCGTTCTCGTGCTGCTGCGCCTCTACAAATTCTTCCAGCTGGCTTTCAGTGCCGGCAATCTTCCTCGATATTTACATAACGGCTCGTACGCATTCGTTACTGGCTCCACCGACGGTATAGGCAAAGAGCTGGCGTTTGGGCTCGCCGAGCGCGGTTTTAACGTCATCTTGCACGGCCGCAGTCCTACCAAATTAGAGGCCGTGAAGAAGGAGTTGCAGGCGCGATTTCCGGATACCAAGTTGGAGACGGTGCTGGCAGATGCACGCACGGCAGACCCAGCCGAGGTGGCAGACAGGATCGCCCATCTCCCCGTCTCAGTGCTGATAAACAATGCGGCGGTTGGGCTGTTTGGAGGAGAGCCTCGCTTCCTCAACATGGCGAGCCAAGAGCAGGTGGAGATGATGATGTCCACTAACGTCACGTTCCCGACCCTCCTCATGCGCGCGATGATTCCCCGCCTCGTCCAACCTGCCCTCATCGTCAATACCAGCTCCTTGGCGTCCGAGTTCTCTCCCTGCAAACTAGTGTTTTACGGATCGACTAAGGTTTTCCTAAACACCATAACGGCCGGCGTGCGTCGCGAGCTCGCGCGTCAGGGCATAGATATCACGGTCCAGACACTCCAAGTTGGGGTTGTTACCACGGCTTCGTCTGTCGCTATAACACATGCGCGCCCGGGTCGTCTGACCCCTTCGCCAAGCGACTTTGCGCGATCCGTGTTGGACCGTATCGGCGGGAAGCAAGCGCTGGTTATGGGTTGGCCGTGGCATGTTCTACTATATATTGCGGCAGCCTCACTACCCACCTGGGCTCTTGAGGGACGCTACAGTGGTAAAGATGATAAAAGCGAGGACGTTGCCGGCCAAGCAAAAGCCAAGGCGCATTAACGCATCGGATGATTACCCTACGCGGTAGGTAGATGTCATGTCAAGGAGTGGTGTGTATACTAGTGTGTGCTGACAGTCGGGTTTCCATAGTTAGGTCATAGGCAGGCGTGCAAGACCATAGCCCATAGCCTATCTATCTCCATTGCTCATGTACTGCGTTCGAATTCTCTCGCCGCCAGCTTTCGTCAATTTTTGCTTAAACTTAGCTTCTGCATTGTATCAGATACTGAGTATTTCAGCCCACTTGTAACCTCATGTACACTATATAACAAAAGATTCACTACCCAATGTTCCGCACATGTCCATGATCGTTGGGATAAATTTCCTGGAGCGTGCCAACGTTCGTCGTCAGTGATGCCCGCGAAGCCCGTAAGTAGTTCAAACCCAGCTACATCTGCGTTGAAAAACTCACTTGCAGCGTCACGAGTTGCAGCTCGATATCAGCTCTCATCCGAGTCGTCGCCGTCCGGTAGTCACTATACAGGGCTACAGCCTCCGAGTCCAGGGAGTTTGCCATCGACAGCGCCCGCACCATGATTTTTGACAATTTTCTCTCGACAATCGGCGCCGCCGCACTCGCGTTTATCCTATTCCGTGTTGCCCAGTTCATCCGGTTGGCCTGCGCCACCGGGAATATCTCCCGATATCGACACAACGGTTCATATGCGCTGGTCACCGGTTCCACCGATGGCATTGGCAAAGAGCTGGCATTCGGGCTTGCCGAGCGCGGTTTCAACGTCATCCTACATGGCCGCAATCCCACCAAGTTGGAGGCCGTGAAGACAGAGCTGCAATCACGGTTCCCGCGGACGAAGCTGGAGACGGTGTTGGCGGACATATCTACAGCCGATCCTGCAGAGGTGGCAGATAAAATCGCACACCTACCCGTGTCGGTGTTGATCAACAACGCAGTGGTTGGGCTATTTGATGGAGAGCTGTTGTTTTTCAACGTGGCAAGCCACAAGCAAGCGGAGTCGATGATCTCCGGGAACGTCCGGTTCCCAGCGCTCCTCGCGCGCGCCATGATCCCCCGTCTCGCCCAGCCCGCCCTCATCGTCAACGTCAGCTCGTTCGCGTCCGAGCTTGCTCTATGCAAGTATGTCCTTTATGGCGCGACCAAGACTTTCCTCAACGCTCTGACCGCGGGCGTCCGCCGCGAGGTCGCGAGGCAGGGGATGGACATCACGGTGCAGACTCTCCAAGTCGGGCTCGTCAGCACGAAGACGGCGGGCGTGGCAGCACACACACAACCCGCTTTCCTATCTCCCCCGCCCGATGTTTATGCGCGCGCCGTGCTGGGCCGTGTCGGGGGGAAGCAATTGCTCGTCATGGGCTACCCATGGCACACTATCCCGTTTATTTCGGTTATCCTATCGCCGATGTGGATCTCGCAGGCGTACTATGATCTCGCTGAGCGGTTCAAAAGCGCGGATGTCCCCGGTCAGACGAAAGACAAGGCGCAATAGGGGGACGTTGTTCCTTAGGGACATTGGAGGAGATTGGTAAGTGCTCCGACTGATCTCATCATCAAGATGTTTGATCGTAGCTAACGCGTGTGGTTCTCGCACAGCCGACGAAAAGCCTCGTTTTCACGCTAGTTCCCCCCTAATCACTGAACATCGCTATTTCATTCTCTAATGATCAAGTTTGTGCGTCGTATCGCGCCAATGCAGAAGACCTGTTGAATCTATTCACTATTATAAAATCGACTGACGTCGGAGCCTTTAAGCCGTATTTCGGCTAAATTGTGTCGAATGCCCTTTGCTGGCAGTATCAGCCTACACACCAGACGGAATCCAACGTCGAGCTCTTTGCATATTCTCCCTCAGCGGGAGCGTGGCTGGTCTTTTCCTGCTCACACTCCGGCTAAGCGGGAATAAACGGGACGCGTGCTTACCATTATACATATGACGGACGGGAATGCAGGCAGTTTTTGTGATCTAATCACTACGCCTTTTCGCCTCCCCAAAACACCACATCCAGATCATCCAGGTGATTCAAGGCTCTCGGGGCTACTGTGCCTGATCAAAGACGATCTAAGGATGGATATTGCTCAGCTCATATCACATCGCCGACCCGATCTAAGTTGCAACGAAAGTTGAAACATGTTTCTGCCCAGGTGTGCAGTGCGACGTGGTTTGGACTGGGCGTCTCAGATTCTCAGCTACCCAAGTATCCTGAGGCGCCCAGTACAAATGGCGACGGCAATACCGTGACGATAGGCACGTGTCCCCGCAGAGTCGTAGCTCTAGCGTGCGCAGCGTGCGCTTGGGTCGTTTACAAGGACACACTCGGATTGGATCCTCGGGCCTTGATTGGAGATGGTCCCCAGGCTCAGGAGCCCGTATGAGTTTCGATATCGATGAGATCAACCTTGCAAACGCGATCATCCATCTGATGCTGGCATTGGCCGGCTTACCCGTTGCCTATTGCGAGGTTGTTGGCCCTGATACATGAATGTTCGGTGTCGCTTTCGACCCCGATCCGAGTAAGTGGGGAGGTAGCGCGGCCGGTGCACTTTCCATCAGTTTTCATCTCCTTGTATGTGCTATCGCACGGGCTATCTATAAGTAGGGTTGTTGGGCGTATGTAACGTCGAGTTCAACAGAAGCTCCGAGCTCCTGTCGATGTTGCTACTCATAATTGTCGCCCTCAACCCACCCAGCTGTCAATATCACTGGCAGCTTCGAGGCCCGTAGTCTTCACACGCATGTTTCTGATATCGAAAGAAAGGTGATCCCACTCCCGTGCAAGTACCCTTGTGTTAGAAGCGGGTGTCAGTCGGCCACTTACTGTGTTGAGTCCCTGCGTCAAACGGAATGTGTGTTGGGTAGTTGCGTGGGTTTCATGAAGCCTGAGGGATGACAGGAGACGATGGACTAGGAGTTTGAGGCTGAGCGTTTCAAGAGACAAGGGTCACTGAAGAGACATAACTCCAATATGTATCATGATAGCGTTTGCATTCGATCCAGTAGGCAAGCCCATGCTGCGACAGGGAAGACGGGGTGTCCACTGCCCACTGCGCATGCCCGGGGTAGAAGCGCAGTCGGCGCGTGTGTTCGGCAAGATATATGTGCCGCACTGGCCATCAGATGCGGTTGATAAGGTACTTCATGGAGATGGTGCGCCCGTGCAGGATGTCAAGCATAATACACCGCATTGGAAGCTGGAGGTTACTGCGCGCGAACACACCGCAAACAGCTTCAGCTTCGCGGGCAGATGTTACGTATACCACCGCTTCACCGAGTAGATTAAGTACCAGGAGAGGCATATATAATCATGGGCCATGGCCGGCGTTTGAGTTGCAGGGTAGTAGATAATGGGCTGTTATTACCGAGTGAATTCGTAGCCGTCAGCCCTGAGGAACGCTCGAGTAGATCACTCCTGAGATCGAGCTGAGAAGCAGATAAAGTGAGCCTATTTGATTTTCGAGCAGTACACGTCTCCGCGAGCCCTCGAGAATCGAGATATATCTAGCCGAGGCCACACCAGAGCAGCTCTGAGTAACTTCGATCGGGGTAATCTGAAGTTCATATATTGAATTCAAGTCCGCCAACGGACGGATTTTATTTTTGGTTGGACGAGGGAGATGTGCTACTCCTCGCCGCCTCCGGAATGGTCGCGCAGCCAGTTCTCGATCCATGACACTAACCGCGAGACGTTGGACTCCAGATCATCTGTTGTCTCGCTCCGGAGCTCGACGACGATTTCCTCGGGATACGATTCCCGCGCATCTTCTAGCACCGTCTGCATGATCTCAGATTCGTTGTTCTCTTGAATTTTGTTGAGAGGATAGTTTCTAAAACGAGGAAAGGTTCAGGTAAAATGGGCGAGCGGAACCGAGGAAGACCAACCGTTTTTCAAGGCGCTCCCAGAGCTGCGTGTGATCGCACCGGAGGACGACCACGAGGTCGGGCCAGCGCTCGGGGTAGACGTCACAAGTGTGCCAGTCGAGGATCAGCCCACCGTCGGCAACTAGCGGCTCGATCTCGTCCAACACCTATGGTCGCGATTAAGAGCACAAGTTTCAGGGTTTGACAAGCGCGAAACCAAGATGCGATCAACAGACCTTGTCTTCGTCGACGATGTAGGTCTGCCACTCCTCGTCGTATCGGTCGTGCAGCTCCTTTTCTTTGACGAGCTCGCCGACGTTGATGTGTCTGAGAGGGATGGGAGAGGCATCGACGAGCGCCTGGGCGTGGACGGTCTTGCCTGTGCCCGGGGTGCCGGTGATGACAATGATGGGCGCCGAGCGACGTGTCATTTTTTGTTGGGTGATCAGAAAATGCGATGGAACGACGTCGCGGGGCTGTCGCTGTCGCTGTACGTGTACTAAAGTAATAAAACGGGCTACTGCCAGTACTAGTAACTTGGCGTCGATAGGTCGGCCACTAGTGCTTTACCTCCAGCCAATCAACGCTCCTGCACGCGTTTTTTTCGAATTGATTTTTTTCGCGCACGCCTGGTAGTGTTGCCGTTTGCTCAAGCGGTTTGCAAACCGCTCATTACTCAGCAGCTCGACTCGACTCGACTCGACCCAGGGACTCAAGTCAGGTGCAAATACTCGACTCATTTCGACTTAGCTCAAGCCGTGCTCGAAACCGGTGGTGGATTATGTAAATGGGCTATCGTTCGATCGGCCATTTTTTGCCGCATTTTTGCCACGATCTCGCTCGTTCAGCGCTCCTGCTCCAATCTTGCTCGCTCACTCGGCTCGCTGTTATCGGGCAACTTGAAGCGCTTTCTCCCCGACAATGACACTAGTACTATAGTAATAATGCTTGTGCATCTGTGGCCTCCAGTCTTCGTGATCAAGAGTCAACTTGTGGTCCTCAAATGCCTTCTGTAAAGTACGCGGCTATCAACTCAAGTGGGCTGGGCATCTGCCAGCCTTGGAACTTGTAGCGCAAACTAGACAAGCATTGCTAATTCATTATACTACCAACTCCCATCGGCTTCTTGGGCCGCAATGGACTAGACTTACATGTTATAACCTTTGCAGTGCCTTGTGAGCGCGTTTTTTTGCTGGCACCAAAACGTACACGCCTTGTCACTCCTGTATCTCGCTAAATCTTATAGGTGCCCTCTAGCTCCTCAAGTACGCGAAGAGAAAGCCTTTTCCATTCAACATAACTGAGGCGTGCTGCAAGAAGCAATGAACCATGCATATCATACCCGGTACCGCAAACACCCTAATTCCTCAAGATCTGGGTGTGGTAGGCATTCACCTTGATTATTTACTTGATAATATCTAAAGTTTTCTGTGTTCTCACATCATGTACGCCCATTTTATGCGGAGCGTCCAGCATACAATTTACAAAAGGCAAAGCCTTCACACTATTACCTAATCAACATGAGCGGTTTCCGAACCGTGAGTGAGCCGAGTTGGGATCATTTCGAACAATAGTCCACGGAGCACTTTTGAACCGAGCCGACGGCTTTTTCACACGTTCAACACCGGCTCGAACCACTTCGAGCTGAGTCAACGGCAGCACTACACACCAAAAGTGGTCTGAGTCACTGAAGAATCGGCGCGCGATTCGTTGAGGAATCACCGCAGAGAATTCCCAGCTGACTTGCTCGTGATTTCGCCAGCGATTTTTTGGGGCGCGGACTCCATAGGGAGTCATACTCAGGGTGTCCGCGCGGCAGGATTTTCCACCTGGTTTAATGGCTGCTCAAGAGCTTAATAATTATTTGATTTGTCGATTTATTGATTTATTTCGTTTCCATAAATCGTTTATTATCCGTCTTGGTACTTAGCAGAGCTCAAGGATTGTTCAAAAAAAATCGTATTGCACTACGCAGGTATTTGATTGATACAGGTGAGGTGACAAACAGCGATTAAGAGCGTGGGCCGCGGTAACGTCAAGGGGGCGCGGGCAGCATGAGCGGCACGATTGGCTCAACATGACCACCCTACTTGAGTGCCAGTAAAGGAGACGCACTATATTTGCTAAAGGCTAGTATTAATGGATGGCGGTAGTGATGAGACTGTGCTTACCGCGTGGCATGTTGGCAAAGGCGCTGGCAGGCTGTCTAGGCAACAGCAGCAAGTACACGGCAAAAAAAAATCACGCAGCCTAGAACCCTTCTTGCCTGCCCGTGATTCGTAGGCTGTGCGCATGTGAAACGCCAGGAGTGCCGAAGTCAACAGCCAAGGCCGACATCCGGATTTGATACCGATAAGTCGGGCGTGGAAGGAGAAATGAGCATGATTTCCTGGAAATGGGAGTAATAAATACGCGCGAGCAAAGCTGTTGAGATAAAGGCGAGTATAGTACCTTTGAGGGGACGCACCAGATTTAAATAAATAAAAAAAGAGCAGTGATAGTGAAATCCCATTACGTCGCAATTATTCTGCTCAATGTGCGCCCATCAGCCATCATCGATCACCCCGAGAACGTTAGATAGAGGTCGCGAGGGATGCAAGTCACAGCGTGAACATTTTTTTCCGTTGTGCGATGTATCGATGATGCATGATGGCCGGCAGGATACAAGTTGGTGATGATTTCGGGTGCGACTGTGGGCTGTGCGGCCGCGGTCGTGGCCCGTGCATTAGTTTAGGGCAGGCTCGCTTGACTTGGCGCGAGTGCGCTGGCTTGAATGTCGTACTGTGTATGTACTCGAATAGGAAATGCAACCCAGGTACACTCAATGTATCTGCCGGAAGCTATTGATACTGTGTGCAGTCGAGGTCGAGGCCGCGTTGGCCGAAGTCGCAGTTCTCCGGGGCTGCCGTGCGAGTCAGTGAGGAATTTTCCGTGATTTCCTCAGCGATTTTTTGGGGCGCGAATTCCCTCGTGACTTCCCAGATTTTTTTGGATTCCTCTGCGACTCTGACCATTTTTGGTGTGTAACGCCTGGTGGGTTTGATGGCGGAAGCGTACGTAAGCAGAGATTGCGCAACTCCGACTCCGACTCGAGGACAGATGACCCGGGTGCTTGGCGTGGGACTTGTGCGTTTGGCTTTAGCCTCTGGCCCTCTCCCCGCCCATCACCAGCTGCCTCTGATCTCCTCCTCCTCCTCCCCCCGCCTTTTGCTCTTTCCTCGCCTCCGCGTCGTCCACCCCGCCCCAGGTGCACCACCGAGATCGCCCACCACAGCACCGGCACAACATCTTCCAGCCGCGCGCGGAGCCCCATCATTTTTTGGGTAGTGCTTCCCTAGCGCAAACGCCGAACTTCCTCCTTCTCCCCCTCCTCTTCTCGGTTATCCCCTACCGTCTGCAATCTTCTCGGGGACTTATACGGCTCCCTGACGCGATCTCGCCTGGGACCCACCACCCTCGGTGGTTTCTCAATTTGCGTTCGAACCCTGCATCACTCGCTTTCCCCAAAATAGCATCCCATCAAAACCGTCCTCGACTCCCCCTACATGTGGGGATGTCTTCACCACGTCCTCCCGCCGTCTCTCGCGTCCTCTTATATCTTCTCGCGCTGTCTTCTGTGCTCTGCGTCGACGCTTCTCCAGCCGCGCCCACTCGAACCGCCGCCCTGCCGCGGCAGATGCCTATATCTCCAGACGCACACACGTATCCCAGCCAGCTCGCGCCTGCTTCTCGCACATTTACCCCGACTCTTACGCTTGCCCTTCCTACAAATCCTGCACTATATTTATCTGCACCTCACCCAGCGACTACCCTACCGCCCTCATCATCACATACACGAACACCCCCGCTGTTTCTTGTCGTTACGCTCGCCACCACTCTCACTATCTCCGACTATCCCCCATATCATAACTTATCGAGGCCGTATTTCCCAAAGTATAGCGCGCTTCCCGATGTAAGCTCCTCATCTCCCCGATCCCATTATACAGCGCAATAATATGATTTTTTCTAGGGCTCGCTCACCACACCACTCCTCAGGCACGATATGGCCAAGCAAACATCGAGGCTCCTTCTCATCGGCGCACTTCTCATGCTCTTCACCCGCAATACGCTCGTCAGCCTCGATTATATCCGCCGAGGCCGAGTAAAAGACAAAACCCTATTTTATCTTCTCTTCGCTTCCCAGATATTCGGTCCCGTCTGTTTCCTCAGCTTGATTGTTGGTTTTGTTAATCAAGACGCAAACTGCGCAGCGTAAGCATTTTGCGCCTCCCCCTTCTTGTGCTTATCTCGGCCAAGTGCTGGGCCTACCCCCACTCCGGCACAAGCACCAGATGAAAGCGGCATAGGCTGACATCTCTTCTTCTTTGCAGTGTCAACCAGATCGCCGCAGTATCTGTTGAAATTTCCCAGGCCATCATGATTTCCGGCATCCTCGGTATCAAAGGTGCGTCGTACGACCCTTGATCCTGGCCTGTCCTCGCGCTGTCATTCACACGTCCTGTTCACAGCGTTTCATTGTCTCAATCGCTCTCGGATCGTCCTTTGCGTGATCGCAGCCTTTCAACTTGCCAGCCTGATTCTCTTTTGCCTCGAGATTCCCAACTGGGAGACAAAACGCCGGCTTACGGGTACGTTTACACCCGGATGTTTATCTCCTCATCTCCCCCGTGTTTATCTTCTCGGCATACTTTAGGTACATGTTCGGCAACAGGGCAGCTCAAGTACATGCCTGTTTCTGTTGCGCTTACTTTTGGCGAAACGATTTTCATTTGCGTCTGCTGTGCGTTCCACTGCCGTTTTGATCGCCTTTAATTAATCTTACGAGGGCAACCCTTTTCGTACTCACGCTTGTCTGGATTAGTCTTGATTGCGCTTTGCAAGTCGTCTCGCTTTGCGTTCGCGCGTGGCAGGATGTCGATTACGATTCCGGACAGCCCCGTGCATACTCTTGGGTCGCGGGCCGTGGATGGGATGGGAATGCCAGAGAAACGAGGGTGGTGGGATTATGTGCCCGAGCGTGATGGGTTCGGGGCTGAAGAGAGGCAGCGGCAGGGGGAAAGGGAGCGAGAGCAGTATAGGAAGGTGGGCGTGATTGATCGGTTTCGGGCGCGGATAGACGGAGTGTTCTCCTCGTCGGGAACCTACGATCCTGTGAAGAGACGCGGGTCGCTGCCGTCGGATCAGCTCTCCGCACCGAGAATGACGGAGGCCGTGGGGGCGAGCGGGAACAGGGCCTCGGATGATCCGGGGCAGAGTTATCTGTCGTCAACATCGTTGCATGAGAATGCGGCGTCGTCGACTGCCGGAGGCACTGGCATGGAAAATCACGGCTCGCCGTCGCGGGCGCCAAGCGTACGGACCATGCACACCATCTCGGGGACACCCATGCGGAGTTTTTCTGCAAGGAGGCCGAGAATCATGCAGCTGCGCGCCGTGCTGAAAGACGAGGTGTGTTTCATTTCCGTGATTTGATCCGGATTTTTTTTTTTTCATTGACGCTCATTTTCTGGCGGTTGCAGCTTTTTCTTACGGTTGGCGTGGCGGTTTCAAGCGTGATTACGTCGACGCTGTCTTTGGTTCACGCATACAAGCATGATACCATCCATGGGCCGTCTGTCATCATGGACATCAACTGTGCGTATCCTTATTAATGGTCATTTGATGGCTTATATTGACTTAGAGTATCAAATCTCATAGGGGCTGTCATATCATTACTTGTACGTTAACTCACACTGCATCTTTGATGGCACACCCTGATATCCTTCTTATCAACGCAGATAATGCACAGCTACTCGAAAGTGATCAGGCGGCACGAGAAGGAAGAAATCTTGCACGCGCCGCTGGAGCGATACCCCTACGGCCTCTCCTCCACCATTGACTCGCGGCACGGGTCGGGGCCGGGGCCAGGTGCACAGCGCTCGGACGGCTCGAGCCTGAGCCAGCGATCACGGGCCAGCCGGCGCTCGCACATCAACCTGAACTTGAACATGCAGACGTCCCTGTGGAACCCCGATTTCTCGATGCACCGAAGGCCATCGGAGGTCCCGCTCACGGAGTCGCTGCGGTCTGCGGCGAGCGCCGAGTACATGCGCGCGCGGGGCGGTCCCGCGGGGGCGGGTAGTAATACAGGTGCGGGTGCGGGTGCGGATGGGGGACGACGGGATAGTTATTCATTATCGACGGACCATTTTTACGACGAGGAGGCGTCGACGGACGGGGGGCACTCGGTGCACCACAATGACACGGGCAATATGGGCGTGGTGAGGTTGTACCCGCCGGGTTCGCGCGACGAGTACTTTCGTCAGCTGGAGGCGGCGTCGATTGCAGATGGTCCAATACGCCCGCCGGTGATACCAATGGTGCCGCCGGCGATGCCGCGGCCTGCGATGTTGATTGATGACGAGGACGAGTGGAGGTCGGTGGTGCGTGTGGTGCCGTCCCCGTCCCCGGTGCCGATACCAGCTCCGGGCTCGTCGAGAGCAGAGCCGGGGGCGGTGGGGGAGCAAGTCGATCGATCGAGCGCGGTCGAACTCCAGGAGGGGCTCATTCGACTGTCATCGTTATAGGATCACCTCCTCAAACTTGGAATACTTGCACCTCTCTCTCTTTGTCTCTCAGCCCGCCAATCTGCTCTCACCGCTCTTTCCTACTCGCTATCTATTGTTTGCATCTTTCACGTATCATCTCATCTTCACAGCCATTCTCTCCGCCACTTTATTACGACTTCCGCCGCGTTCACCACTCGGCCACGACACCAACCATCAACCACTTTTCATAACATTATCCATCATACCTATCGTGCATCTCGACTTTACCATCTACCATTTACCATCCTTTTGCTATTTTTTTTATTATATCCCTCCCCTTCTCTCGCCTTTTGACTTTCTACCTACAATAGACGAACGGACATATCGTCTCATTATCACCTACACATTCGTTATATTTCTTTATCACTTGCCCACCTATTATCCTATCTTTTGACTTTCACCCCTTTCACCCCTTTCGCTCCTTCCCCCCCCCGCCCATTGTTTCTTTTTTTCTTTTGTTTATTTGCCCATGCCAGGTCCAAGTCAAGTGGTCCAGATGTGTAGTCGCATATCGCATGTATCATTTGCACTTCTTTTGCTACATGTATTATAGGCATTGCCAGAGTTGATGACATAGTAGTTGCGCGTTTGTAGCTGATACGATTGGCAGGTTCACATTTATAAGGACCATGTATAATTTGCAGCGAATAAGAACAGCTGGTGTCGATAGTACTATTACATACTGGTATGCATATGTCAACTGTGCCTGGATATGACGCATGGTCAGGACATACCCGCGGCTTGAATGCGCTAGCACTAGTACTGCTTCAAGTCGCTCGAAGCGCAGGCGTCAGGCACAGATCGGGTTTTTCATTGATAACCGCGAGCATGCATGCACGGGGTCAGGCTTCAACGTTCCAACGCTTCAGGCTACAAGATCTAATCCAAAGGGACTCTGTCAAAAAGCTGGGCTGAAGGCACACAATAGGATAGATGAAGGGCTCATAAGCCCCGGGCGAGGGTAAATATAGACAGCTTGGGCATTGGCATCGATGTCTCGGACGCGACCTGACCCACCTGACAGCTGTTCCACTATTCGCTATATACGCCAGGATATATCGAGATATCGAGGCATGTATGTATCTTGTATCACCAGCAGCCTCGAGCCAAGCGCAACACACAGTCGTTTTTTTGGGTGGTGTTGAGTTCACACGACTGTCCCGGAGATCGTCGGAAGCGAAGGTGGCGGAGTTTGTGGAAGCCTGTAGAAGCGTTGCAAAATTATCGCCACAACACCAAAATATACCCGGGAAATTTTGACTCTTGAGCCACTCGAGTCTCCACCAACAGCTGAGCTTGCCTCGATCTGTTCAAGCAGCCCATGCACCCTTTCTTTTGAAGAGGCCGCGCCGCAACATCCAGCGATAAAGTGCTATATACCCCAGTCGGAGGTTCGGCCTAGATTTCGGCAACGGATTTTTGCCTCTCGGACTTGATTCAGACCCCAAGGCTAGAATTCACTGCATGCACAACCTGGTGGAAGTACTCTGTTTTTTCCTGTGTTCTTCCTGTGTTCTTTGGAGTGCTCGCAAAACGAGTTTGCCCGCGCCGGTGGTGCGTTGCCATACGCGCTGCGCTCTCGCGCTCTCATTGGCCAGAGGAGAGGGCACAGCCACGTCCGAAATGACGCTGGGTGACGCAGCGCAGCGGGGCACTGCTATGACGCTTTCTGCGGACTCCAATCGACTGTCCCAAGAGCGCCATATAAGAGCCTGCGCGCGCCAGTCTTCCAGTCTTCCTGTTTCCTACTACCAACACTTCTTATAACAACTAATGTCGGCACCTCCGAACACGAATCAACCGCCCGGCGCACCGCCGGGCTACGACACCGTCTGGGGACAGGGCGGTCCAAGGGACATGCCCCAACCCCGCCTCGGTACGCCCCAGCGCCAACGAAGTCTCAGCGCTGGTGCGCGGCAGGCAGAGGACAAGCGACCATTGCCGCATGGGTGGATCAAGGAGTACGACCAGAAGTAAGCTCGTTTTTTGTGCGACTCGCGGCTTGTTACTGATATATGCTGGCTCTTTCATCAGCTATAATCGCTGGTACTACGTGGGTACTATAATCGCACTTGATGGTTTCCGGTTCTAACTCGGGATCTGCAGGTGGACGTGAAAGCTGATCCGCCACGGACAACATGGGTCCACCCGCTCGACGAGGATCCCGGCGCTTCTACCTCCACAAACCGAGGAGCAGGTGGCGGCAAAGGCTTCTTTGGCAAGATCAAAGACAAGATTGCCGATCACGAGCGCAGAAAACAAGCTCAGCAGCAGGCCGAGATTGAGCGGCGCAGGCAGCGCCAGTCGGCCTTTGGCGGTCGGCTAAATCGTCCGCATAGCTCTCCCGGCGCGTACGGGAATGGGTATGGGAGTGGTTATGGGGGTGGTGGATATGCGCAGCAGGGGCAGACGAGGATGGGTGGGCCGCTTGGAGGGCTGCTTGGAGGTGGTGGTGGCGGATTGCTTGGAGGTGGTGGTGGACTGGGCCGGGGTGGTGGGCTGTTTGGAGGAGGTGGGGGCTATGGCAATGGTGGCTATGGAGGCGGTGGTTACAGTGGTGGAGGCTATGGTGGCATGGGTGGTATGGGCAGCGGCATGGGCGGCATGGGTGGTCGGAGAGGCGGTGGTATGGGCCTGCCGCTCCTTGGTGGCCTCGCAGGCGGACTCTTGCTCGGCGACATGCTTGATGGTCCGGGATCCGGATTTGGCGGCGGGGGATTCGACGGCGGGAATTACGGAGGCGGAGGTTTCGGCGACGGCGGGGGAGGTTTCGACGGGGGAGGGGGCGGATTCGATGGGGGAGGGTTTGATAGCGGGGGTGGTGGGTTCTAAGCCAAGAATCGTGCTCATGCGTACCCTCAACGCCAAAATATCCACTATTTTTCTTGTTTAATGCCTTCTTTTGAATTCCCCCATGCCCACGGTGCCACCTCACTAGTACTCTAATCAACCTTGTATAGAATAGCTGTAGCAATCCCACTCAATGCCATGTATCTCAAATCCCCAAAGGCAAATGCTGCCATCTCGCGCTCGATTCGCGCTTCCAAAAACGGAAAAATGAGCATCTTTGTGCTTATCGCCGACGGCAAAGGCCACAGCCTGGACTGAAACGCGGCCAAACATTCCCAACGCGTCGCCGCCATGGATGCACGCCTTTCCAGCCCCCGACGCGCGCGTGTGCATGTGGCAATATATTTGCTGACTTTTGCTGACACGCACAAAGGGCCCTTGATCAAGCTTCAAGCTTCAAGTTCCCGACACGCGTACGGCCGGCTTGGGCCTCGTTGCGCAACGCCCCGAACAAAAGGCATCGTATCGGTCGCTGCCCAGCGCCCATGCACGGGCCCGCGATAGTATACGTATACGGTATATGGCCTTCAAACCAAAGCACCACCAAGGTCTCGGTAGTACTCCTAGCGGTATACAGTATATCAGCACAGTATTGGCCTGGTACTGGGCCTTGCACGCCTTTGTCGCACTCGGGCCTGCCGACGCTGCCCAAGTTCGTTATTAACCCGCCGCAATCTCAATCTCTCGGCGCCACCCCACCCAACACCCACCCACTCCCTTCTTCTGTGACTTTGCGCACGCTTTGCACATTGCCACGCATACATATCACACGCGCCTTTCACGAGACACTTTGAAGAAAGACATCCAAGCTACTGTCCAGCCTATACCCGCATACCCGCTCACATACCCCACCTTGTCTGCTTGCCTGCCTCTGCTATTATACGAAGTGCACGAAGATCAATCACGAATCACGATGTCGTCGAGCAATCATGCTGCCGCCACTGCCACTGCTACTACACTGGATTCGGTGCCTGTGCAGAGTTTTATACCCCCGATTCCTGCGGGCGTAGAGATTATGGTGGACGCGCAGCCGTCTAGAGTGCATGTTGATGGAGAGGGAGAGGGCGGTGGGGATGGGAAGGGGAAAGAGTCATCAAGAAGCGAGAGCAGTGATGTGGATTCAGAGAGGGAGAGTGGCGCGGTAACAGTGTCGTTCAAGTCAATTGGGCAGTGGGAGTTCATGAATGGGAAAGACGTGGAAGAAGTAGAGGTTCTTCAGCATATCGGAGGTGCGCATACATCCCATGCTCCATCCTCGTTCGCGTGACTAGACTAACGCGCTCGGATTCGTTGTGATATTTGTGATAGGTGGCGCGCGGACGCGAGTGGTGTATGCCAAGGGCAAAGCCGCTGGGAAGCACATCGCGTTCGTTCGGAAACAGTATGTAGATTTCATGTCTTTCGCCCGTTCCCCCCGCAGCATCTGATTCGCCACATGGTTTTGTTCAAACTTAGGTGGGACGAACAATACCACGGGGCGGGCATGCATGCAGAGGTGCGTACAATCTTCATTCTCAAACAAATACCAACTTGCATGGCTAATCGAGGATATTCGGCCAATGTAGGTGTACCTCTATAGTTCGCCGTACCATCTTAAGCTTCTCCAAGGCATCATCGTCCCGCGCGTTATCTCTGCGAGCATCCCCGACGAAGGCGCTGCGGTGCTCAATATGGAGCCGATCTCGCAGAGGGGTTGGACAGAGGCGCATCCTAAATTCATGTCCACCTCTGACAAGGTATGCAATCTCCCAACTTCCTTTTTTGGCATTCACGAATCTCATCGCATATATCCGACTCGATTGGGATTTGAATTTATGATATTCTTTTAGGAAGTCGTGATCCGCACGTACATGGTCCTCCACGCGCAGGGTATCCTGCACAACGACGTCGCCCTGCGACACATCCTCCTCTCCGACGACGGCCTCGTCCACCTCGTCGATTTCACCCGCGCACGCTCCACGCGCTCCTGCCGCTTGGCTGATCTTCCCCTGTGCACCCAAGCTGAGCTCGATCTCGAGCTGCGGCGCGTGAAGTGGGTCCTCGAGTACGATGACGCGCATCACACGGAGACGCAGCGCTGGGAGGACACGGACAGGGAGGTGTATCAGCGGAACTGCGAGAGAAGGGCGGCGAGGGAGCGCGGGGTGTGTGTCCCGATGCTGAGCGACGAAGTGTGGGATGCAGAGCGGGAGGAGTGTAGAGTGTGGGATGTGCGTGCCGCGTGGGTGCGGGATTATGTCGAGCCTGGCGAGGAGGTGCGGAGGTGTGTCCCGGAGGTGGAGGTTCCGGAGGATGAAGCTGGGCGGGATAGACTTGATATGTGCCGCGAAGCGGCGCTGCTTCAGGAATGGATCGGGACGGGGACGTTTACGGGGACAGAGGAGGAGGCGAAGCGGTTCCCGCTGCCAGCGCAGTGGCCTCCGTTATCGGCGCTGCCGCTGCTAAGGAGGAAAGCAAAGATCGCGCCCGTGGTCGCGCGTGCGTTGTCTCCCGAGCCGGTGCTGCCGCCAGGAAGGGATAGTCGACCCAGGCCCGATGGCAATACACGCCGGGTAATGTTCAAAGATGTGCCTAATACACCCGCGCACCCGCTCAGACGCGTTGTTCCGCTTCCCTACCCGCAATCCCAGCCTCAACCTCACCCTCGCCCTCAACCTCCCCAACCTCAAGCCCGCCCCATCCCGCGCTACGTACATGACCCTCATCCGTCCGCCTCTAAACTCGCAGCGGCAGGTGTGCACGTGAAGGATTTTGCCGAGGACGACGCGGAGGGGAAGAAGAAGACGCAGAGACTGAAACATCTTGAGGGCGAGGTCGCGGGGCTGCTCAGGCGGATGGAGGAGTTTGAGCGGGAGGAGCAGAGGCTGCGGGAGATCAGGGAGGCTTCGCCTGCGTCGACACGCATCGAGTCGTCCCCCGAGCCAGAGCCCGCACCAGCGCCCGATTCGTCGGATCCTGCACGCAAACCTGCGCTCGGGGCTCGTCCGAATCGTGCACGGCCGCCGTTGCCAGCGGTGGTTTTACCCCGGGACGACCCCTTCCCCTCCCTCGAAGCTGCCAAGGAGGAGATGGCGCGCATATATGGACATCTCCAACCGTACAGGGACGCGCTCACGACGTACAAGTCGATCCGGGCGAAGGCGGCGGCGGACGCGGGCGTGATTAGGGCGCGGATCGAGGAGAGGCAGAGGGCGGAGGAGATGGCGGCGGCGATGGCGGACAAGGGGACGTGTTTGAGGAGTGTGGGGGCGTGCGGGGGTGAGCCTGATGGAGAAGGTTGTGGGGAGGATAATAGTGGTGGTATTTTGAGATCATCGAGGGGCGCAGGTCTGTTTGCTGGTATTGGCAGTGGATTCGAGACGCCCGCTCCAAAGTACATTGAACCATCGACACCTTTGACAGACGACTCGCCAGACGCCGATGTCGGCCGCCGGGACGACGACTTTCGCTACTCGCCCGTGAGCCCGAGCCCGTCGCGTCCTCTGCTCCGACGTACCCACACGGTACTCTTTTTCCCGTCCCAAGAAACACCCGGTTCAGCCACCGTGTCTGCGTCTACCTCGTATGAACGCCGGTCCGCCGTGTTCCCCCCGATACTCCCACCGCTTCGCGCTATGGACCGGGATTCGGGTACGGGTACGCCGAGTCCGACAAAGTCGAGGGGGAAGAAACGCCAGCTTGACCATGGAGATGGTATCAGTGATGGAGCGGCCGAGTCTGCTGCGGTCGAGAGGGGGATGCTGTTGGAAGGGGGAAGGATGAGGAAGTCGCCCCGGAAGAGTGTCGCTACGAAAGCTGGGCGGCCTGTGAGAGGCTGATAAGTAGTGAATTTGTTGGCTCTTTTCTGGTCTCTTTTCGTGTATTATTTTGTGTTCAAAAGTACTCATGTAGCTCATTGCACAGTAGTATCTGTATCAGATTGGATAGCCTCGTCATAATGTAATCCCTGTTCGTAGAGAATTTACTCTCGGTCCCCTCAGCCTTTTGCGAACCGACTCCGACTTCAGAGCTTCATTTGTATCCGGACCGCGTCGAAGACAAAGGGAAGCCACCAGATTCTGCGCTTTGATCCTCCAACCATGAGCATAAATTCACTATCCCTTGGTGTCGATTTTGAGGTCTGTGTAGGTGGCTAAAATTCCGCATAGTCAGCGGCTAGGGAAACGCGCTTCGTCTTGGAAATAACCCGCGAAATACCTACAAGAGTCTGCGTTTAATACAACGAATCTGCCCTTGGACGCTTGGATCGGCGAGCTTTGAAGCGTACTAGCTACTCCGCCAGTGATGGGGCCTTAGGCCTTCGACTCACAAAGGCAAACAGGCCTTGCCCATGTTGCTATTTACTGGGACTGTCGCTGTACGCTTGCACTTGCAGGGCTACGACGTTGGGCCTCAGCAGGCCTTCGACGTGGGCCTGCCACTCGGGAGTATATCTCACAGCAGGAAGTGGGGTGAGCGGCACTTGCCACCGCATCCCCCCAATCCTTCTGCTGAGATGACTGCTTCCATTGCTTTTTCGACGCCACCTCACTCACCAACACCGTCGGCGGCTTCCCATGAGAGTTGGCACACCCGCTGGGAGGCCGCCAAGATGGGCTCGAGCCCCAAGAACATTCTCTCCGTCCTAAGTGGGCTGATCACGCCCAAAAGCGGGAGCCGTCGATCGCGCCTCAAGGCGGCATCACATGTCGGGACCGAGCCCTCATCTCCGACAGATGATCGTTTCGATACGCGAGGCGCACCGCCGCTTCCCCGAACACCTGTCAAATCGAGCATAAGTCCAGTTTCGCCACCGCGTTCGCCACCCGCTGCATCGCGCACTCGACCATTAGCACGGCCTCCGTCACCGACATCACCTGTTCGGAACATGGAATCGGCATCTACCCCGGACGGTTGGCCCATAGAGGACGTATTTGACGTGCCTATGCTACCTCCAGATGCCATAGTGTTCCCAGACGAGGATGAAGTCGAGGAGCCTCCCTCGCCACCGCCGCGCCCGGAATGCGTCCCCAGGTCGCCGATAAGGCTGGACTACTGCCATACGCCGCGGCGCCGGAAATTACGGGCCTACCGCGAGTCGGCCAGCTACTCGCCTTTGACCACCCTATGGGAAGAAACTGACCTGGGTGGCGAGGACGATGAGGACGATGGGGACACGCTTCACGGATCGCCTCGGCTCACCCTCGCCGATGATGATGTAGCCCTTTCCATGCTGCGTCGCTTGAGGGCGCTGCGCGCGGCTGCTGCTGCACAGTCTGTTGATCAGTTGCCACGCGCCTTTTCCGGACAGGATCGGAGTAACCTCTTGGTAAGTCATCTCCCCTTGCTCACACGATTTCTGATCTGACTGGTGTATCACGCTATTCTAGCTCCCTTCGAGCAATGCTGCCCAATCTCACCGCGCGATGGTGTGCGAGCCGTTAACACCCCCCAGGCCAAGCAGCCATATCCGTGGAAAAAAGCGTCTTAACTCAGAGCTCGCTGGCACGGATGCTCCCTCGACCCCACCAGCAGCGGGGAACGATAAAAAAGAACGCCATCCTACGAAGAAGATCCGTGGTCTCTTGTGGAAGTGTGAGTATCACTAGATTTCCAGCAAGAATTTCACCTGACAGATTCCTGTAGGAGCGAAGATATTTTACCGATTTTTCGAACATTCAGTAACTCAATTCATTCAACTTGCGCAGACGTAGATACCGATAACTGTCCTTATTATAAATATCATACTATCTCACCTTTGATCAGCCAATGTACCGTACCATCCAATGATTAGATTCGTCCATGGGAACTGCACCTCACATCCTAATAGCAGTGTTCAACCTGGGCGTATTTTACCGCGAAACGATATTAACAGGGTGGGCAAGTAGAATAACTAAACGTGGATTGGCCGCGAGGGGTGTATCAAGCAAACCTCCGTTTCTGCTTCGCAGCTTTGCCGATGTGACCTCGTCCAGTTGTAAAAGCTGTAACAGTGGAAGGGAATGAATTGACGTTGACCGAATAATCGATCACCGGCTTTCCATCGATGTTCAGCATAGACGTAGACCCCGCAGTGCTCAAGCCAAAGATCCAAGTATTGATATTGGTAGATCCAACTTCCACGATTTCGGATTGGCAGGAGGATGAGCCGGAGCAATCCTGTGAGTAAGACTGTGCGATACAGTGATCGCATTTAAGAAACGGGCAGGCATGGTCATGATTTCAAACGGACTCACGCTGAAGAAGCTATATAAGCCTGTCCCATAAATGAAGACATCCGATGATTGTTGGATCGTAAGAGCAAGCGCGGATGCACCGGGTTGGTATACGGGATCATGGTAATTTGCGAGACTTGCAAAGTAGGCGTTTGTCCCCTGGTTGGGCTCGTAATACGGCTGCAATACTAATCCGTCAGAGATGTGGGCATAAGAGGGGGTCTATGCTGCGCGTACTGTTTCCGTCTGGATAGCGCCAGCGTAGACATTCGTTGAGTTTACGATATTGTATTGGTACAGTGCGTGGTGCTCTGAGGCTATAGTGGGGTAGGAGTCAGAGGCTTCTTTCTTCAGGTATGAATGAGAGGAGCGCACCTGTCCCAATAAACCAGACAGGACCATTCGAACTTTCCGAAAGGATACCGCGGCCGCTGTAGATGTCAATCTGGCTCAGCTGCGGGTCGTCGTTATCATGATCTGCTGTCCAAGCCCAAACATTCTTTAAAAGGAGCCAGTGGTGAGGAAGGGGATTGTAACCAGAAAAATTAACGAAGTACCTCGAAGTAGGCAGACGCCGACTTGGTGATATGAAGGCTAAGGAACGACGATATGCAATTCGCGCCGCTTCCTTGTGCGGGACACTCATTAGCGCCAAGCCCGAGCCCTTTTGCACCACCAAGTCGGAAGTGGCAATCCCATACACCGACAGACCCTTGCTGTGACTCTTTAACGTTGATCTGAAGGATGATGGCACCCGCAGAGCCAGCATAGGTGCTGAACATAAGATCGCTGAGCTCAACAGCACCCACGTCGCCCACTTGCCCGACCTGGACTACCACGGTGGGGTTGGTGATGTTGTTGAAAGCACTTCCATAAGCAAGGATAGTGCTCCAAACTTCGCCAACGACTTTGGAACCGACTGGAATTTTGAGCGTTGACGTTACACGGTATGTGCCGGCGTCAAAATAAACGACTTTGCTGCCAGCGTGCTGGGCATAGGGCGTCACTCAACCAGCATCACCAGTTGAAAGATGTCCGACGCTTACCTTGTTCAAAGTGGCTTGAAGGGCCGCAGTGTCATCGGTCTGACCGTCGCCGATTGCACCCTCTGCTTTGACACTAATAACTAAAAGGGACTTGGTTCAAAACCCGAGAACAAGGTAAACAGCAAAGTACGCACTGTCAGCAGCGGTGAGATTATGGTACTGAGGCCGAGCACGAGCGAATACGTTGCCGTGCCTGTCCAAGAGGGCGGCCGGCTTTACAGGAGCTATTACCGACTTCTCAACGTAGGTCTGGGTTCCACTGGCGCCGGAGTAGGTGTTGCCTTGCACCCATTGACTAATGGTGGCATTTCCGCCGGGAAGAACAGTCCCGTTGGCGTCTGTAACTGCGTCGGTAACATTGGTGAGTTTGACGTTGTCCAAGACGATGGAGCCCTGGAACGATGTCCTGTCTGTGTTGGCCGTTTTAACGAAAACCTTTGTATTCGAAACTTTGGCGTCCAAGATGTTGTTCGAGCCGTGGAGTTCTACATCGAAGCCGACCTGTTAAAACCATGTCATGAGATGAATATACAAATGAGGCGTTCATATAGGAAACAGCACAAACCGAGCAGTTATGGATGTGAACGCCCTGGTACGTCCAGGCCCAACCCCAAGCACTGTAAACGGCCGTCTGAGCATTTGAAACCCTCAAATTCCGGACGGTGAATCTGAGAAGCGTCATTAGTTCTGGTTCACTGAGCTATAGATGGTGCCCTACTGTTGATTTCCAACAAACATCCCATACTGACCGCCATTGAATGTGACATCACTGAGGAAACCACCAGAGCCGTTTTCCTATAATCAAAAGGCCCCGTTGACACACTAATACTTGAAGGACTCGTGGAGCGACAAACCATATACAGCTATAAATATTATTGGAGTTAAATTCAAAGTAAGGATGGCAGAGCGCGAGTGAAATCATACCCCACGGTGCATGCTTCCAGGTGCCGTAGAAGCTTCAACCCTAACGTTGTGGAGGGAGGTAGCCTGAGCTACCTGCCAGTGCACGCCTGTCCCCGTCTGTGACGCTGGGATATTGCGAATATCGATGACGAAATTGCGGACGGCGCTGTTGGTTGGCACAACTTAGGCGAATTGTACAATGCAGCAATGGTTGAACACAAACCGATAGAAGTTAGATTGATTGATCCACCAGTTATTCCCATCGGTATAGGGATCTGAGTCTGTGATGAATCGTCAGTCAGATTTTGGCAGATATGCTATTTGGATCGCGTTTACCGATCACAGCAGCGCCATTAAAGTCTGGGGTTGCGAGTAGAGTAGGCGGCTTTAAATATCAAGTAGAGTCAGTATCACGATCCAAACGCGCCGTAGAATGTTGGCACACATTTTTGGCATCCCCAACCATAGCGGTATAATAATAAGGAACGATTGGCTGTGAAACGACATATGTACCTAAAAAGACGTGAAGACGTTTCAATGCGGAAAAAGATAACAATCTACTTGATTACGAACCCGAAGGAAAGAAGACCAGGGCAGGCGTAACAGTGCTGGATGCGCAACCTTGACCGCATCTATTCCCGTCTAAAAACGCAAGGTGATGTACTTGAAAGGCTGATACGAAGCAGTTTGGTATTTGAATTACTGACCTGTGATAGCGAGTTGGATAGCCTTCGCGAGACCTGAACTTAGGAATGGGTTTGACAAAAAAGAAGATTATTTACTTACGTTGGTATCATCTGTGACACCGTCACCCTTTGCTCCATAGTCCTTTACGTTACGATACACTTTATACGAAGACGGGTTGTCGTTGAACGCTGAGGTCCCGCGGTGTTGGATTTGACCAAGCCAGTAGCCTGATTGAGGCGGGGGTTGAACTACATCACGCTGGAGAGCAGCCCCAATCTTTGCAATTGCGCGGCTCTCCAAAGATGTGGTGCTCGGGTGGATGGTACCAGGTGCGCTACCAGAGCCGAGGGTCGACAGTACGCCGTAGCCAAAGAAGAGAACAGAGATAGAAAGGAGAGTGGGTCGCATAGCTGGCGATGTAAATATATCGGTCGACTGGCAGGGAAGTGTCAAAGAGAGTGGGTAGACAGAAAGACGCCACGAAGGAGAGTCGCCTTCGCGGTGGATGGCTGGTAAGAACCAGAGAGGATGTTGAAGGAGGAAAAAGAGAAAAGAAAAAAGCGAAGACTATGCTAGTACATGTACATACTAGGAGCACCCTGGTAGACTAGTGAAATGAAGGATGTTGTCTCAGTCTCGGTTAGGCGTCGAGGCGCCCATGACCTTTTATAGTCTCAAGGGTTCTTCAATTTACATGACACTCTCATGGGAGAAAGGATAAAGCATACAAACAACCAGACTCCAACCCAGCCGCTCATGGAACTTCGCAGGCAATCCGAGGGGTAGCACTTATGTTTGGTCCCGCTTCCTGTGTTTGTTGTTTGTCCCAGGGTCTAACTTAAGGCCTGCTCGTTCCACGAGCGACTGGCGGAATGGGCAGTGTGCTCTTGTTTGTAGCGCTTAGTCACATAGTAATCCATAGTCAAATCTTACTCCACGGATTCTCCATTCGCACTCTTACTCAATGAGTGCCCCTTGTGGCAACAATGCGCCACAAGGCTCTAGGTCTCCTGCCTTTCATTATAGGACATGTCCTCCGCGCAACACAATCATCAAAGAGACACAGAGATACTTTGGAAAGCGGCCTTGTATTCCTCAAGTCATGGCGTGCGAATGGCAGCTGAAGCGAAGGCACCTTATCTGTGTCAT